>CM017580.2:3225412-3825412 GCA_007844105.2 Rhamnella rubrinervis | reverse complement strand
TTTTGCTGAGAATGATTAAATTAAAGTTGCTAAGTAACTTTAGCATCTTAAATAAACTCGTTTTTAATTCGTTATTAAACTAAACAATTCAGGTTAGGTGCACAAATCAACAATACTGCAGTGATGATGGGGTGAACATAGTGGCGACTGACTATGGTGAGGGAGACGGAACAGACTTCATCCTCAGCCGAAGAGCCTACTCAAAGTTGGCGCGTCCGAACTTGGCCTTCAAATTGTTTGCCTGTAGCGCTGTTGATGTCCAATACAAAAGAATCTCATGCCGATACTCTGGCAACAATCTCATGTATAAGGTCAATGAGCATAGCAGATATCCATCCTACTTGTCTATACTTATTCTATATGCAGGCGGCCAAAATGACATTACAGCCGTCGAGTTGTGGAGGGTAATTTTCGATTACATAGTTGAATTTTCAATCTAATTTTAACAAAATGTTGATTGGTTATTAACGTTGTTGATGATGTTGGTGTAGGAGGATTCCAAACAATGGAAGCCTATGAGTAGAGAGTTTGGGGCTGTTTGGGACATGGAAAACCCACCAAAAGGTTCAATACACTTGAAGTTACAATTGAGTGGCAGTGCAGGGGTCAACTGGGTGCAGAACAAAAATGCAATTCCTGATTATTGGAAGGCTGGGGTTGTCTATGACTCAACCATTCAGCTCACTTAGATTGGTTTTTGAGAATATCCCAAATATATATATATATATATATATATATATATATATATAAATAATTCACTTGTGAGTTGTTACTTTGTTTTTAGTTGTTTGTGTGTAGTATATGGTATTGTAATGCAAGTTTGGTATAGTTGCTCTACTGCCTTGCTCAATAAGTTATTAGATTTGGAGTTTGATATGGTGAGAGAAACATGAATAAAATGAGTTCCAATCATTTGGATCTTTCTGATTATTAAGATGTAAAATATAGAGCAACATTTCTTTTCAAGTTTATCAATGGCTAACCAACTTGGAGATGAGTAGGAATGCATATATGGTTTGTGCTTGCACTAATCACTCAATTTAAACTATACCAATTACTCCAAATTCTCTATCATGACATCAAATCTTTTGCTTATACTTGTGCTTCTATACACCATGATTGAGGCCTTGTCTTCCTTTCCAAGATAATAATATATAAATACATTATGTTTATTATATTGGAAGTTTGCACCTTGGATGAGGCTAATACTATTTTTGTTCCTTTATAACTAATAAAATTTTCCTTTTTTGACATAATGTAGAGTTGGAAGACATTCAGATATCTAACAAGAGATTTGAGAGAGAAAAAAAAAAACATGAACATTCATGATATCATAAATGGTGTGGATAAATAAACAAACTATGAAGATTCTGTCTTGGTTTACCAACATAATAATATATGTATGTCTATATTTAATGAGATCTCTTAATCATTTTTCAAGGTGGAGAGAAACTAGGTTATGAAGCTAGTTCTACAAGCTATGCTTACAAACTTAGAAAGTCTCCTGAGTGAGAAGTTTAGCATGAAAAGTTCTATTGAAGGATGTGATATATATGATAACCTAAAACTATGGCAAAGATTTTTGTACATCTATCAAATAGAAAGTAAATTAGACCAATTTGGAAATGCTTTTCGTGCTACATTCTAATTAAGAAACGTTACATTCTTCCGCATATTATTCTCACTTGCATATGTCTGGTTTGGCAGATTTTGATTACATCTAACCCTGGTGAGGTTGGAAGGCTGGATTTCAAGTTGCCAACCACACTACCTTTCTTGATATCTTTTAGCTTATGAATATTTCTCAGCTTGGTCTGCCTTATCCCCGCTCATATCTCCATAGCAATAATTATACAAGTTCCTTTGTTTAACCTTTCTTCATTTCTCGAAGGTGAAGGTGGGGTTGTGGAGTAGGTAGTTGCTTGTTCTTTTCGTTCTCTACAATTTATTTACCATTGTTGCTCGCCCTCTCCCCAGAAGATTTGATCAGGAGACATCTGGAAGAGGAATTAGCTGCAGGTGCTAATTTGACTATAGATTTTCCTTTTTTTTTTTATTGCTGATAAGATGGGAATGAGAGTGACTGAAAAAGGTTTGTGGTGTGCTTTGTTACTTGGTAGTTTTTGTTTCTTTCCACTTGTAATATATGGACGATACACATACTTTCTGTCCCTTGTCTCAAGAATTTATCTTCCATTATTTGCTCCAAGTGGCAATGACCTATTTATAAAACTTCCCTTACAACTGCAGGTTATAAAACTTTCTTTTGCTGATATAAAAACTGTCACTAAATTGCCCTGTGTACTCAGGAGCAATGATGAGGGAATCGAGGTCCAATAGCTAATCAGAGATTAGTACGTACACATTGACAGGAATGATTTAGTATAACTGGTATGAAGTTTATTATGTAGTATTAGAACGATTATATTGCAAATGAATTCCGATACATAATATATTGATCAGTATGATATCACGTCAAGATATTTCCCATTTGATCGAACACCCTGTGAGCGTGTTCTCTACACTTAAACAAGCATCTAGATTAGAGTAGAATAATTTAGAATTATGTGGATACTTAGTGTTCTAGAAAAATCTTGTGAGGTGGAAACAATCTAGATCATCCACTCTCAACTGTTGGATCAAATGTATATTAGTTGTAGGATCAATTTTTATAATCTGGCATCATTTGACCAAATCATCCAAGAACACTTATAAAGAAGTCTTCTAAATGATATACTTGCATTCTTTCAAACTCTCTTGAAAGCCCAAGCTTACTTAATTGCAACCCAAAGAGGTTAGGAACAAGTAATTAAGGCTTTAGGAACAATTAACTAAGGCTTAAGGCTTACTTGCTGCACGGATTAAGAGAGTTACGACAAGTAGCAACTATAAGTCTGTGACATTTGGCAGGTGGCTTTTGTGTTTTTGATTGGCCCAATCAAAACTTAAAACCAATGAATATTCATTACAATTATTCCATACATGTCTATCTCTTATTAAACAGACGTGGGTGCTCGAGGGCTAATATGCCTCATAGCTTATGACAAATTTTTTATTCCTGTTTTAGCACACAAGCAAGAAAATACTTCTAACAATTTAACACGTGACCAAGTTCATAGAATGGACTTATTTTTTCTCTTGAAAAAAAAGTATAGTTTTGATAGGTTTTGTTTATAGTCCGAGATTTGGAATTAGAAATTAAGTGTGGTGGTGCTGGCATTAGCAAAATAAAAAGTGTTAGATTCGGGACAATATAGATTGATATGGTATTGCTAAGCTCCACACCTAAAGTTCAATAAGTAAAACCTTGTTAATCTTGGATTTCACTGTGACATAATTTGTTTTACATGGAATTGCTTTATCAAAATCTTCACCAAGAATATGCATGAACAACCATTCGAATGTGTGGCTGTCTTTAGAAAGCAACTAGCACCCTCATTGCTGATGTATCAATATTTATCTCAAAATTTGTAAATACCGACATAAAGGAACTTCTTATATTCCAGGGAGCAAACTTGTCTAATTTGTAATCATTATTAAAACCCTGTAAGAAAAACTTAGGTACAAATTACAGATATAGAAAAAGTAAAGACAGAAAAAGAGAGGCAAAAAAAAAAACTTTTTCAAATAGAAAGTTTCAATTTTTTTTTTCCATGAAATAGTCTCGAGGGTCAATGAGATGGTCTACGCGTATACATCATTAATCTAATCCCAAACTCTTCAATTATTTTTATTTTTATTTTTTGAACTCTCTTACTTCCAAAGTGGAATAGAAAGGTGGCTAACACAAACACACACATGCCTCAAGGCCTCAGCTATAAATATAGGATACACTAATTCATTTGCTTTCACAACCTGATCCTCATTTCTATTTCTAGCTTTCTAACTGAGCTTTTTTCTCATATTACCTTCTCTTTGTTTTTGTTTGAAAATTCGCAATACAGAGATGGGGTTTACACTAGAAAAACAAATGTGTTTGCTTGCTCTACTTGCCTTCCTCTTTCCTTTACTATGTACCTCTCATGACACCTTTACTCGCTCCAGAACGACCTATTATGGTAGCCCTGATTGCAATGGGACTCCAAGTATGTAAAAATTCACTCACACTTATTTATTTATATATATATATATAGTTCTCCGTACAAGTAGAATATGTACTTGGCATTTTAGACAAAGTACTTACTTTCTCACCTAGGCAAAAGCCACAGCTAAACTTGCTTCACAAGAGCAGAGACCGGCCCTGACTATAGGTGGGGTAGACAATCACCTAAGGCCAGGTTTCAAAAATATTTGTTGCTATATATATTTATAATGTGTTTTCATATATATTATATTTTTATTTTTGTTTCTCCTCAAAGGATCGTTGTGTGATTTTAGTAATTTTAATATTTTTTAAATGAGTTTTTAAATTAATCATAAAATTATAGTTTTATGGTGATGAAATTCTATAGAAAACAAAAAAAAAATATAAAAAATAAATTTATAGATTTGCTCTACTGAAAAAAAAAATACATAAATTAAATAATATAATTGTTGCCCTTATAAAAAAATAAAAATAAATACTACATTTAATTTATACTTTTGAAAGTTTTAAAATTATATTTTTATAATTTAGAATATTTTTGTTTAATATAAATTATTATTATAATTTCTATGTATTTTAGAAAAAAAAAAAAAAGTATTTATAAGGCCCTTAATTTTGGGCTTAAGGCCCCTTAAAGCTCTGGGCCGGCCCTGAGCTTCATATGCTGTTTAATTAACAAAGTGATTTTCAGGAGGAGCCTGTGGGTATGGAAAATATGGAAAGACTGTGAATCATGGCTATGTTGCTGGAGTTGGCGGGCTCTACAGGAATGGATCTGGCTGTGGTGCTTGTTATCAGGTTTATTAAATTTGCTCCACAACCCGTTTAATCATCTTTAATTAGCTAGTTTAATAATGTAATAAAACGAATTTCTTTTCACAAAGTTCTGTTGGGGGCAATTTACGTCTGATAGAAACTTCAATTTTTTTTTTTTTTATTTTGCTGACAATGATTAATTTAAATTGCTAAGTAACTTTAGCATCGTAAATAAACTCGTTTTTAATTCGTTATTAAACTAAACAATTCAGGTTAGGTGCACAAATAAACAATACTGCAGTGATAATGGGGTGAACATAGTGGCGACTGACTATGGTGAGGGCGATAGAACAGACTTCATCCTCAGCCGAAAAGCCTACGCAAAGTTGGCGCGTCCGAACTTGGCCTCCAAGTTGTTTGCCTTCGGCGTGGTTGATGTCCAATACAAAAGAATCTCATGCCGATACTCTGGCAACAATCTCATGTATAAGGTCAATGAGCATAGCAGATATCCACACTACTTGTCTATAGTTATTCTATATGCAGGCGGCCAAAATGACATCACAGCCGTCAAGTTGTGGCGGGTAATTTTCGATTAAATAGTCGAATTTTCATTCTAATTTTAACAAAATGTTGGTTGGTTATTAACGTTGTTGATGATGTTGGTGTAGTGGGATTCCAAACAATGGAAGCCCATGAGAAGAGCCTTTGGTGCTGTTTGGGACATGGAAAACCCGCCAAAAGGTTCAATAAACTTGAAGTTACAATTGAGGGGCAGTGCAGGGGTCACCTGGGTGCAGAACAACAATGCAATTCCTGATTATTGGAACGCTGGGGTTGTCTATGACTCAACCATTCAGCTCACTTAGTTTTTGAGAATATCCCAAATATATATATACACACACACACACACACATGTATAATAAATAATTCACTTGTGAATTGTTACTTTGTTTTTAGTTGTTTGTGTGTAGTATATGGTATTGTAATGCATGGTTGGTTTTTTAGTTGTTTGTGTGTAGTATATGGTATTGTAATGCAAGGTTGGTATAGTTGCTCTACTGCCTTGCTCAATTAGTAATTAGATTTGGAGTTTGATATGGTGAGGGAAACATGAATAAAATAAGTTCCAATCATTTGGATCTTTATGATTATTAAGATGTAAAATATAGAGCAACATTTCTTTTCAAGTTTATCAATGGCTAAGCAACTCGGAGATGAGTAGAAATGCATATATGGTTTATCAAGTTTATCGCTCAATTTAAACTATACCAAGTACTCCAAATTCTCTCTCATAACATCAAATTTTTTGCCTATACTTATGCTTCTATCCACTGTGATTGAGGCTCTGTCTTTTTCAACATTAACTTGGAAAAGAGTGAAAATATACTTAAAAAGGTATGAGCAATTTAGATGATTACTTAATATCCAAATTTAATGGCTAAATTATGCAACAAATCAGCAGCAAAAAAAAAAACACACATGTTGATCATCTATGCAAGCTTGTCTCCCCAATCTTTCCACCTAAAAAGCAAAACCATAAAGAAACATAAGAAAGAGCAAATAATATAAAAGCACTTATTCTGTGGACACAACCACTAATTTTGTACATACAGACACTCATTTCATTTAGATGGATACTCATGTGGACTTAATAATAAGCTAATATGACCACCACCCCATATGTCAACTTAAAAAATTATTTATAAGGTTTGGAAAAGTCAGTTTAACTCCAATGAGTTGTCCTTCTAGTTGGTAATTTTAATTATAAAAGAGTGACAATTAATTAAAAGGTAGTCAACCCCTTCCATGCTTCTCCTATAGCTCTAATTCATTCTCTAGATGATCATCAACCTAGCACTGCAATGAATGTTTGGCTAAATTGGGCAATTAACAAAGATGTTAATTTTCAGCTTAATTAGAGCTAGCTTGTGAGGATCGGATAGATATTTTGTTATCAATAAATAAACCAATAAGTTTTAATTAGTAATCCCAAATTTTGCAAACATGGGGAAACACATGATCTCACATCAATTAACTCTCTTGTTACTATTTGATACAAGTTTAAGATCTCTCATCATACTAAATTAGAGGTCCCACTAATTGAATGTTAATTATTAGACTAGTTATTTCTCAGTGGGATACTGATGAAGATATGGCTTTGGTAGTTGGCAGCTTCAAATTAATCCCTGCGATGTTGCTTAATTTAGTCCGTAGCTGTTAGGTTTCGACCTACCAAAAACTAGAACCAATGAAAAATTTTCACTAACATTAAAATTAACATGTACTGCTGCTATCTTATAAGCCAAGTAGATTGTTGCTTTGGTGGCTAATGGCTCGTCATTATTGACGCATTTTGTTACCCTAATATGAAGATATTGCTTTCTTAAACGTACTACAACAAAAAAGGAAAAATTTGCTGAAGTTTATACACACACACACACCCCTAAAGTTTAATCTGTAAAACTTGTTGATTGAACACTCAAAATACGGTTTTCATGGAATTCAATTATAAAAATCTTCACCATGAAGCTGCAAAAACAACCATCAATGGTCATGTGTCTATCCCACATATAGAACCAAGTCCCTAGTTATTTATATTCCAAACTATATTACAAAGAAAGGCAAAAGTACAAATTTTCCAAAAGGTCTCCTCTTAGAATGAAACAAATATTTTTCAATAGAACTAGGGACTGAAGTAATTGGGTTGGCTGATTCAAAAAGTGGAAAACACTTCTCAATTTGCCTCTTAGGCACAACTACAAATATAGAATACTGATTCCTTCGCTCACAACCTTCCTCGTTAGTATTATTCTCTATCTTTCTACATGAGCTTTTCCTTTCCCTATTTACATTTCTTCTTTGTTTTCTTGCAAAATTTGGCAAACGGAAATGAGTTTTACACTAGAAAACAAATGTGTTTGCTTGCTCTACTTGTGCTGCTCTTTCCATTACTTTGTACCTCTCAGAATACCTTTACTTGCTCCAGAGCAACCTATTACAGTACCCTGATTGGTATGGGAATCCAAGTATGAATATAATTTAGATATATATATTGTGTACGAGTATTACATTAGCATTTTAGACCGAAGTACTGTAATTTTGTCAGCAAGAAACACTGCAGAATTTTTCTTTACAAAGCAATGTATATAGAAGTAGTTTTAATGCTGTTTAATTAATATCTCGCTTAGAATATCACAGTATATATATATATATATATATACACGAAGGTAAAGTAATGATGTTTATTAGGTGGAGCTTGTGGGTTTGGACATTATGGAAGGATTGTCTATGATGGCAATGTTGCAGGAGTTTCTAGGCTGTACAAGAATGGAGCTAGCTGTGGTGCTTGTTATCAGGTGTATATATATATATATATATATATATATATGCTTCAAAACGCATTTAATCATCTTAATTTACTAGTTTAGAATTTGATAAAATAATCCTTATAATTCTTTTCACAAAATGTTCGACAAGAAGATTCATTCTTTCTTAAACGTTAAAAGAAAAAAAAAATAAACCTAATTTTGATCCAAAAAAAAAATGCGTCTGCCACTAGTCAAAGTCGCTTCAGTACTCAAAAGTTTAATTTAATTTGAAGTAAAGTTGCTAAATAACTTTAGCATAAAAAAACTGGCTTATAATTCTTTATTAAACAATTCAGGTTAGGTGCACAAACAAACATTATTGCAGTGGCGATGGGATGAACGTAGTGGTGACTGACTATGGTGAAGGAGACAGAACAGACTTCATACTCAGCTCTAGAGCCCACGCTAAGTTGGCACGCCCAAACTTGACCTTGGAGTTGTTTGCTTATGGTGAGGTTGATGTAGAATACAGAAGGATCTCTTGGCACTACAATGGTTACAAACTCATGTTCAAGGTCCATGAAAATAGCAGATATCCTCACTACTTGGCAATACTTCTATACGTAGGTGGCCAAAACGACATCACCTCCGTGGAGTTGCGGCAAGTATATTTCGATTAAGCTTCGCTTACATAGTCAGTTTCGGACTCTGTATTTCGAAGAAAACTTTGATGGGTAAACGTTGTTGATGTTGGTGCAGGAGGATTGCAAAGAATGGATACCCATGAGAAGAGCCTATGGGATAGTTTGGGACATGGCTAACCCACCAGTGGGCTCAATCAGCTTGAGGCTCCTAGTGAGTGACAGTGCAGGGCTCACCTGGGTGCAGACAGACAATGTCATCCCGATTATTGGGAACCTGAGCTGTCTATGACTCGAACATTCAGCTTACTTAACACTGTTTGAGGATATATATGTCCTACATTTTTTATTCTATGAATAATTTACAGGCTTGTGGGGTGGGGGGCGTGGGCGTTATCTTCTGCCTTGCACAATAAGGAATTAAGATTTGTACTCATATTAAGCAAAATATAACAAGTTTCAATTCTTTGGATCTTTTGACTATTTGGGAGCTGAGCTCATTTAGTCATGAAGAAACTATAAGCTGGAAGGAATCACTTCAAAAAGACTGAACAAAAGATCAAAGTCAACAATCAAAATAGTAATGGAACACCATGGTTCAATTCCTATTCTCGGTAGAAATAGAAAGTTGAGTAATTACAACTATTCTAGGTTACCCTCAAAAAGTAGGACGGAGAACATATGTACAAAGGACAGCGGTGAAAATCCTAGCAACCCTAATCCCCATATAGACATTAAAGATGCCAAGAAAATTTAACTTTTGGCTCAACTGCTCTTCCATAAAAAACCACTGCCATTATGGGAAGTTAGTAGAAAATCCATACCACGAGTAAAAGCAGTGAGCTTCTAACCATCAATAGCTAATTAACCATCCATTATCAGAACTGAGAAATAATCACTCAAAATCTCTGCTTCAACAGAGGACATTAGGTCAAGCTATAACATAAGTTTGGAAATTTTCTCATTCTTTGTGCCTCCACCACGAACTTCATTTTGGGTTATGATATTCGTTTAAGATGAAAGATACCACTGCCCTTCTGTCTCTACATACATACAAAATAATCCAAAACGCAGTTCCTGCTCCTATCAACTGAGTCAATGGCTCTAAGCTTTGAAATACGATATACTTCACCGTTTTTTACGTCTGCAAAACAATTATCTTACACATCTTGTATATAAGGTCGTGCAAGCCAAAGCCTAAAGCAAATCTCATGTAACTTAACCAGATAGAATGTTACATTAACCAGATAGAATGTTACATAGTCGCTCAATGTTCCAACTCAAATTGACATTTAAAAATAAAATAAAAATTTGATGACAGTAATAAGGCTTCATACACAATATTGCTAAGTCAAAATTGAAGCCAGAACTTGTCAAAAAAATTGTTTAGTAATGATGAAAACTAGCAGCATCATTCATTTCTGGAAGATATAATCTCAAATACTGGCAGCATGCAAATCAAAAAGCATTCATGCATACACACTAATGAGTAGTGACTTGATTCCAAATGCAAGCCAATGAGTTAAGAGTGTACAGTTTTTGGTAGGAAGAGGTACAGTTGAGAGCAAGAAAATCATCTCTTTGCATCCATCCAAACTACTACTACACTCAATACATCCTACCAGTGCATTCTGAAGAACCACAATGGCAACTCTTCTTCTTTAGAGTTTGGGGCTTTGAATCTCGAACCTGATCTATTATATAATTGTAATGATATGTCAGTTCTTGCAATGGAGGAATGTTTTCAGCAGCAAAGAGCATTATATGGAATTCTCTTGTCATCTCAACCATCATCACTTAGATTGGTTTTGAGAATAAAGATTATATATACATATATATATTATATAAATAATAAATACATTGTGAGTACTGTGTTTTATTGTTTGTGTGTAGTATATGGTATCCTCAGCAAGTTTGGTATTTGAAACTGCCATCCCAATAAGTATATTAGATTGGAGTTATATGGTGATAGAAACATGATAAAATGAGTTCCAATCATTTGGATCTTTCTGATTATTAAGATGTAAAATATAGAGCAACATATCTTTTCAAGTTTATGAAGGCTAATAACTTTAAGATGAGTAGGATGCATATATGGTTTGTGTTTTAAAACTCAATTTGAAACTATACCAATTACTCCACTTCTTATGGCATGGAGCAAACCTGCATATACTTGTGCCATACTCCATGAACAAGGCCTTTGTCTTCAACTTTCCAAGATTATAATTATAAATACATTCATGTCTATTATTAACTTTGCACAAGAACAGGCTAATGAGATTTTTGTTCCTTTAACTAATAAAATTTTCCTTTTTGACATAATGTAGAGTTGGCAGACATTCAGATATCTAACAAGAGATTTGAGAGAGAAAAAAACATGAACATTCATGATATCATAAAGTGTGGATAAATAAACAAACTATGAAGATTCTGTCTTGGTTTACCAACACAATAAGATATGTATGTCTATATTTAATGATTTCTCTTAATTTTTTCAAGGTGGAAGAAACTAGGTTATGAAGCTAGTTCTACAAGCTATGCTTACAAACTTAGAAAGTCTCCTGAGTGAGAAGTTTAGCATGAAAAGTTCTATTGAAGGATGTGATATATATGATAACCTAAAACTATGGCAAAGATTTTTGTACATCTATCAAATAGAAAGTAAATTAGACCAATTTGGAAATGCTTTTCGTGCTACATTCTAATTAAGAAACGTTACATTCTTCCGCATCTTATTCTCACTTCATTGTCTGGTTTGGCATTTTGATTACATCTAACCCTGGTGAGGTTGGAAGGCTGGATTTCAAGTTGCCAACCACACTACCTTTCTTGATATCTTTTAGCTTATGAATATTTCTCAGCTTGGTCTGCCTTATCCCCGCTCATATCTCCATAGCAATAATTATACAAGTTCCTTTGTTTAACCTTTCTTCATTTCTCGAAGGTGAAGGTGGGGTTGTGGAGTAGGTAGTTGCTTGTTCTTTTCGTTCTCTACAATTTATTTACCATTGTTGCTCGCCCTCTCCCCAGAAGATTTGATCAGGAGACATCTGGAAGAGGAATTAGCTGCAGGTGCTAATTTGACTATAGATTTTCCTTTTTTTTTTTATTGCTGATAAGATGGGAATGAGAGTGACTGAAAAGGTTTGTGGTGTGCTTTGTTACTTGGTAGTTTTTGTTTCTTTCCACTTGTAATATATGGACGATACACATACTTTCTGTCCCTTGTCTCAAGAATTATCTTCCATTATTTGCTCCAAGTGGCAATGACCTATTTATAAAACTTCCCTTACAACTGCAGGTTATAAAACTTTCTTTTGCTGATATAAAAACTGTCACTAAATTGCCCTGTGTACTCAGGAGCAATGATGAGGGAATCGAGGTCCAATAGCTAATCAGAGATTAGTACACATTGACAGGAATGATTTAGTATAACTGGTATGAAGTTTATTATGTAGTATTAGAACGATTATATTGCAAATGAATTCCGATACATAATATATTGATCAGTATGATATCACGTCAAGATATTTCCCATTTGATCGAACACCCTGTGAGCGTGTTCTCTACACTTAAACAAGCATCTAGATTAGAGTAGAATAATTTAGAATTATGTGGATACTTAGTGTTCTAAAAAAATCTTGTAAGGAGGTGGAAACAATCTAGATCATCCACTCTCAACTGTTGGATCAAATGTATATTAGTTGTAGGATCAATTTTTATAATCTGGCATCATTTGACCAAATCATCCAAGAACACTTATAAAGAAGTCTTCTAAATGATATACTTGCATTCTTTCAAACTCTCTTGAAAGCCCAAGCTTACTTAATTGCAACCCAAAGAGGTTAGGAACAAGTAATTAAGGCTTTAGGAACAATTAACTAAGGCTTAAGGCTTACTTGCTGCACGGATTAAGAGAGTTACGACAAGTAGCAACTATAAGTCTGTGACATTTGGCAGGTGGCTTTTGTGTTTTTTGATTGGCCCAATCAAAACTTAAAACCAATGAATATTCATTACAATTATTCCATACATGTCTATCTCTTATTAAACAGACGTGGGTGCTCGAGGGCTAATATGCCTCATAGCTTATGACAAATTTTTTATTCCTGTTTTAGCACACAAGCAAGAAAATACTTCTAACAATTTAACACGTGACCAAGTTCATAGAATGGACTTATTTTTTCTCTTGAAAAAAAAGTATAGTTTTGATAGGTTTTGTTTATAGTCCGAGATTTGGAATTAGAAATTAAGTGTGGTGGTGCTGGCATTAGCAAAATAAAAAGTGTTAGATTCGGGACAATATAGATTGATATGGTATTGCTAAGCTCCACACCTAAAGTTCAATAAGTAAAACCTTGTTAATCTTGGATTTCACTGTGACATAATTTGTTTTACATGGAATTGCTTTATCAAAATCTTCACCAAGAATATGCATGAACAACCATTCGAATGTGTGGCTGTCATAATTAGAAAGCAAGAATATGCATAGCTGTCTTTACAACTAGCACCCTCATTGCTGATGTATCAATATTTATCTCAAAATTTGTAAATACCGACATAAAGGAACTTCTTATATTCCAGGGAGCAAACTTGTCTAATTTGTAATCATTATTAAAACCCTGTAAGAAAAACTTAGGTACAAATTACAGATATAGAAAAAGTAAAGACAGAAAAAGAGAGGCAAAAAAAAAAACTTTTTCAAATAGAAAGTTTCAATTTTTTTTTTCCATGAAATAGTCTCGAGGGTCAATGAGATGGTCTACGCGTATACATCATTAATCTAATCCCAAACTCTTCAATTATTTTTATTTTTATTTTTTGAACTCTCTTACTTCCAAAGTGGAATAGAAAGGTGGCTAACACAAACACACACATGCCTCAAGGCCTCAGCTATAAATATAGGATACACTAATTCATTTGCTTTCACAACCTGATCCTCATTTCTATTTCTCTAGCTTTCTAACTGAGCTTTCTTTCTCATATTACCTTCTCTTTGTTTTTTTTTTGAAAATTCGCAATACAGAGATGGGGTTTACACTAGAAAAACAAATGTGTTTGCTTGCTCTACTTGCCTTCCTCTTTCCTTTACTATGTACCTCTCATGACACCTTTACTCGCTCCAGAACGACCTATTATGGTAGCCCTGATTGCAATGGGACTCCAAGTATGTAAAAATTCACTCACACTTATTTATTTATATATATATATATATATATAGTTCTCCGTACAAGTAGAATATGTACTTGGCATTTTAGACAAAGTACTTACTTTCTCACCTAGGCAAAAGCCACAGCTAAACTTGCTTCACAAGAGCAGAGACCGGCCCTGACTATAGGTGGGGTAGACAATCACCTAAGGCCAGGTTTCAAAAATATTTGTTGCTATATATATTTATAATGTGTTTTCATATATATTATATTTTTATTTTTGTTTCTCCTCAAAGGATCGTTGTGTGATTTTAGTAATTTTAATATTTTTTAAATGAGTTTTTAAATTAATCATAAAATTATAGTTTTATGGTGATGAAATTCTATAGAAAACAAAAAAAATATATAAAAAATAAATTTATAGATTTGCTCTACTGAAAAAAAAAATACATAAATTAAATAATATAATTGTTGCCCTTTATAAAAAAAATAAAAATAAATACTACATTTAATTTATACTTTTGAAAGTTTTAAAATTATATTTTTATAATTTAGAATATTTTTGTTTAATATAAATTATTATTATAATTTCTATGTATTTTAGAAAAAAAAGTATTTATAAGGCCCTTAATTTTGGGCTTAAGGCCCTTAAAGCTCTGGGCCGGCCCTGAGCTTCATATGCTGTTTAATTAACAAAGTGATTTTCAGGAGGAGCCTGTGGGTATGGAAAATATGGAAAGACTGTGAATCATGGCTATGTTGCTGGAGTTGGCGGGCTCTACAGGAATGGATCTGGCTGTGGTGCTTGTTATCAGGTTTATTAAATTTGCTCCACAACCCGTTTAATCATCTTTAATTAGCTAGTTTAATAATGTAATAAAACGAATTTCTTTTCACAAAGTTCTGTTGGGGGCAATTTACGTCTGATAGAAACTTCAATTTTTTATTTTTTTATTTTGCTGACAATGATTAATTTAAATTGCTAAGTAACTTTAGCATCGTAAATAAACTCGTTTTAATTCGTTATTAAACTAAACAATTCAGGTTAGGTGCACAAATAAACAATACTGCAGTGATAATGGGGTGAACATAGTGGCGACTGACTATGGTGAGGGCGATAGAACAGACTTCATCCTCAGCCGAAAAGCCTACGCAAAGTTGGCGCGTCCGAACTTGGCCTCCAAGTTGTTTGCCTTCGGCGTGGTTGATGTCCAATACAAAGAATCTCATGCCGATACTCTGGCAACAATCTCATGTATAAGGTCAATGAGCATAGCAGATATCCACACTACTTGTCTATAGTTATTCTATATGCAGGCGGCCAAAATGACATCACAGCCGTCAAGTTGTGGCGGGTAATTTTCGATTAAATAGTCGAATTTTCATTCTAATTTTAACAAAATGTTGGTTGGTTATTAACGTTGTTGATGATGTTGGTGTAGTGGGATTCCAAACAATGGAAGCCCATGAGAAGAGCCTTTGGTGCTGTTTGGGACATGGAAAACCCGCCAAAAGGTTCAATAAACTTGAAGTTACAATTGAGGGGCAGTGCAGGGGTCACCTGGGTGCAGAACAACAATGCAATTCCTGATTATTGGAACGCTGGGGTTGTCTATGACTCAACCATTCAGCTCACTTAGATTGGTTTTTGAGAATATCCCAAATATATATATATACACACACACACACACACATGTATAATAAATAATTCACTTGTGAATTGTTACTTTGTTTTTAGTTGTTTGTGTGTAGTATATGGTATTGTAATGCATGGTTGGTTTTTTAGTTGTTTGTGTGTAGTATATGGTATTGTAATGCAAGGTTGGTATAGTTGCTCTACTGCCTTGCTCAATTAGTAATTAGATTTGGAGTTTGATATGGTGAGGGAAACATGAATAAAATAAGTTCCAATCATTTGGATCTTTATGATTATTAAGATGTAAAATATAGAGCAACATTTCTTTTCAAGTTTATCAATGGCTAAGCAACTCGGAGATGAGTAGAAATGCATATATGGTTTATCAAGTTTATCGCTCAATTTAAACTATACCAAGTACTCCAAATTCTCTCTCATAACATCAAATTTTTTGCCTATACTTATGCTTCTATCCACTGTGATTGAGGCTCTGTCTTCCCTTTCAACATTAACTTGGAAAAAGAGTGAAAATATACTTAAAAAAGGTATGAGCAATTTAGATGATTACTTAATATCCAAATTTAATGGCTAAATTATGCAACAAATCAGCAGCAAAAAAAAAAACACACATGTTGATCATCTATGCAAGCTTGTCTCCCCAATCTTTCCACCTAAAAAGCAAAACCATAAAGAAACATAAGAAAGAGCAAATAATATAAAAGCACTTATTCTGTGGACACAACCACTAATTTTGTACATACAGACACTCATTTCATTTAGATGGATACTCATGTGGACTTAATAATAAGCTAATATGACCCCCCCCCCCATATGTCAACTTTAAAAAAATTATTTATAAGGTTTGGAAAAAGTCAGTTTAACTCCAATGAGTTGTCCTTCTAGTTGGTAATTTTAATTATAAAAGAGTGACAATTAATTAAAAGGTAGTCAACCCCTTCCATGCTTCTCCTATAGCTCTAATTCATTCTCTAGATGATCATCAACCTAGCACTGCAATGAATGTTTGGGCTAAATTGGGCAATTAACAAAGATGTTAATTTTCAGCTTAATTAGAGCTAGCTTGTGAGGATCGGATAGATATTTTATTATCAATAAATAAACCAATAAGTTTTAATTAGTAATCCCAAATTTTGCAAACATGGGGAAAAAAACACATGATCTCACATCAATTAACTCTCTTGTTACTATTTGATACAAGTTTAAGATCTCTCATCATACTAAATTAGAGGTCCCACTAATTCGAATGTTAATTATTAGACTAGTTATTTCTCAGTGGGATACTGATGAAGATATGGCTTTGGTAGTTGGCAGCTTCAAATTAATCCCTGCGATGTTGCTTAATTTAGTCCGTAGCTGTTAGGTTTCGACCTACCAAAAACTAGAACCAATGAAAAAATTTTCACTAACATTAAAATTAACATGTACTGCTGCTATCTTATAAGCCAAGTAGATTGTTGCTTGGGTGGCTAATGGCTCGTCATTATTGACGCATTTTGTTACCCTAATATGAAGATATTGCTTTCTTAAACGTACTACAACAAAAAAAAGGAAAAAAATTTGCTGAAGTTTATACACACACACACACCCCTAAAGTTTAATCTGTAAAACTTGTTGATTGAACACTCAAAATACGGTTTTCATGGAATTCAATTATAAAAATCTTCACCATGAAGCTGCAAAAAACAACCATCAATGGTCATGTGTCTATCCCACATATAGAACCAAGTCCCTAGTTATTTATATTCCAAACTATATTACAAAGAAAGGCAAAAGTACAAATTTTCCAAAAGGTCTCCTCTTAGAATGAAACAAATATTTTTCAATAGAACTAGGGACTGAAGTAATTGGGTTGGCTGATTCAAAAAAGTGGAAAACACTTCTCAATTTGCCTCTTAGGCACAACTACAAATATAGAATACTGATTCCTTCGCTCTCACAACCTTCCTCGTTAGTATTATTCTCTATCTTTCTACATGAGCTTTTCCTTTCCCCTATTTACATTTCTTCTTTGTTTTCTTGCAAAATTTGGCAAACGGAAATGAGTTTTACACTAGAAAAACAAATGTGTTTGCTTGCTCTACTTGTGCTGCTCTTTCCATTACTTTGTACCTCTCAGAATACCTTTACTTGCTCCAGAGCAACCTATTACGGTACCCCTGATTGGTATGGGAATCCAAGTATGAATATAATTTAGATATATATATTGTGTACGAGTATTACATTAGCATTTTAGACCGAAGTACTGTAATTTTGTCAGCAAGAAACACTGCAGAATTTTTCTTTACAAAGCAATGTATATAGAAGTAGTTTTAATGCTGTTTAATTAATATCTCGCTTAGAATATCACAGTATATATATATATATATATATACACGAAGGTAAAGTAATGATGTTTATTAGGTGGAGCTTGTGGGTTTGGACATTATGGAAGGATTGTCTATGATGGCAATGTTGCAGGAGTTTCTAGGCTGTACAAGAATGGAGCTAGCTGTGGTGCTTGTTATCAGGTGTATATATATATATATATATATATATATATGCTTCAAAACGCATTTAATCATCTTAATTTACTAGTTTAGAATTTGATAAAATAATCCTTATAATTCTTTTCACAAAATGTTCGACAAGAAGATTCATTCTTTCTTAAACGTTAAAAGAAAAAAAAAATAAACCTAATTTTGATCCAAAAAATGCGTCTGCCACTAGTCAAAGTCGCTTCAGTACTCAAAAGTTTAATTTAATTTGAAGTAAAGTTGCTAAATAACTTTAGCATAAAAACTGGCTTATAATTCTTTATTAAACAATTCAGGTTAGGTGCACAAACAAACATTATTGCAGTGGCGATGGGATGAACGTAGTGGTGACTGACTATGGTGAAGGAGACAGAACAGACTTCATACTCAGCTCTAGAGCCCACGCTAAGTTGGCACGCCCAACTTGACCTTGGAGTTGTTTGCTTATGGTGAGGTTGATGTAGAATACAGAAGGATCTCTTGGCACTACAATGGTTACAAACTCATGTTCAAGGTCCATGAAAATAGCAGATATCCTCACTACTTGGCAATACTTCTATACGTAGGTGGCCAAAACGACATCACCTCCGTGGAGTTGCGGCAAGTATATTTCGATTAAGCTTCGCTTACATAGTCAGTTTCGGACTCTGTATTTCGAAGAAAACTTTGATGGGTAAACGTTGTTGATGTTGGTGCAGGAGGATTGCAAAGAATGGATACCCATGAGAAGAGCCTATGGGATAGTTTGGGACATGGCTAACCCACCAGTGGGCTCAATCAGCTTGAGGCTCCTAGTGAGGGACAGTGCAGGGCTCACCTGGGTGCAGACAGACAATGTCATCCCCGATTATTGGGAACCTGGAGCTGTCTATGACTCGAACATTCAGCTTACTTAACACTGTTTGAGGATATATATGTCCTACATTTTTATTCTATGAATAATTTACAGGCTTGTGGGGGGGGTGGGGGGCGTGGGGGGGCGTTATCTTCTGCCTTGCACAATAAGGAATTAAGATTTGTACTCATATTAAGCAAAATATAACAAGTTTCAATTCTTTGGATCTTTTGACTATTTGGGAGCTGAGCTCATTTAGTCATGAAGAAACTATAAGCTGGAAGGAATCACTTCAAAAAGACTGAACAAAAAGATCAAAGTCAACAATCAAAATAGTAATGGAACACCATGGTTCAATTCCTATTCTCGGTAGAAATAGAAAGTTGAGTAATTACAACTATTCTCGGTTACTTCCTCAAAAAGTAGGACGGAGAACATATGTACAAAGGACAGCGGTGAAAATCCTAGCAACCCTAATCCCTATATAGACATTAAAGATGCCAAGAAAATTTAACTTTTGGCTCAACTGCTCTTCCATAAAAAACCACTGCTATTATGGGAAGTTAGTAGAAAATCCATACCACGAGTAAAAGCAGTGAGCTTCTAACCATCAATAGCTAATTAACCATCCATTATCAGAACTGAGAAATAATCACTCAAAATCTCTGCTTCGGATTAACAGAGGACATTAGGTCAAGCTATAACAAGTTTGGAAATTCGCTCTCATTCTTTGTGCCTCCACCACGAACTTCATTTTGGGTTATGATATTCGTTTAAGATGAAAGATACCACTGCCCTTCTGTCTCTACATACAACATACAATAATCCAAAACGCAGTTCCTGCTCCTATCAACTGAGTCAATGGCTCTAAGCTTTGAAATACGATATACTTCACCGTTTTTGTCTGCAAAACAATTATCTTACACATCTTGTATATAAGGTCGTGCAAGCCAAAGCCTAAAGCAAATCTCATGTAACTTAACCAGATAGAATGTTACATTAACCAGATAGAATGTTACATAGTCGCTCAATGTTCCAACTCAAATTGACATTTAAAAATAAAATAAAAAAATTTGATGACAGTAATAAAAGGCTTCGTATACACAATATTGCTAAGTCAAAATTGAAGCTAGAAACTTGTCAAAAAAAAAAAACTGTTTAGTAATGATGAAAAACTAGCAGCATCATTCATTTCTGGAAGATATAATCTCAAATACTGGCAGCATGCAAATCAAAAAAGCATTCATGCATACACACTAATGAGTAGTGACTTGATTCCAAAAACAAGCCAATGAGTTAAGAGGGGTGTACAGTTTTTTGGTAGGAAGAGGGGTGTACAGTTGAGAGCAAGAAAATCATCTCTTTTGCATCCATCCAAACTACTACTACACTCCTCAATACATCCTACCAGTGCATTCTGAAGAACCACAATGGCAACTCTTCTTCTTTATATTGCCCTTTGAATCTCGAACCTGATCTATTATATAATTGTAATGATATGTCAGTTCTTGCAATGGAGGAATGTTTTCAGCAGCAAAGAGCATTATATGAGGAATTCTCTTGTCATCGTGATCATATAGGACGTTTTGGGCATAAAGATTTGGTGTACAGCTATGGTTGATAAATCTCCCCACATTGCCATACTGTGCTGCATCAATTGTGAAGCTGGCATCCTCAGGTTTGGGATTCGAAACTCCATCCCAAGGCGTATAGTCATTGTAGTTATTCCCAATATCAAACAGATACTCATCGGTACCAGTCCTTTGTTCAGCTTCCTTCTCTTCAAGGAGCTCTCCTATATATTCACATATAAAACTTCCTGAAGAAATAGAATTTAAAGATCTAACACCCCATCCCCGCGTTTCAGTTTTAAAAACTTCAAGCTGAAATTTGATACCATGTTGACCGACTCTGTTATGGCAAAAAGGAGCACACCTGCATGATGGACCACACTCATAAACAAGGGACTTTGCTTCAACAATAGCCCCATTATAGTTATACGGGATCTCACCTCTATTCTTAACTGCACAAGAACATCTCTGAGAGTCGGAGCATTTAACAATACAGTCACACCCCTTGGGAGGAATAGGGAGGCACAAATTAGGATATATCATGCTAGTTATGTAACAAAACGGTGGAGGTTTCTCATCATCTATAGTATTCACAGCACATATTGGGATTACTTCTTTCCCTTCTGAAATATCATCCACACAAAGACCCGGCCGTATTCTATATTTTTGGATTTCTTTATTTCTTTCCAAGCAAGCTCTGGTTGACCTGGAATCCTCTCCAGCTGAAACTTGAAAACCAGCTTACCATGAGGCCCAAGGTCCTGCCAACATTTTTCAACCAAATAGAGCCCATCATATACATATGTCTTATACTTCCCATCCACTGACTCAGATCGACGGATCACCCTGACCGGATTCTTGTCATCAATACTATTCTTCAAAGCAAGGTTTCCCCGTTCAAGCTTCTGATCTTCAGGTTCTTTATCTGAATTCATCACATTACCTCCCTGCCCCGTATAGATCAACACATCTGAATCATCCAAATCATCATCATAGCCTCCAGATGCAACAACACTTGTTGCAAGGACCTTTCCACCATGCTTTACATAATCTATTCCACCCTGAAGTGGGCGATGAAGGCCAATAATAATAAGTTCCACCCTGTATTGGAACTCATCACCAACTTCAACTCCAGGTACAACTCCTATGATTTGTTTGCCTGTGTTTATAAATTTGTTTCCTTTCCTGAGGAAATTTGATGCTTCAAGATCAACTCTCTTTTTACTACTTTTACCACTCTTACCATCCTGTACTCCCTTTGACTTGGATTCCTCATCCTGCAAGAGCTTTCTACAAATAGCTTGGAAAAGACGCAATGTCTCCCTAACCTTACTTCGGGTTACAATTGAATCACTTCCATGACCTTTACTGCTTGAACTATCAAAATGATGAGGAGGAACACAAACTTCCAGACCACATGATTTTCGAGCCACATGAATATGTTCATACTCCTCATCACGCTGAAGAGAATCCTTCTTCTCCCAAATTACAAGCTGACCTGTGTTTTGAAAAGCATCCTTTTCAGTTACAGCTGGAATCATCCTCAGGGACTTTCTGGCAAAGCCTTTTTCATCAGCCTTTTTCCGTACAGAAGTTTTAGTTCTTTCTAGCTGACCTATATCATCATGTTTCTTTCCTTTACTTCCACTTATACAAACAGCTGGTTTAGACTTGTCTGGCCCCTTCACCTTGCCCTGCCTCCATGGACAGTTTGATCCAGCCAAACCATGCACAATCGTCCTTTCTGATGCAGATTCCAAATGGTTAAAATCTATTAGTTGCACTTGGTTCTGACATCCAGACGTAACTGAAATTTCTTCATTCATAATTTTGTCTCCAAGTTCCAAATTCTCAAAATCTCCTACTTGCAATTGGTTCTGCCCAGGCATATCTGAAATTTTTTCACCTGGAATTTCTTCCCTGAGTTCCAAATCCTCCAACTTCACTATTTGCAATTGGTTCGGATCACAAGATACATCTGAAACTTTTTCATCCAGATTTTTTTCCTCAGTGTAAACCACAATATCCTTATTCAACTTTTCTTCTAAACACCCATCACTCTTGTTGTTTTCAACAACTGTTTCAAATTCATGGTCCCACCAAAATAATTTTCTTTCAAAAGGAGCTTCGGTGCACGCTTCTTTTGTATCTTGTAATTCCACCAAAATGTCAGATATTATTTCATAGTCACCTTGTTTCCTCATTTCTTCTACAGTATGGCCCTCAAGTACAGCTTGAACTTTGTCCCCAATTACTTCAGAATCATTCTCCCTTGGTTCCGCCTTGTTAGAAATTCCACCTTGAACATCCTCTTCTGTTTGTCTTATATCAAACTCTACTAGCTCTGATGATATTTTGTCAGGAATGCTAGATTCTAACTTCTCTACTGGCTCTGTTGATATTCTGTCACAAATGCTGGATTCTAACTTCTCTTCAACAACTTTCTGAGACTCTTCCTTAATAATACGAGGAGCATTTCTTCCACATGAAGGAGGGAAGTGGCGGATAGCTGAAACACTTCTGCGAGGAGGATACTTTCTGGCTGCACTCTTCTTCAAACCAATACCATCTGGAACTGGAACAACAATGAGCCTTTCAAGCGGTGACGTCAAATTTTCTACTGAAACAGGAACAAATTCTTCTTTTTGTGTTGCAACAACCACCAGATGCAAATCATTGGGCAATAATGGGGTTTCATTCTTTAATCCACTGCTGCTTTCACCTATATGAATTGGATTCTCAATGGTACTGGCCACACTCTTCTTCAAACCAATACCATCTGGAACTGCAACAACACTAGGCCTTTCAAGCGGTGACGTCAAATTTTCTACCGAAACAGGAACCAACCCTTCTTTTTGTGTTGCAACAACCTCTGGATGCAAATCATTGGGCAATAATGGGGTTTCATTCTTTAATCCACTGCTGCTTTCACCTATACAAATTGAATTCTCAATGGTACCGGCCACACACTTCTTCAAACCAATACCATCTGGAACTGGAACAACAATGGGCCTTTCAAGCGGTGACATCAAATTTTCTACCGAAACAGGAACCAATCCTTCTTTTTGTGTTGCAACAACCACTGAATGCAAATCATTGGGCAATAATGGGGTTTCATTCTTTAATCCACTGCTGCTTTCGCCTATATAAATTGAATTCTCAATGGTACTAGTACAAGTTGTGTCTTCTGTTGGTCTCAAGCTGGTATGTCGAGCAAAGCCGTCCACATCCTAGTGGAAAATCACGAATGGCAGAAACTTTACGCCTCCTGTACTTAGGTGGACCAAGGAAAGAGTGGTCACCATTTTCCATGCTAAAACTTCTTGATATTTCCTCAGAATGACTAACATTAGTTGATGTAATAGTTCTCACAGGATCCGAATGCAGCGCAGTCTCCACAACGCCCATTCCACCTCCCCAGCATAAGTATCAAGTAATGAGTGCTCAAGAAGGCCTAGAAACAAGGACTGAGGTTGTAAAACTTTTATGGTTATTTCCAACGCTTAAAAACAACGGAAATTATATAAACTAAGGCATCTCGTTATATATGTAAAGAAAATGAAATCCTAGATAGCAATATTAACAATCTTTATTTGCTTAAATCAAACATAACCAAACCCACCATTCACTACAGATAAAAGACACCCAAATACTGAAAACTAGTAATGGGTCTAGTGAGATTTAAGTTTCTAAGCTTCCAGATAATGAGAGGGAAGGATCAAAATAAAACATGATGCAAACAGTAACATATCAAAACTATGAAAACCATACTTCACTCAATCATCAAATTAACGAAATTTCAATAAAAGAATCGAAAAAAATCATCATATTTTGCTTATCCATATTGTGGCCGGATAAGAATTTGTTCCTTTCAACGACACCCTAAAACAGCTTTAGAAAAATAACCCAATAACTTTCGGGTCCTTTACAAGCTATAAGATATATAATACGATACCTTTACATAACGTTCCTGTGTTTTCTAGATTAGCGAAATTTGAAACTTAAAATTTGACCTAATTTTTTCCCCAAAACAAAAGAATAGATTGCAATATCTAGTAATTCGTGAATCCGACCAGAAAATCAAGCATCCCAAAAACAAAAATAAACCCAAAACAATTTAAGAATGGAAGCGTGCAAACTCGATCAATGTTAGAGTAAGTAAATTGAATATAAGTCTAACATTCCAAAAAAATGAGAAAAACTGAAGAACAAGAAAAATGAAGCTAGACCAGGTTTATTGGAGAGAAGTCAGGTGCTCGTAATGGTTGAAACCGAAAATAGAGTGAGATTTCGAGGTCCCCATGGAGATTTGCGATTGCAGATTACAAGCAGGTGGTGGAGAAGAGTTCATGAGCAGCGCTCAGAATTCACTCTTCGAACTTAGCACCCAAAATGGAGTACGTACCAGCGTTGCTGCCAACAAAATGGCGTGGGTGAAATCAGCAATAGGCACTGATAATTAAGTTTTTATTTTTTTTTATTTTTTTATATTCATGTCCCATATTACGAAAATTGAAAAAAAAAATTATTTTTTAAGAAAATTGAAAATTATTTTTTTCCCTTTTAAAGAATTTTAAAAAAACAAAAATAAAAACGCCCACCGTGGGGCTCGAACCCACGACCACAAGGTTAAGAGCCTTGCGCTCTACCGACTGAGCTAGACGGGCACCTGGTATAGCAAGAGAAGAATAATATAAATTTTGTTTCAACGGTACAAAAGTCTACATCGGTAAAATATATAATGGACTCGTAAAAACGAATGTACGGCCCATAACTCTGTTAGGTTAGGAGAAAGGGCGGGAAACTCATAACCGACCAATCAATCAAATCCTCATTTAATAAACAAAAAACAAAAACAAAATAAATAAAAGCAAAACAGAGTCCAATTCTCTCTCCTTCCGTACAAACGAAAACAATTTGGGGATTTGGAACCAGCGTAGCCGGCAAATATGGAACGCAACGACGGCGGCGGAGGCGACGGCGAAGACAACTTCGGCGGCGTCCTCCCTTTCTGCCACGTGTCCACCTCCCAGGAGGACTACTTCCATCGCTGTCCGTTTGCTCCTGAGGCCTCCAACCCCGCAGCCGATGATGATTCCTCTGAATCTGATGACGGTATTCCGGTTGAGTCCAATGGGATTGTGATGGTCTCGCCGCCAGAAAGCTTGGAGCTCAGGGACAACAGCACGCCTCAAGACGTCTTCCAGACCCCGCCTGAGTATTCCACGATGTTGAGCTCCGAGGAGCAGCATCCGCCGGTGGCCGTCGGTAACCGGGAACAAAATCGCTCTGAGGAAGGCGCCAGAGATTGTGGAGGTGAAACTGCGGTTGTGGATATGGGGTGTGAGGACGATACCGGTTTGGGGATGGTGGAATTGGGCGTGGACTCGGGCTTAGGATTCTTGGAAACAGAGTTGACCCAGAGGGTAGTCCACGCTCAGTCCATCGCGGATCCTTCGCGCCGCAATGTTCCCGGGTCCAAATCGTTGGAATTTCAGGTTTCGGAGGAGGGTTTTCACGAATCGCCGTTGAAGAAATCGAAGACTTCAAACCAAAATTCGGCGGAATCCACCCAAGAATCGGAGTCTGGGAGAGTTGTTCCGTACAATCACGGGTCTGATTCCCGCCGAAACCATGAAAGCAGCGAAAGCCAGGCGAAGAGGAAGTTGGAGTTCCAACCGGAAATGGAAGCAAACGACGGTACAGCCAATGAAGGGATCGGCGAAGTGAATGAATTACAAAGCAGTGGTCAGGAAAAAGTATCTGTCAGAGAGTTCATGGAGACGGTGGATATGCCTCAACACGTCAGCACCGGGGACATGGGAGCGACGGTGGATGAACATGAACGTTGTCAGCGACGGGTTCTGCCAAGCTCCATTTGTGGGCACGCAGAGAGTGAGAATGAGAACACGGCGAAGAGAGTTCAGTCCGGAGGATTGTCTTCTGAAGAGGGTCACAGAAAGTTCACCATTTTGGATGCCTTGAAGATACTTGAAAATGTTAGTAATGAAAGCGTTCCTACGGATGGTTTCTTGGAAATCTGTAAGCGGCGGGGCGTGACCTTTCCTCGCCCAAGCTGGCGGCATAATAGGTGACAAAGACGACGATTAAGACTGAATAGGTAGAAGATTTTTGAAGGTGTCGTTTTGCTTAGGTTTTGTAATCATGGTATTGTGTTTTGCTTAGATTTTGTTTGTAATATGATGGCTTTCTTTTATAGAAAATCTCTGTTGTAACTCTGAAAAGAGTTTATATATATGAATGATATTCCCTGACCATATTTTGTAAATTCTTGACAGATTTCGGCCTACATAGTTTTTGGGATATAAATGGTTTTAAGTGTATTTGCTGTTTCCACAAGGTATTAAGGCAGAGCTAAGTGTCAACTCCCTCCATGAAGTCACATGCATCATCTTCATTCTCCATCTTTTATTTCTATCAGCAACAACGATAATTGAGCGTGAAAACAAGCCACTATCTCACACTTATTCTGCAAAAGCTAAAACTGCAATTCATACAAAATTCTAGAATTTTTACCACTTGTGCATTATGAGCTATATATTACAACCTGTTGTGAACCTATACAAAAAAAAAAAAAAAAACCACCCAAGTTCATCCCTTAGAATTCCAAAGTTCAAGAGAGGTCAGGAAAAAACCAAGAGCAACCATCAAACCTCATTCACAGCACTTTTTTATCTTGTGTCTACCTTGCAAAATACGTGAATCCCTGTCGTGGCTTCTGGAAGAAGGCATACCTATATAGTACTATCGGCATTTCGACATTGTCAGGGATGGACGAGATGTGGGTATACGGAGCTACTACTAGTGCTTGCCTGCTGTGAACCAAAACTTAATGCAGGGTGAAGCAGCTCTGCTTGTGCAAAGGAGCCATTGGATGGCACATCCAGCAGTAGATCCTGATCAGAACTTTCTTCAACATAATTGATAGAATCCAGCAAGAAAGAGCTACCATCAGGAGGCAACGCAAATAGGCTTCTTGGACTAAAGCAAGAACCATCATTTTCTATGAGTTCCTTGTTGTCGCAGCTATTCTTCATGATCACCCTTTTGGGGCTCTTCATCGTAATCTTTACTTCTGAAAGATGAAAAATAAACTCTTTAAGAACAGCAGTTGTATTATTAATTCTACAAGAGATTGTTATTCAAAACATTAAAAACCCCATGTGGGAGTGTTAAGTGATTGCACAATAATAACTTGTCCATAAGGCTTATAAAATCAGAGTATCCACTTGAACCCTTTGAATTACACACACAAAATGAAGAAATGAATTCTGTCTTGTGCATGATATCAGCATGCATGTGTGTGTGTGAATTGAGGTCTTCTCTCTCGTATCTCTTTGACAAACACATGCAGAAAAAGTGAGTTTTATCGTCTTATCTGAAATTCACTATCATTTTCCCCTTGTAAGTTCTTCTGCTTCTAAAACAAACTAAACTAGCAAACTTAAATTATACCCACGAATATATTATTAGCTAACCTGGAAAGTTTTGCTTTTGGCTGTCACGCAGTCTCTTGACATTTATGATATTACTTGATGTTGTGCCATTAGGTCCACAATCAACAGAACCTCCACAGCTATTTTTACTATTCTGCAGCAAAAAATGAAGATGACAATGAGTGGCAAACATTTATAGTCACTTTCTCTTTGAAACCTTATTTGAAGATATACAGATTTTAAAGTAGCTCAAACCTTAAGAAGGTGATAGTGTTCAACCCATTTAGATTTCGATAAATTAATTAATGCAAATCTTTTCAAAGTTTTACAGTCTTCAGCTTTTGCTCCCGGGAAGGAGATATCAAAGACCCCTTCTCCAAGAAGTTGCTGAAAGGATGTTAAGCTCTCCTTGAGGTGTGGGCTATCAAACAAGCTTTTGAGGCTGCACAAGGAAAAGTAAACCACCATGAATATTTGGATCATGTATCTGACTTCTTATCTCTTGTTGTTCAGTTATGCATGACAGCTATACTGCCCTCAAAATCATATGACAATAAGATGCATAATTGACTACATACAAAACATGAACATTTATGTCGTGAAATGACTCTAACTTAAAGATGGGTTGCAACTAGCTTCCCAAAATAATACTAAAATGCATAGTACAAGAAGGTTGTAGAGATCCTAAGCATCCCTAACATAAATTTAACACACCAAGCATGCAAACTTGCAAAACGGGATCATGGCAAAAGCAGCATGTTCTATGCCTTTCGTTTTTTTTAAGATAAAACAACGTTCTCTATCAGAGCATGTATGTTGTTGTCATAATATTACGTGGTAAACCATGAGAAAAAAAACCTAAAAAACTTGAAATGATAGAGACAAACCTATTAGGAAGTCTGACAGTATCTGCGGGAGATAAATACTTGAGTAATTGTTGCTGCTCCTCGTATGTCAAGTGTCTAGTGAACTCCTCAAAATTCACAATATCCTACACCAAACATGAATTACAATTAATCAAAATTACTCAATAATTGAAGAAACAACAAGACTACATCAAAGAAACTCTAAATTGATTTGGGAATTTCTGTATTATTAATTTATTTGCATCACTCACAAATAACCAGTGAGATACAAGTTAGTTTCCATTTCTTTAAAGAAAGACATAGCCTCATGTCATTTAAGAAAATAAAGACATTAAATTTGAAGAAATTGCCATCTAATTCTAAGACCACAAGATAGCAACTTACATTCAAATCCATATGACACAAAGGTGAATTACGGTTGCCCAAGATTTGGAAGTGTTCATGCTGAGACCTATCCCTGAAACACCAAACGAAAGAAATATTAGTTATAATGAGAAGAATATTTTCTACTTGTCCAACCTTTTAAAATAACAGTTTCTGCGATAGAAACTCTTCTACTTTAACCTGCAGTACAGAACTTCACACATATATATCCTAGATGAAGCAGTTACACACCGCTGCTAGCTGATTATATAATCCTCTATGCTTGGTTCTCGTTTTTGTTCGTTCTTCTTTTCTCTTTTTTGTAAGGCATATTATAAGACCCCCAACTCACAAGAACACTGGATATTCATTGCAGAGGAAATTATGCAACACTTAGAATCCAATTTTTCTTTATGAGTCAGGCCAATATCTATTTTGGATGCAAATACATGCATTGTGCTTAGCTATTTTTGAAGGTCAAACATGTTAAAAAATTCCTGCTTGGGACATGCAACTATCACCACATTTGTATTTTTCCATGTAATAAAAAGAATCCATGTGAGAGCATGATAAACTAGAGCAGGAAGATTGCCTTTTAAGTGGCTCTTGTTGCATCCCTTGTACAACTGGGTTCTTCATCTTCTCAATCCCTGGACCAGTGAAATTGACACCTTTGCTATTAGTATGTACAGATGCAGAATGGGAATAAACCTCATTCATATGGGACTGTTTGTTATCAACTGAGAGCGAGCTAGCTTCAGATTCCTCCTCTCGAGGTATCGAGCTTGGATGCCTAATAAGGACACTTCCATGTCCAATCTCAACAGAGACCATAGGTGTTTCGCTCTCAAAAAGAAGATCCTCCTCAGAAGATCCAGAGAAGCAAGAAGACTGTTGTTCATGTAAAATGGTATAAAGATCCTTTGTGAGCTTCTCAACAGGAGATTGTTTTGGACGACTAACACAGGTTCTTTTCCTAGAAGGTACCATTGAATCCCACACCATCGACTGAGCAGGGCCTGAAAAAGACCAGTTGAGCCGTTATTTGAGATAAAGTTCACTACTTTATAAGTTGCAGATTCACATACAGGATGCTAGCTAGCATAAGAAATACTTTCGATTAGTCAAACTGATGATTTTGAACTGAAAGTAGTCAAGTACTGATGCAGAAAACAGTAAATATGCAGACAAAAACTAATTATTATAGAGACATAAACTAAAGAATTGAGACTACAAATGAATGCTCATATCAGTTGCAAAACATGCATCCAAAACTGCTGTCAGTTACAGCTAGAACTTTGACAGACAAAAGCAAACACAGAATTCCTTTTTGCTTCATTTGACTCAATAACAAATAACTTCGTAGAATGGAGTAATTCAGCACCATTGGATTAAGAATTTCACATCACATACAACAACATTGCCTTGCAATATGGTTGAAGCATGGAACCATATAATCTTCATTCTGGAGAACAATTGACCATTTCTTAACACGACCATCAATCTCATTGTGCTCCAACCTACATTTTACCATGATTTCTTTCTAATTTGTTATTTTGTTTCATTTAAAACCAATTCCTAATCAACTCTTCCATTTAATTTGAAACAACAGCAAACAATTAGAACTATCTCTTGATAAATATTAAACATTGTGAGCATCCAACCTGTCAAATCACTTGCTTCTCCGCTGCCAAATTGTGCACAGCTCTCAGAGTTAGATATGGCGGAACCAGAACTTGATCTGTTACTCACATCTTCATCTACCATCTTTCGGAAACCTTGGTTGTAATCAGCAGTAACCCCTCCAATCACCACACCATCATGATTCAGCTTTCTTTTCAGTAGTTTCACTTCTTTGTTCTTATTAATAGATATGATCTTCACCTTGGAGGCTTTGTGATCTTCAAAATCATCAGGTTCTGCCCGAGCATGAAGAGGAGTATAATTTGCTAGTGTTCCCTTTGTCCTCCATCGTGAACCACATGCATTGCAAAGTACTGGCTTGTCAGGAGGCCCATTGCGCCAAAGGGGGGTGCCTGTTGCAATCCTTATTGTTAGCAATCAATGCACATTAAACAACTAAAAACTTGCAAGGATGAAAGTTATGACTCTTAGAAACACAACTAAGCATGGATGAAATGCTAACTCACACATTGAAATAATCCATGCAAAACTGTCATATTTGCAAGGACAGAACCAAGACATTTATTAAAAGAAACCCAAGATTTTGAAGACATATACCCAAAGAAACCTATTTTGTGTCATTTTATGTCACTAAAGACTAATCTTTAACAAGGAGCTTGTTGACGTTTAGCATACCATCATGATAAAGTTTGATATTCCAACAATGAAGAGTGTTTATATTTCCAATAAACATTTCATGTAACAATGGTACGGAATATAACATCAACCAAGTGAAAATGCGGGCGTCCTACATTATAGACAAGCCAGGTCCATAAGCATCAAGCTGCAGGCAAATCAGCATTACTTAAAAACCTCCACATCGAACAAGTTGCCACTCTTCTCAGCAAAACAACCTAAAGAGTAAGGTGAAACTATGACACCTATCAAGGTCACTACCAAGAGATAAACAAAAAACTCCTCCACTTTGAACAAGTTGTTATGATAAACAGAAAGGGACTCAGAAGAATGAAGATGGTGGTAAACAGGGTAGAGTCAGTGTGACAACCATATATAGAAAGCTAATGTAATACATCTTGAATCAGTATCTCGAGGCATATTACTACTAGAGTTTCAATGATCAGGCAGACACTCAAAAAAAGTTTGTACTGTCCTTGAGAGTTTCATTTCAACAGTATATAAATTAGGAATGAGTTCCATATTTCAGAACTCAGTTGGCAGTATCAATCCTTGCTTTTAAGCTCAAATGGTTGAGAACACATATTAAGAAACTAAAAGCCATTTATGAATTGAAAGTAGTCCTTCCTCGCACCACTAATCACATCATTGACTGAAGGGAAACTAATACTTGTACATGGTCAAAGACAATATGCAGTAACGGCAAAAGGAATAACTTTAGTTCTGACCCAAAATGATTAGGATTGCATTTCAATGAGACGATGCAAGTTCTTGGAGTTTTGACACAGCTGCTGTGGTTGCAACAAATGCACCACACTCAGTTTTGACACTCCATACCAATCTCTTCTAGTATGTAAGAAAAAATTCAGAAATGTGTTCTACAAGAATACAATAAGAGCTCTCCAGAAGCTGAACTAACAGCCTCAATACTTAACAGCAGAAAAGTCCCATCCCATTAAATTGTCTATGAGATTTTAGAACAAAAACTGACATAAAGAGAAAATGAAAAGAATAAATCCATGAGAAGTCTTTATTTAAGTAATTCCAATTCTAGACAAGAGAATGCTGCAAAAACAGTAGTAGACACTGTCAAATGACACACCGTGTTCCATGGAAAATGGTTCAGAGTCCAATTTGGTGGGCAAGAGCACTCCCAGGAAGCTCTTTGAAGTGAAAAGGTATTGAAACATGAGCATTGGAAAACGTACATTTGTTTGCAATTGCATCACAAACAAAGTTTATAAACAAAAATTACGAGTTGGACTCGGTACTAGAGTGAGTCAATTGGAAAGCAATACAAAGCATAAGAGGCTCTATAGTTGCCCAGAAAACCACTGACTCCGAATTCAATTTTTACATTTGGCGACACATGTTAAGCCTTGAGTGAGAGTGGAACGGGCAAGAAAACAAAGCAATCGAAAAAACAATGCTAAAAGTTGAACACTTAATGAGAAAATGAGACCAAAATTCAAGAACCAATGACAGAATTCAAGAAAAAAATCAAACTCACACCAGAATTCAAGGACACTTGTACTTCAGAATTGATATACAAACAGAATATTACAAAATAGAAGCATATACTCTAGATATTTTGTATTTTACATTTTTCCAGGTAATTTCTTCCCTTCTGCACATAGTTATTGCGTCTTCTGTTATTGAATTTTTTCCAAAAATATAACAAAAACAGACTGAAGAACCCAATTTTTTTTTTTTGGTATATTTAAATATAAAAAACAAAAATTGGAGAAACAAGAACTCACTTGTAACTCCACAGTGATAGCAAGGCCCTTGCTTGCCCATCTCTCTCTTTTGCTCAGGTGAAGAGAAAGTAATATATAGAAAATTGACAATAAAAAAAATAGGGGGAAAAACTAATTTATTGACAAAAAGAGTGAAAAAATTAAAATTAAATTTTTTTTGCAAAATATGATTATACTCTTCAACTCTTTTATGGCATATACTAGTGAGTACAAACGCTTTTCTGCAGCAAACCCAGAGATAGAGTTTACAGAAGAAAGCAAAAAGCCAAGAGACCCAGAAGAGTTTTTCTTTTTTTATGTCTTATAGTCCCAGAAAAACCATAGAAAATAGCCTAAAATCAACAAGAAATGAAGGGACTGAGATAGGTTTTTTCAGCTGGGAATTTGTACAATCCAATGGAAGAGAAAAGACCATTGGAGGAATCTCATAAATGGGTGTGAAAAAGGAAGGTGAAATGAGAGAGAGATAGAGAGAGAAGGAGAAAGAGAAAGAGAGAGAGAAGGTGTGTGTATATGACCTCTTTGTTGTATTTGTAAATTGTATATGAAGTAAATGTTCAGCTTTCTTTGCTTTATTTTTTTTTTTGTTTCTGAAAGATTTCAATTCCTTTTTATATATATATATATATATATATATATATATAATATGCATATGTAAATTTTCCAAAAGCCAAAAAAATAAAAATAAAAAATTCCCCTTTTAACATGTTATGCAAGTGAAGGGGGTAGAGGAATATTATTGCATAAATCCTTGTTGACTGTAGACTTTTCTGCTTTCCTGTGCCTATAAATCTTCTAAACCCCATAAAAATCAACTACAAAAATTTATAAAGAAAAAATTAATATAAATAAAATTTAGTTTTGAGAAGTGTTGAAATTATGAGGAAATATTTTGACCAAATTTAAAATTTGAAATAGGGAAAAGATAAGCTATGGGTTATAGCCAACCAAAAAATAAAAAAAAAAAAATGGAGAAAGAAACAAGGAGGGCTTGTTTGGCATTCTCTTTAATCTTCTTCTTCATTTTTTGTTTTTTTTTTTTTTGGGTATATTTTTATATTCTTCTTTAGTGTGTGTGGTGACATGAGATTGATAAATATTTAGTGGCCCTTCCTAATTCCAATAATAATAAAGTCTTAAAGTCACCGCTCATTTAACCACTCCTAGTCACAAGCCACTATTTACCGTTGATTTAGGAGAAACCATATTAGTTTAGGAACCATATTAGTTTAGGAACCATTTAGTCACCAGCTTTGCGTTTTGATTGAGTTTCAAGGGCGATCAGTGGATCTGTTAGCAGTGACATTTCTCACAATCTGTAATTTTAGATGAACGAAATGCAGAGGAACACATGAAAGGGAAATTTTAAAATTTTTGTGCATTGTCATTTCTGTCCGATTTGGTATTTTTATTTTTTTGTAAAATTAATAAAAAATAATAATAACAATAATAATTATTAAAAAAAAAAAAGGACAAATAGTGTATGTCCATGTTACATAGTGGGTATCCCATGAATTTGACCCATTTAGTGCCACGTGTCCCATCTTTTTAATTTTTTTAAATAGTTCGCCCACCATGGCCCACCATAGTTCTGAAATTGCATTTTGATGGTCAGCATATCTAATGGCACTTTGGCAATTAGATTAGTTGGATCTTTTCTCCAAAGATTTTGACCCCCAACCAACTGATCTACAGCTCGCAACCTGTTGAAATCGCATCGGACGGCTTAGAATCACCAAACAAATTAGCTTCACCACATGAAGGGTCAAAATGCGGTTGACATACTAATACTATGAGCCTGAATAATACGCACCAACTTTTTAATCAATTAAAATAGATGCATCAAGGCCGTTCATTCTTGTTAATAATTGATTAAATTTTACAGGCTGTATCAGAAAAAACTCATTTTGATGGAATAATCCTCACCCTTCGATCTACATGCCTTCTCCAACACGGGCTTACATCATCCGCCCATCCCAAACACTACGGCGTAATTTAAAAAATAAAAATTTAAAAGAAAAAAAACAGAGGACGATGATCTTAAAAAACAATAAAAATTGCTAAGATTAGGAAACTTAATCAACGGCCTATATTGATTTCTTCTGCATCATCCTCAATGATGCTCAGCACTCCTGAAAATTGTCATATTGCCTCACACATAAATTATTTATAAAATAAATAAATTAGGAATTAAAATATACGAAAAATGTAGTCAGGCTCATACGTGGGTCCCAATCAATTTGGTTCTTTGATCGACTAGTTCTCCATGGTTCCCCTCCTTTAGTAGCTTCTCTTTAAGGGTTCGTATACCATGTGACCGCTCGGACAGAGAGGGCCTTCTCATGCGATGAATCGGACCAATTATGTGTGGGTCATGGACTCATCCACAAGGGTCTCGAATACTTATAAGGACTTTTTACGAATCATCCGATGGTGATGGTCCACCGGTTCTCGACTTTAAGTAGATGCCACGTGTACAGCTAAGGTGAGTAAAGTTCATGATTGCATCCACGTTCCGAGACACAGAGAATCGCTCCGTGTCGTAAATTCTAAAATAAAAGCAGAGGAGCCGTCTTCAATACCTAATCTACGGTGTAACCAATGGGGCCAATTTATGGAAAATGTATGTGCGGACCGCGTATGATAGCATGAAATGTCGAAAACACCCTTTTCGAATTGTAATGTGAATTCTCATAATTACCTCTCTCGCTGGTCACTGGTGGCCCCACATGATGACATGCTGTTGTCTTAATAACAAAAGTCCCAACCGTGTTAATAATATATTACTTAAATGTTTTTTTTTTATATATACATTTATATGTAATTTATTTATTAGATACGAATAGCATGTTATGGAAAATCATAATTATAAAGTCAAATACAATGTATTTTCTGTGTAATAAATTTGGGAAAAATATTGATTCTTTATAAGGAAAATTTTATTTAGATATGTAATTGATTAGAACATCTCAATTAACAAGTTACATAATTATAATAATAATAATAATAATAATAATAATAATAATAATTTAAATTATGATTTTCTATAACTTTTTTGTATAATACTTAAATACTTGTTTAGTTTAAACAAACAGATGTTATATCCATTAATAAAATTTTAAGTTGATGAGATCCCATCAAATTTCTTTTTTAATTTACTTAAAAAAAAACATATGCTGTATGGAAAGTCCAAATCCCAACACAAGGAAGAATTTGACCCTTATAAATCGGTAGATTTATTTATTTATTATAAGAGGGTAAAATTAATAGTCTTGTAATTTTTATTTACTGAAAAATTGGAAATTAAGAAATAATGGAGCGAAATTTGGTCTAAAAGTTTTGAGATTAAAAAAATAATAATTAGAGAATTAGCATAAAATACTATAATAGAGATGAGTTGTTGGGATCGCAGATGCGTTGGCACTTATTGAGCCAAATTATAAATGAGAAAGGAAGTGCATAGATTAGGTGGTTATAGATGTATCTGGTAGCCTGGTCTTTGGCTTCATTACTGTGTTTTATTTTTTATTTATTATCTTAATGTCTGAGATAATTGCCTTTTGTTTTAATAATTCTTATTAGTAAAATTAATATTGTTTGTAATTAACCACTTATAGCCCTTATAGGTGATGAATGATCTACAATGGTGAACCATTGTGTCATGGGTTTTGTCTGCAATTCTTGTGTTTTGTCAAATGATGACTAAACATGGGCTTTAATATTTTTAATTAGTCACATTATAAGAAAATGTGATTAGACCCTCATATAATATAGTGTTTCTATACAAGAAACATGAACACTGAAACTAGACTTCACATTGTAACAAAATATTTTATATGTATCTTTTTACTTGAAATGGAAGGTATTAGGATGATCAATAATACAATAATCAATGTTTTTTTTTTTTACCAGCTATTAAATACTAAATCATATGTTTGTTAAAAATAAATTTCATGAATAAAAGAGATGTGAAAGTTAAAACACATTGCATAAATTTAGGATTTATTTTTACAGAGTAAACTCTAAATAATTAGTTAATAAATTTTTAAAATATAGGACATTTGACATCAATGTCATCAAATATATGAATCGAGTTGTAAATTACCTATTAAAATATGAAATCGGTTCAAATACTACTAAATTTTAAAAATAATTATAAATTGCTCTTAACTCATAAACATAATATATTTTTAATTGTTTATATGATTTTTTATATATTAAAGATTGAGGTGAGGTACGTGGCTAGAGGTAAAAAAATAAATTAGTTTAAACTATTCATATTAAAAAATATTTTGTAATAATTAAAAAATATATAATATTTAATGTAAAAATACACTCTAATATGCAATTATTTTTAAAATTTAAAAGGTATTGATACTAATTTTATAATTAATTGAGCAATTTATAATTTTGTACACAATTAAGAGACCCTAAAATATATAAACACAATATTATTTTATCAAACTGTGAATACCCCACGACCTAAAAAAGGAAAAAAATCGAATACCCTTAACTCACATGCTAATTATACCTTGTTTGGTCTTATTTAATAATACGTGGGAGTCACAACTATTTTACATAAATAAAACTTTGTCAATTAAATAAATTTGATAAGAATATAAATTGAAAACTCTAATAATATTATTGAATTGCGAGAGAGAAGAGATAAGCGGTACGAATTAATTAAAAGCGAGATAATGTCTTTTTAATAATTAGAATTTAAAATTCACGGGTAAAGTCCACCTTAGAAATTGACTAACAGCTCACCGATTGAGGATTATTGTAGCCAAATAAAATGACATAGAACACTCATTGATGTGACCATTTAATTTAATTTTTTTTTTTATTTTATATCACTCTATCTATAAAAGCAGTTTTTTTTTTGTTAATAAAATGTTCCCATATTTTTCAATTTCACCCCATTTTTAATCCTCTGAATTATATATGTGGAATTCAAGTTCTTCATCTATTTTTACTTTTTCTTGTTTTAGCCTAAGTTTTTTTCTTAGACAAATTAAGTTGTAACATTTCAAATTAAAAGACCAGCTACAGCATTATATTTTGGGGCCATAATGCTGTTTTTTATTTCACTTTTTTTTTTATTAAATTGAAATTAATGGAATGCACAAGAAACGTTGAAAATCAAAATTCAATTTTGCTGTATTCCCTTAATTTCAATATATTCATTTGATAAAGTTTTGAATATCTTTAAACAGATTTTAACAGACGATGGATAGAAAATTAGCATTGGAACACTTTGATGATAATTAAAAGCTGAAACAGTAAACCAAAATTATAAAAAAAAAAATGGGATCAGCAAATGATTAAATGGCACTATTATTTTACTTGTTTGTCAATTATACTCTACAATCAACATATGTATTGTAAAAATTAAATTTTCGTTTTTATTTTTCTTGTCTTTCCCCATTAAGTGATATGAACTGAAAGATCAAAATTTTTCATATTAAGAAAAAAAAAATTCATGGGATTTTGAGTAAAAGAAGTATTTTTAAGCTTAGTTAATACAAATTCACTTGCACGCATATGTAGCTATGTACTCTCTCAAGTACGATCCAAATTCAAATTATGTATTTACCAAAAATACAAATTATACATTACACAAATCTTATGCATTTTATAGCTATATTGCAAATGTTGCTCGTAAACCATAATCCCTATTATGCCATAGGGAAAGTCCCAATGGCTACGTGCTCATAGTTTAACCTCCAGATTAAGTGCTCATAATGATTGCAGCCCCTTTCCCCGATATATTATAAGAGATAACGGTGGCAATACTTATTAAATTATGTATAAAATTATAAATTGCCTCATAAATAATAAATAATATAATCAGTATCAATAATACATTTTAAATTATAAAAATAATATATATATATATAAATAATTAAAAATATATTATATTTATAAGTCGATGATAATTTTTAAATATTTTTGAAGTTCACAGGGTATTAATATTAATTCAAAAAATAAATAATTTACAGTTTCATATATATTCATAGGTATTAGCACCAATAACGCATATTGTAATAAGTTAATAACTAATCATGAGAAGAACTAATCAAACACATATTGTAATGACTAATCAAATAATCCAAACATGAGAAATTAGGCCAATGGCGCACTAGGCATAGGAGGAATGAAGATAAGAAGAACTTTATGTGTTGGGTGAAATTAAACGCTCTCAATGTATAATGTGTTGGCTTTTACTGTTTCAAATCAAGTGGGCTCGTGACTCAAAATCTCAATAGATATGGCTTTCTAGGTTCAAACAGATTCATGCACAAGTGCTTTTACCACACTTTTTAAACCCAAAAAATACAGTGACATGTGGAAGCTTGTAATTTGTAAATGACCACAGCCAAATGGGCCACCTTTTGAGATCATTGAGCTGACCCAAAAGGACCATTCATGCCTCTCTTGGTTGCATCATCATGGGTTTATGCCAGCACCTCCACACCTACCCATGACCATGACCAATTCACCTTGCCCACCACCCAGCTTTTTTTAATGCACAATTAAATTAATGGAAAATAGACCTTTAAATTTATAAATTAATTGGAGATAAAGAACTTGCAAATATTTTTGCTTTTTAAATTTCACAACTACTATATGAATTGAACCCTAAAAGACATGATTTAATTAGAACTATATGATATTTTACCAATCTTAAAAAAAGTTATGAAGAATGAGAGGTTTAATTATTTATCTTTATTTAAAAAAAAAGAAAAAAAGTTGAAAGGTCAATTTCATGTTTTGTAACATTAATGTTGGTAATCAAATGCGTGCACAAAAGATCTTGAGGATATTTGGGAGAAGAAAGAAAAGGGTATATAAATAGTGAATTAGTGTTACATGACACACTGGTAAAATCTGCTTTTTGACAACTTTCTAACCCAAATTTGCATTCGAATAAAATGTCAACAAGTAAATAGGCGTTCAATTAAAATAAAGAATAAAAGTAATAAATTCTAAACAATGTTGGTGACTAATTTTCCATAATGACTAATTCAGTTTCTCTGACAAAAGGCTCCTCTTTGGACATAACTGATATGCAAGCAATATTTGTTTACCAAATTAAAAAATAATAAATAATAAATGCTGCAATATATTTTTTTTTTACCAATTCATTTTCTTTCATTAATTTTTTAAAACAAAATTTGAAGTTATATTTAGGATGCATTAATCCTTTAGGAAATATCCACCATATTTATTTATCAAACATTTAATACAAAGTCATATGTCATCATCATTATTATTATTATTTGAATAATAAGATTTCATTGAGCAGCCAAGCGAACAACATCATCTTCAATAATTTGGATTGTTTATATTTGGTCTCTGTTTAATCAGTCTCGTTAATTTTTTTTTTGACAAATAATATTACTAATTGGCAAATAGAGAAATATATATTAACATTAAATATTTAAATACGGCCCACAATTTCCTACATAAGCACACAATGGGGATTGGGTGCCAAATAGACAGTGTTAAAGTAGCCTTGCAAAATTCCAACACATTTGCAAAGCATTTGGGAATAAATTCAAACCGACAAAGACAAGATTAAGCTAAACCACTAATTAAGCCAAAATGCGTGGTGATTAAGTCATTACATAACTAATGAATATATATATATATATCTTTATAAGACCGGATATGCCAAAAAAAAAAAAGACCGGATATACAAAAACTATGGGTGGGCTCTAATCAGGATTTGCAGTTTATGAGACACAATTTATACAAAGTGGTGCAAATAATATTTATTGGGATTACAATCTTAAATGAATAAATAAATAAAAGATACTAATCCTTCTTACTTTTAACAATTAAAGCACTAGTATATAATGGATAATTTCACAAATTCTTTGCTTCTAAACATGGGTTAAAATGTTCATTCAGTCGTGATGTTACCAAGTTTAGTTAAAATATAGTCGATGTAATTTTCCACATGGTGATAGTGATCCTTGTAATAAGATGAAAAATCTCGAATCAAATTTTAGAGTATTGTCTAAGAAAAAAATAAAAAAAATCAATCACTGTTTAGAGTGGGCTGGACCAGAATCTTGTGCAGGACTATCTGGGCCCAAAGCAAAAAGATAAGCCTTGGGCTTATTGTACTTGTGAGACCAAGCAAGCTCAGGCTAATACCATCTGAGCCCAATAAAACTAGAATGAATAATTTATAATGTATTTTCCAAGATGTACACAGCTTTTGAGTAGTTAATGAATTAGAAGATAAAATTACATTATATCGAGATCGTCTATTCCCTATCCTATTTCACCAATTACGACATGATATATATCTTTTATTTAATTTATTTTTCTTTCACATATTAAGTTGTAATTAAAATGATATAAAAAGAATAAAAAATGAGACAGATGATCTGAATTTTATCATAATTGAATTCGATTTATACAATTTGAAAATGATTATATTTGATTTTTAAAATAAAATAAAACATTATAATAAAATGTAGGTTCCAACACACAATCCTTATATTTGATCGAAATGCATTATAATTAAGAAATATCACAATCATTAAAATATGGTCTCTTTAATGGATATTGCGTCTATTTATAGGGACTACAACGACAAGTTTATACATATTATAGACCAGATAGGTAGCTAGCTTGGTGTGGAGAAAGAAAGAGCTCCTAACTCTGTGAAGCTCCACTTTATAGCAGAGATTCCTATGTATCCAATGCATGAACATGAAACCAGAAACTAATAAATGTACATTATACTATCAAAACAAGGCACATAAATATTTTATCTGAAAATTTTATTCTGTGTTTATTTCCCATAAATTATATTTGCAAATACAAATATAAATATATACCCCAAATTCAAAATGCATGAAGTAGTAATTTTTCATAAATTAAAGTAGATGCTGAAGCAATGCTAGAAGCATGTTGTATTACACCTAATCCATGGAAGGGGGCTGTGTTTTAAACGGTAACAACAGTACTTTCTTTTGCAATCCACGAGACATTTGTCATAAGCTTTCACTTTCTTGAAAGTTTCACGAAATTCAGGAGATGAAGAAGATGGTAGAAGTACTCTACGACGAGGAGCACGGTAGTTATTAACAATTAGTACATGATCCGGAGGTGAAGAAGAATATTGATCATCATCATCGGTGTGCTTCAACTGGTTTAAGTATTATGTATATATCTATATATGATCATAAGTATCACCATCTTTGTCCACATATTGATCATTTCAAAACCTTTGTGTTTTTTGGAAGTAATTTTGGACAAGAAAAACTTGAAATGATATAGGTCTTATAAAAGAAAATTTCCTACACTGTTTTCAATTTAACTTTTTTTCTTTTTTTGTGTGTGGATGTTTTCAATTTAATTAAAATAATCAATTTTAATAAATTAAATCTAGTGTACTGTATATTATAAACTTGAATTAAGTAAAAGGGTGAATCTCCATATTAATTTAAGCAATTAAATACACTTTAGTACCCAGTTAGTTAAATACATGCTACTTACTTACAAGTTAAAAACATAGGCTCGGGAAGACAAAGCCTACTGAAATTTTTTCATGGCAGTTCTAAAAATTATTAGTCACTTTAATTTTGTTGTAATTTTAACGAATTTTGTTTTTGGTACAAATTCATTAATAATACTATGTGTGTGTGTATATGTTTATAGAAATTGTATATAAATAGGTAGAATTTTAATTATCAGGTCTACTTGTCACTAGTATTGAAATTATTACTTTATTACGCAATTGCCATTTGATAATTAGATTCCTCGGCTGTGGGTTATCCAATTCATATCTCTCGTCTCCTTTTTTATTTTATTATTTTGTCTTTTTTTATACGGATATAGTAAAATAGTAATAATTATTATTATTATTATATATATATAAATAATGTGTCAGAGTGAAATGACAAATACTGGAATATAGGAGGGGATATGAGATTTTAGTTTGGAATTATCAAATCAATTTAGTTTATTCTTATTCAAGACATTTTTATTTTGTACCCACATCTTTATTTTTCCTCGGTAACAGTTTCACCTAAGTGTTACTTTCTTTCAATACGTTTTACTTTCATATTTTTAATCAACTTTTATAATTCATATTAAGATTTTTTTTTTCTTCTCAAAAGCGGGCAAGCTATAAATCTACCTTGCAATTACATTGTGAGACATGGCCCTAATTCAACGATCCTATACGGTCACTGAAATCAATCATGTTTTATATGATTTGAGGAACTTTATAAAAACATATCCATCTTTAATGATAGGATATATTTTCAAAACATAAAAATAAAAAATAATATATTTTTCTTTTCTTTTTTTTCAATGGAAAACAGGAAAAAAATACTCATATATATATATATATATATATATATATATGTACAAGGTACAAAAATTTGTAAATATGCATGAATTCCTTTTTAGGGAAGTATAAGATCAAGCAATCTCCCAAGCAAGACTTTCTACATTCTGAGATTTTTGGAAGCTTAAAACAATGACCATAACAATCAACAAAATCAATCATATTCTTTTTGAAATGAGAAACTTTATCAAATGAAGGGTTTAGATTATGATCATCAATATCACCAAGTGGTGGAGGTGATGTGGGGGAGAAAGATGAAGGAGTTGTTGCTTGCACTATGAGAATTACTCGTACAAACACTACCAATCCCATCACTGTAACTATTGCTTTTTTTTTCTCCTACTAATTTCATCCATAATTTTCTACTGCTCTCTACCTCCAAAGTCTTGTATTGTTTTGTAAGTGAATACGAAATCTTAATTTATAGAATTGAAACCGCTTTTATTATTATTATTGATCAAATTGGCTTTTGAATCAAGTAAAAACTCATACCTCGACTTCAATGGCATGCATTTGAACCAAAAAAATTGCAAAACCAGAAACTAATTAAATGAGTTTCGCTGATGTATGCTTAATTTGATGGAGAAGAGTTGGCTGGCTTCCAACCTTCCAAATAGATAAAAAGTGAAAAAGCAGGCAAATAGGGAGCTAATTGTATGAGTTTTGTAACTTCAATGAGATAGGTTTAATGTAAATTTATGTAATGTGGAAAGCCAAATTGTGGCTTTTAAATTTTTTTGTGTTGTTTAAGGGTCATTGCTTTGTTTTTTTTATACGCTAGTACGAGAGCAATTCCGTGAAAACTGAGGAAAAAGAAAAAAGCAAAAAAGAAAAAAAAAAAAACTGAATGATTATATAGTATAAGGTCCTTTTCAATCCAAGTCCCAACCTTGTCCCATTTACTAATTAATTAATTTAGTCAACCTTCCTAAAGAATATTTATCCACCTCCCAACCAATTTATCATTTCCTATAATTCTGTCTCTTTAATTTTCACTCTTGTTTCTTTTGGGTTATATTAGAAGTTCATCTTGAACTATACATTTGCTAGTAAATAGTCGTATATATTTTGCAAATTAAACAAAAATGAAAGTTTTCTGTACCACATTTTTTTGATAAATTTTTCTGTACCATATTTAGTTACAATATGACCCTGCCATCTCATACCATCGTGGAGCCAAATGTATTCTTTATTTTAGGGATTTAAACATCTTCAAATTTTGAATTCATATGATCAGGCTTATATTTGAATGTCATTATCAACAAAGGTGCTACTTAGAAGAAGAAACATAACCCATAAATATTGTAAAAGATTAATTATTGGGTTTTTATACTCTCAACATTGTCTTTGCTTTTGTTTAGTAAATTTGAACCAGACTAAATAAATTTATTTATTTTTTCCAAGCGAGGTACTTTTAACACAGAGCATAAATTAAGTGACATACTACTATCTCAGTTGTACAAGAAAACAAAAGGAAATTGTTGATTCTTCAACTGATTTGACCAAGGTTATTAAAAGTCAGTTAAATGAAAAAGCCAAAACTGACATGCAATCTTACAAATTTAATCCTAAATCTATGATAAGTGATAAGATCATCTCACTTGAGCTTCATTGGGGGCATTGGAGGATGCCGGATCCTGGTTTTGGTTTGGGTCTATATCGTGCACTTTTGCAGTTTTATTGGATTCAGTGTTCTCCAGCAAAGCCTGTTGCTGCATAGCTTTCACCATATCCCTCATTGTCTTCTCCTCTCCTTCAAGCTGCATTTTCATTAATGTCTCAGCTTCTTTATCAATTGGCTTAAAGTACTGTTCAATAGCAGCCTCCTGCATAAAAAAGTGATCAAGGTAATCAAATATCTTTCTCTGCAGATATAAGGACAGGTAACTTAACTGATCCTACGTCAACTGGATTATATTTAGTGTGCTTGTATCATGAACTAAGGCAAAGGAAAAAGAAGATTCAAGACAATAAAATCAACCGACGAACTTTATAACCAAGTAATATCAACAGCATCCAAAAGTAAAGTTCTAAAACAAAACATATATTTATTAATCTTGCTGCCAATCACAGACATCTTAAACTCACAGTTTCATCCAGCTTCTTGTTTAAATTTTGCATCTCCTCAACCATCCGGCGAACTTCTGCTAAAATAGCTTGCTCAGGGATCTTTCTTAAGGCTGCCTTCCTTTCTTGTGCCTGGAGATAGAGGTGGTGTCAACCACATTGAAACATAGAGGCAGGAATACACCTGCAAACGTGTAAATCATATCTACTGTCTAGTCTATCATAAAGAAATGTGAATTTTCAGATGAACAGAATAAAATAAGCAGCTAGAAGAAAACAGCTGCAAATTGAATATGATTCCAATTTTGTTTTGCAACATACTACATGTTATGCTTTAGCAAAGGCAACAAAAGCAAATTTTTGAGGGAAAAGGAATGTTCTTGCTCAAAAAGGGACACACACAATATGCTAAGTGTTATGGGATGATTGTCTAGATTATATTTGAATAAACATAAATATCAAATTTTATTCTCACTCTGCTGGTATCTTTAAACTATATTCATTATTTCCATCAGTACTTGTGAAGCAAGCACACATTGAATGCATAATCCTAGACTCCTACAACATAGCAGTCATATCACAGTGACACAAAATAGAGAAAAAGTGCACTGGTGAAATTAACAAAAACAAGTAAGCTAAACCTGTTGGACACGCTTTTCGAGTTGCAATCTAAATGATCGGATTCTCCGCTCTTCATATCCAGAAAGAACCCTCACATAGAATAAGGCTTTCCTTCCAAATTCCAACAGCCTTTCCATGCAAAATACTATTATTTCCCTGCACAATCACATTACATTCACAAAACTCAGCTCCATAAGAACAAATTTTCTCTGAATTAAATTCCATTATTTAAGTGCGATTCGGTGAACCAAAGATAGTACTGGACAACTAAAGATATTGTCAGGTAGACTTCTATACCTATTTTCTATATAGTAAGGATCAGGAAGTTAGAAATCACAATTATAAACTTCTGAATTCAAACTATGAAAAGCTAAAATTGATTAAATGAATAAATCATAATATTATAAGGCAAAATTCCTGAACTTTACAAGTGAGAACAATCATCAAGAACTACCTAAAGAAAATGCTGGCTGTGAATTGAGTTAATTTCGAGAAGGAGAAAACAAGTTTGATTTAATAGTTACTGAAAAGAGAAAATCATGGGTAGTCTGGAATTTCAAACAAGGTCCTCAAATGAATTGATTTCCTACACAAACCAGATGTCCCCAACCTCAAATCATCCTAACTTCCATGACCCACCTCCTCAATTGACATTTGGACTAAGCACACAAAGCATATAAGTTTCATACTACCTTTCTACAGTATTGTTGATCAATCGAAGGAAATGGACCGACGCTTATTGCACAGAGCATCAGCACAAAATGCGATCTGCTGTTGGGCAATAAGAAACTAGAAAGCAAGCCAAAGTACAACTTCCACATACCACACTACCAATGTCAATAACACAAATCCTATCTAATAAAAGCTCGCATATTTATTTAAATTCAATTCCAAAACTAAGTATTACATATCCGAAGACGAAGAATTATTACCAAAAAAATAAAAGGAAGACGAAGAAGATCGAGGAATCACATAGGAAGAGAGGGCAGAGAAAAGTCATGAACGATAATTACCGTCGAGCTATAGCAGTGGGCTTGATGACCGGCTTTGGCGGGTTAGCAGCACACGATGGCCAATCAGAAACGGCGTCGTTGGTGTCTAGAGCTGGCTGGTCTTAGCTAGCTGTGGATTTTTTTTGATGAAAGCTAGCTGTGGATTTGAGAGGCGAAGAAGCTCGAGAAAAAGCGATGTAGAGGATTGGGACGGAATTTTGAGAATGTTTTGATGGTTTTTGGTATCTCCAACAATTTTAACTTTTTTTTTTCTAAAGTTGGAAACACATCCTCGACAAAAATAAAAATAAGATAAAGACTTAAACACACTGTTTCTTCAAAACTGATGGGAAAAAAAAAAACAAAAAGATTTGTACTTTTAACACTTTTTAATATAGTAATTTAAGACAGATATATTTTTAAATTGTTCTTTTTTCTTTGAAATGGTTCTGAGTTATATTAATCAGAATAAATATTGTACAAAACATACTCAAATTTACTACGGAAGATGTCCACTAGAAACAACCTCAAGTACAAATCGTAAAAACGATTTCCACAAACTAAAACAAAATAAAACATAAAATCATATCTAATTCTATACTAAGCACGCTTCTTATTTAAGCATGTGATAATTCCTTATGTTTTCCAAAACAAAAAATGTAAAAATTCTTTATCCCAAATGACTTTAATCTCAACACGTACTTATTCTTTCACAGAATTGTTAGTTATTAAAGGACGACAAGATGCTCAGCCGAGTACATATGAGCGTTCTCCCAGTTGATAAAAGGTGCACTAAAAAAATGCAAGTCATCAATAAGGCAATAAAATCTTTTAACAGGAGTACAGCTAAAATTTACTTGTTAGGATAACAAAGATCCGTTCCATAGCAACACACATATACGTGCTGTTAATAGAATATAGGGAAGAAAAAAAAAAAACACTCAAATATTAACACGTTCCTTTTTCAGTTTTTCACACAAGGAAGACAGATATCATTCGCATCTTCTCGAAGAAAGCTCAATTTCTTTTCTTCTTTTTGTCCTTCTTCTCAGATGAATTCTTCAACTGCACACAAAGAACAAATTTGGTTCATTCACATATGAATCAACAGCAACAAACAATAAAAACATCGTACTAAAAGGAGATCACACTACAAGCCATCCCTTTGCACAAGCTTACCATAATAATAAGAATTCGGACAAAGACAGCAACAAAGTCTGTGAAAAGGGTCATGGCATGCTTCACATAGTCCAGATCACCATAGTGTGCCTTCTCAATGATATCCTGAGTGTCCACTACCATGTAACCCACGAAAACCAAGAGCCCAAAATACAACTGCAGATAACATTGAAAAAAGCGTGTAAACAGACTGCAACTTTAGCAATTTTAAATTAACTAAACCAAGAGAATAAATGATATCACACAGAGATATCTCACCTCAAACTTAAAAATGGCCGTGGAACCTCCAAATAGAGAAGCAGCAAAGTGCAGCCAAAGAAGCATGGACACGCCAGAAGAGAGCAAGCCACCAAGATAGAGATACTCCCTACGCTTTGCCAACATCGCTGCTGCTGAGAAACAACCAAAGGCCAGAGAGGTCCCAACAAATGCACTAATCAAGATGCTGCAACAAAACAAATTTTTGCACATCAGAAATTAGTGCTGTCATAACATAATTAATATCTGAAAGACCATAAAATCCAAGGTGTACTGCACTACTAACAGAACATATATAAATAATACTGACCAACGTTGTTAAACAACTCTAATCAATAGAACTGACATGTCAAACCACAATTCCTAAACAAAGAGATTCCCAATCACATATAGAGACAAGGTATTCATGACAAATGCTTGTAAAGGCAATGACAAAATAAGTAACTGGGTAAGGATATTCAACAAATTTATGAAAGCGAAGGGAAAAATTCAATAATGCACAATCAAAAGGAAATAAAACCAAATCATCATTCTTGAAATTGACAATCTAATATCCTGACAAATAAACTAATGTAATTTCAATCATCAATAGTACAAGATATAACCAGCTTCCAAAATTGACAGAAACTACTACATAGCTTGCGGGCAGGCAAATACCTTGGGTTAATCTCAATGCCCAACTCAATCAGAGGACCAATGGAAGCTCCTTGAAAGGCACCAGAGGCCATCAACAGTGCAACCCTCTTTTGCTGCTCAAAAGAAACATCAATGTTAAGCAAATATCCAACCGGACATGTACTTTTTGCAAGATACAAGGAAGAATCCAGAAAATGTAAATAATAGATAATACCTCTTCATAAGTAGGGGTAGAGAGTAACCAGACAATACATCCTATACTGGCTATTGTTGTAAGCAGGCCGCCAATGTTCCAAAGAAGATGCAAGTAAGCTCCAGCAGCCGATGCAATTAGAGTACAGCACAAAGTGAGATAAACCTGCAACATTTAGCAATTAAAGAAAGAATAATGTTACGCACAAATCTAGCAAATTCTTTTCTAACTTCAACAAAAAACTCAATGCAAGAAGAGTAACTAGAACCCTAGCAGCAATCAGAATATGAACCAGAGACCAATCCTCTAACAACTGAACAACCGACTGCCTCACCACTAATATATCGACCAAAATACTCGTAAACCATATTAAAAGAATAGTAATATAACATATTAAAAAAGACTCAAAAAACCCAAAGAGAAAGTTGGACTTCGACCTTCGTAAAAAAAAAAAAATAAATAATAATAAAAAGGTAATTCTCCACCAAGAATATGTCAAGACCTAAGAATAATTCAATTTGTCAAATAGCCAAAACACTAACAGAAAAGCGAAATCAAAAACCTAAAAAGAAGTCGAATTCTCAATTGTATTTCTTTTGTTTTTCCATCGTTCTTTCTGAAACAAGAAGACCAAAATTATCCAAAACCCTATAATTTAGCTAATTGAAACTTTGCGTATCGAGATTAGTTTCCGGCGTTAAAATTTCCAAAATATCATCAAAGAAGAAGAGCTTCCCCTCCCTTCGATATCCAATTTTCTCATAAACCAAACAATCAAATCAACTCTACACTAAACCAGAACTGAAACCCTAAAATACCTTTCGTCTTTCGTTCATATGTTTTCTCGGAAGGTATCCAAACGTAGTCTATAAAAGAAAGTGAAATTTAATCCCCTACAAGCGTTCTTTACCTGTTTGAGATGAGTCTGAACGACCGGAGAGATCTGACGGAAATTCTTCAGCGAATCATAGCTCCATCGGTTTCTAGTACCGCTGTGGGAATCGAAAAAAGACGAGAAAGCATCCATTACTACCGGAGAAAGAAAACTGGAAAGATTCAGCTGTTTGGCTAGAAAATTGCAGAGAAAGCGTGAGAAAATTGCAGAGAACTGCGATTGGTGACCGGTAAGGATGACCAGGGTATTTATATAACGACTTGGACTCAGATTAGGAATTTTGATGGAAATTTCCGGCTACGTCTAATTACTATAATGACCTTCATGTTTTAGATTATTAATTTTATTTAAAGGATAAAATTAGTGTCGGTGACGTCACAGATGGGCATTTAGTGGAAATAAGAAAGGGAGGCCGTTCGGGAAACTTCCAGGTTTTTGGTTAATGGAAGGGTGTTAATGCAAAAAGAGGCTAGTTGGGTGTTGACTTGGCCCCCCGATAACGACAACCAACACATCGCTTCGCCACGAAGTTAAATATCTGATCCTCTTCCATTGCAACACAGAGTCGTTACGTTGTGCAACCAATAATATCTTGCCATGTCAGCAATACACGTAATTTAATTTAATAAACTCACGAGTGCACTTACGAATGAAGTACGTGGCGTGATTTGAAAAAAATCGTAAACATAACTAAGTATGTTGACGTCTCAAATATACACCTCCACCAAAAAGTTTAAAAGTTTCGAATTTTGCAGAAGACTCAGGAGAGCACAATGCTTTAATATATATATATATATATATTCATCTTAAACAATATGATAGATAAAAATAAAATTGTTTGAAATATTCGTCAGAAACATCTTTTAAAAACTTGTAAAGGAATATTTATCAATATTAGTTGTAACTCGCCATACAAGAACAAGATTGTCCTTGCTAAAGGCCAAAAATATGCTTGATGGTATCACCTAATAAGTGTTTTGTTCTCGAATTCATCCCATCTTTTGCAGATTATGTTAAATTTGTGAGGTAGTTTTCTATTGGACGGACCACAATGCCTTTAACCATGACTATGCACACCATTTTGATTCGTATTCATGGAGTCTAGTGGTTACAAAGACAATGTACAAAACAATAAAAATGGAAATGGTTAACAAGTACAATATAAATAAAGCTGATATATGCTTACGACATTACCAAAAGACGATAAAATTTGATATTTCAGATTAGGAGCTGGGGTTACGAGTTTTGTTTAATAGCCGCTTGAGAAATTTGCCTGCGCAGCCTGTGCTTTCTCAAGGCCTCATGACATGGAGCAAAGAATTCATGTTTAAGAGCTTCCTCTGCACTTATTCTCAGTCTAGGGTTCACTGTCAAGCACTTGTCCACAAGATCAAACAGTGACCTTGGAATTTCTTTAAAGAAATCTGGTCTCCTTGTGCTCGTTTTACACCAATCCCACAGTTTTGTAGGTTGCAAAAACTCTGGCTTGTATAATTCCTGTGGATTAAAAAACGGTGTTCAAAACCATACCTTTTGATTACTAAAAATCCGTAAACAGATTAATGATGAAATACCACTGGAAATGAGGATTCACGATCGTGTAGCTTGGCAACTTCCCATAAGTCTTCACTGCCTCTCAATTTTGCTATATCCTTTATATTTCTGGAAATGACATCAAATTGGTAAAGTAAAACGTGAAGGTGCAAAACTAGGACAAAAACAATTGAGAAATTCCATTTTTTGTATCAAAAGCATTGGATATTTACTGTTCAGGATCGCCAAAAAACGGTGTTCTCCCAATCATAAGGTAGAGTAAGGTGACCCCAGCAGACCAGACATCAACCTTGGGGCCTTGGTAAAGAGATCTGAACAAAACCTGCAAAACCAATGAGACTCCACAGGTATGCATCAAACATGGTATTATGACCACAAGCTTGCATTATTAAAGTGTACCATATTTTACACAAGCTTGCATAAGCTGAATACATTATCATACCCCAAAAGAAATTTTAATTCCGCTAACAACTTACTTAAAAGTGAATTCTGTTTCTCCAGGGAATTCTAGATGAAAAACAAAATTGAAATTTTGCGAACAGTAAAAGTTTGCCTGGATTTCTTCATAGTACTCAAACTGTCATCGTTCATGATTGTCACTAGCAACATGTTGGTTATCACGTGGAAAGTGTTTCTCACTGTTACTAAGGATGATTACATGAACCAGATGGCAGAAACAATTACTTAGAGTGTCAGGTTAGAGTTAAACTGAGGATTCAAATATGTTAAAGTAATATAACCACTGAGTCCATAATATTATATATATCTTGATTTGGTCAATTACTGTTAATAGTAAATTCTCACCTCTGGAGCCCGGAAGCCTTTGGTTCCCACACAAGGACCTTCTTTCTTGTGTTTTCCACGGCCTAAAATGAAATTAATCATGACTGATTTGAGTAAAGTTTGCTTAGTGGGTTTAATCATGTCCAAAGTAAGATAAGCAACATACCTCTATTCTTCATCAAGCCAGCACCACCAACACAAATGCCTGTTAGGTGAAGAGGCATTGGAGTGAGATGGACAAGAATGTTATCAACATTTCGTGGTGGAGCAGCAATTCTCTTTCTCATAGGAGATGGAACACTTGATACTTCCTGGTTTGGACTCTGCCTTGCTTCTTGAATCAGATTGATGAGCTCCTTCCTACCTTGGCATGGTAAAGGTTCCCTCAACCTTTCTACTGAAGGAGTTCTGGTGCTTGTTCCATCCCTTGCTGAGGTAATGCCTGAGCCACCTGCACCTTGACTTTTGCTAGCATTCCAGTTTCCAAATTCGTTATTATAAGCCTTAGTTTGGGACAAAGCCTTCTTTCGCAAGTTCTTCAGATCAGTAGTTGATTTGTAACCTTTTGTTGTCTTTAGATTTGCTGTTTCTGAAGATTTAGCATTTGGCGATTTCCTATCTTTGGTTTGAGGTACAGAGTTTGCATTGGGAAGTTTGATACTATTGATGTTTACATCATATCCTCCCTTAGATTTTCCTGTGAAAACATACAAATCAGTTGTACATTTTGATCGTGTATACCAGAAAACTTCTGACAAAACTATTAGCATAATCAACAAATGCCCTTTATTTGAAGGAGGTACACTAATCGAACATACTGGGGGCAATAATCTAACTAGCAACCACAAACTAGTACTTAACTAATTTTTAAACCAATTTAATTAATAACACAACAAAGTACAAAGTTAGATAGAGACATAGTCGAATAATCAACCTACTGAAACCATGCTAGAAGTAAAGTTAGACACTGACTCAGAGGGAAATAATAACTTACTAGTGTTGCCGTACTTTTGTTGCAAATCCTGCCAATAGAAGAAACCACATCAATGAATCAACACATTGCAGATTATCAAGTCTGGATAAATAGAACCAGTAAAGTCAAATAAGATAGGAACACTAAAAGTACCAAGACAAATATCACTAACCATAGCAAGGTTGAAATCAATGAGGTAACCTTTAGTGGCTCTACGAGAAAAAAGGAAGTTTCCAGGTTTGACATCCCTATGAACTATTCCCTATCAATGCAGAAAGAACATTGAGAACCTTTTCTTCTGCCAAAGAACTTGAGTTCACATAGATTTGATAGAAACAATTATTACCTGCTTATGAAGACTTGCAAGTGCCCTGAACATGCAATAGCCATACCACTGGAGCTGAAGAATATCTATTTCTTTCTTCAACACCTATAAGGAAAATCTATATCAAAATAAGACCAAAAATAAGGAGAGAAAGAAAGAAAGCAATTCAAATGTACAATAATTACCTCAGGTCTGTCATGCTCAACATGCTCCAAAACAAAGCAATCAGAATCTCCACTCTTGAAACTGTCTTCATATTTTATAACAAAGTTTTTACCCCTGTATTACAGGAAATCAGTGGAAAATAAATTTCCACAACTTGCATCGAAATGCAACACAACTTTTATCAGTATTATCTAAATCCTCACCCAAATCGCTGTAGCATTCTCATCTCGTTGGTAACATGGTGCCTATGAGCCTTAGGATGAGGACCTGCAAAGTAATTTAAAATAGGACCTCAGAAAGTCTCATACTGGTACCAACACTGGTTGATAACTAAACTTATAACAGCTTTATTACTTGGGTATTGGTCTTGGAGCAAGTGCACATTTAGGCGTGAAAAATCATCTTATGTTCAAACTTAAGATTCACCTCCATGGTTATATAATCTACATGTCAATTTAACTTCTATACAGCAAAAATCCATTGTGTAAATAGCTTAGGTAAAATGAAAAATACACGTATAAAACTCCTAAGCAAGAAAGAAGTAGAGATTATAGCAAATTTGCCAGATTTTGCATTCTGGAGAGAACTTCTCTTGAACTAGATGAAAATGAGTAGGGTTTCAAACACATCTCCCATACCCACTACCAAGTCTTGCCAAGGCCACAAGACATACTTGCGATTCTTTGAAGTGCCCATGTAAAATAGGCTGCGACTTCAACTTGAAAAAGGTAGTGAACATGAATGAGCTGAAACGTTGTCATAGCACTATTGTGTTTGATAGCAAAAACTATATAAAATGAAAAACGAACTATAAATGAGGTACTATCTGTATGATCTACTTCTGTAACGAATCAACGTGACTTTCTTTCAAGGGACCCACAGATAAGAAATCTATTGATATGACTTGACTTTACTACCACGATACCAACATTTCAAAGTGTCTAATAAGTGCTAAACATAAAGTCCATCTAAGCCTATTGGTTCCACACTTATTCACATTTTTCACATGTTCAGGAAAAGAAGGACAAATTTTCAAGCTTTTACATTTTTGAAAGGTCACAAATTATCGTGCATTGACATACAGAATGAAAACATTGAACATTGTACATTTAAAATATCACCTCACTTACACTTAATGGCAACTTTAGTTCCATCATATTTTCTCCTTGCCCTGTAAACAGTACCATAACCACCTGCACGTATTTGTTTAGTAACAGCAATAAACAAACCAGCAATTATAAAGTGGTTGGCTGAACTTTGGTGGAAACTGTAATATACACCATAACTTTAGTACCTGAGCCTTCTTCCTCTTCAACAACAAAATTTTCAAAGTTTGGAAGCACTTTTGTCTCCGTTTCATCCTATAAAGCAAGCATCAATATATCAACTCTGGTTTGTATTGGTCAAAAATGAACTACGGGATAAGGCAGATGGTAGGACATAATGTACCGACCTTCAAGTTCAGTATAAGAGACTGAAGTTTATAAGATGAAGCATACCTTTGGAGAAATAGAAGCAGCTACCGTCTTTCTTTTCTTTATATGCACATCACTATGATCATTCTGCTTTAATTTCTTCACCATGCTTATTTCAGTCAGGTCTCTTTTACACTGGTGCTTTTCTTCATGAGCATTAATCTCCTTGCCATGTTCTAAGGACTTGCAGAGTGACTGCATTCTTGAAGACATTGCATTCCGGTGAATGGTATTCATCTTGGCAGAACGTCTCGAGAACTGCTTCTGAGAAACAGAGACCTCAGTAACTGGGGAAATAGCCAAGGTTGCGGCATGTCCATTTGTTTGCTCTTTGTCAAGGGATTGCATATCATCTTTAAATTCTTCATGATTCCCCGGCTTCATTTGTTCATTTTCACTTTCATTCTTCATATCCAAAAGGGCAGTTTTAAATAGTTTCACTAGACTTTTGGTTTCTTCTTTAAGGCTTTCAGAAGCCACTGACCATTCTTCCTCCTGACCTCGAATTATCCTTTCATTTCCACTGAATCTAACATTTGTCGGTTTCCAACTTCCACTGTCATCCTGAGCCTCCATGAGTGATACATTGCCAACGCACTCAGAGCAAATTGTGGTTATATCATTTGTTCTACCTCCGAAATCTGTCCCATCAATGTTATCTCCTTTGCATGATACTAGATTGTCCACTGCACAAGTCAGCAGGGCTGGCCTTGGATCAGGTTCACATGCCATTATTTTTGTTAACCTTCCTTCGCACAAACACTCTTGTAGCAGTTTTATTGTTTAAAGCTTCAATGTTATTCAATGTACAACTCAATTGTGCCGCATCAGAGTTTCCAAGCGACTTGCCACTGAATACTAACCCATTTTCCATGTTTGTCTTGCTACTTGGTATTACATTTATACTCCAGCTGTCATAATCAGTCACGTTACAAGGTACCTGCATGACAGATTTGATTCAACAGCTGTCCAAATATAGGAATCTGCTAGTTGCACATCATCAACGTAGAACCACATATGAAAGAGAGCAATCCTAAGTTGGAATTAGTGATCAGCAGTGACTACAAAATGCACAGAGATTGCAAATGGATAGAATGCCAGTAAAATAGGCTAAGATTGAGATACACATTCGCTAAGCAAGGATTTTGTCTTGCAGTGTGATATGAAGATAGTGAGAATACATATTTATGTTGAAATGAAAAAATTTTAAGGCCCAGATGTCATCCTTCTTAATTTGTATGATAATGTAACTATCATTTTAATATTACCACATGTTGGAATACTCCCTAGCATTCCTCAAGTGTCAAGTTAGGACAAACAATTCTACATGTTAAAAAAAATACACACGTTACAGTGAATGTTCCTGGCACGATGAGAAATTATTAAAGAAAGTGCAAAATATGCCTGACTATAAATTTCAAAAGAAACAATCTAACTGCACTAAACCAAATTGAAAATATAGATTACTCAACACTAACTGCACCTTATTTCATTAAAAAACTTGAAAAAATTTGTACCTCTAGACAATTATCTACAATCACTTTCGTTGCTCCATTCTCTTCTTTCCCTGCAATTCATTATAACGATTACCAATCAAAGAACTACATCCCCAAACACAAACAAACGGAGGCAAAATTTAAACTTCGAAACAAGAATTTACCGTCTCCAAGGATCAAGGCCAATCTCCTTTTCGCTGGCGGCATCAAGCTGCAGTCCGATGCGAGTCGCTTCCGCTTCTTAAACCATATTCTGACCGGATCACTACAATTCCACATCGGATCCACCCCACGAACTGGAGCCACAAGTAGCTGCCTCGGCAGCACCATACGCGAGTTAAACAGGTTCGAATTCCCAGCACCTGACTCGAAAGCTATTAGGGCAGCAGGAGAGGGTTTCACGTAGAGATCTTCTGTTAAGGCTAGAGGCGAGTCAGGGATCGAGCAGAGGCTCTGGACGAGCTCGGAAGAAGCAGGGAACGATGTACATCGGGAAGCGAGTTCGGGAGGGCGAGCCGGACGGCCGAGCGAAATGACGAGAGCAAGGAGGTGACGAGCCTTGTCGGAGTTGGAGCTGGTTGGGTTGCTGATTTCTGAGTCCGTGGAGCGAGTTTCCATAGAGTTAGATCGGAGGTTTGGTTTTCCAGATCGGAGAGTCAGCGAGTGGTGAAAAATTAGGATTTTCGAGGAAAAATATTGTACGGAGCGGAGGGAAAGAAAGAAGCGGGAACGAGACGCACATGTGGATGAAGTTTGAAAATTTTACCACGTGCTGATTCCCGCCATTTTATTTTATTTTTTCATTTTGGCCTAAAGGTTTGGATTGAATTTATTTTGTGAGTGAATATATTTATTGGCCAACAAGAATGTTTGTATATATTAAAAAAAATAATTATTTAGAATGTATTTAATAACACAGCTGTTTTTTATTTTTATTTTTAGTTTTTTTTTCTTGAATTATGTGTAATCTGATTAGTTTAAAAGTTAGTTAGAGTTTGTTAAATATTAATTAGACTACTTTATTAAATAAAAATATAAAAATAAAAACTAAAAATGAAAATACTTTTAAAGTGTTTTTATTTTTTATTTTTCTTTATATTTTTAATCTAATTAATATTTAACAAACTCTAACTAACTTATAAACTAACCAAATTACACATAATTTGAAAGGAAAAAAATTAAAAACAAAAAGAAAAAATAATTGTATTATCGAACAAGCCCTTAATCATTTCTATTTCTATTAGAGTTTTGAGTAAAAAAATGTTAATATTTTATCAGGTTCTTAAAAATATTCTATTATATCCCAACAAATTTAAAATTTTAAACTATTTTATATTAGTCGCAATAACAATAAAAATCTTGAACCTATCAGCTCCTAACATTAGTAATTCAATTTAAGAATTATATTAATGAAACAATAGTAATTCAATTTAAGATTAAACTCGAATCATAGACTCAAACCAAGTCAAAAGCCAATGCCCACGAGCTCAATACCAAGCAGTCGTTCTTTTTCAACATATGATTAAGTCCACATTATAAACCCAAACCAGGTTCAAAACTCATGCCCACAAGCCCAATCCCTAGCCTCTCTTTTTCAACCTATGATTAAGTCCAAATCATAAACCAGGTCCAAAGCACATGCCCAAAAACTCAATCCCAAGACTACCACAAACAACGTTCTTTTTCAACCCAAGATTAAGCCCAACCCAAATCATAAACCCAAACTAGGTCCAAAGCCCTTGCCCACAAGCCAAATCCCAAGCCTGGAACAAGCGCCTTTCTTTTTTAATTTAAGATAAAGCCCAAATATTAAACTCAAACCAGGTCAAAAGCCCATGCCCACGAGCCCAATCTCAATCCCAGGTTAAGAACAAGCACCTATATTTTTCAACCCAAGATTAAGCCCAAATCATAAACTCAAACCAGGTCGAAAGCCCATGCCAATCTCAAACTTAGAACAAGCGCCGTTCTTTTGCAACCTAAGATTAAGCCCAACCAGATCATAAACCCAAATCAGGTCTAAAGCCCATACCTATGAGCCCAATCCCAAGCGCCTTTCTTTGTTAACATAAGATTAAGCCCAAATCATAAACCCAAACCAAGTCCAAAGTCCAAACAATCGCCATTTTTTTTGTCATTTTTTTTTAAAAAAAAAAACTCGGCCAAAAAGATTGGATTGAATTTATTTTGTGAGTAATACATTTCTTGGCCAACAAGATTGTTTGTATATATTAAAAGAACTATGATTATTTAACTATTTCTTTTGAACTTCAAAAAAAAGAAGGGAATCAATTTCTATTAGAGTTCTGAGTAAAATTTTTTTAATATTTTATTAGGTTCTTAAAAATATTCTATTATATCCCAAAAAATTTAAAATTTTAAACTATTTTGTTTTAGTCGCAATAATAATAAAATTCTTGAACCTATCAGCTCCTAAGAATAGTAATTCTATTTAATAATGTTTAATTTTCATTGAATTTAAGAATTATATAAATGAAACAATAGTAATTCAACCTAAGATTAGGCCCGAATCATAAACCCAAACCAGGTTCAAAGCCAATGCCTACGAGCCCAATCCCAAGCCTAGCACAAGTGCAGTTCTTTTTCAACCAAAAATCAAGTCCAAATCATAAACCTAAGACCAAATAAATCAGGTCCAAGACCCATGCCCAAGATCCCAATCTCAAGCCTAGCACAAGCGCCGTTCTTTCTAAACCTAAGATTAAGTCCAAACCAAATATAAACCCAATCCAAGTCCAAGACCCATGTCCAAGATCCCAATCTCAAGCCTAGCACAAGCGTCTTTCTTTCTTAATTTAAGATTAAGCTCAAATCACAAATCCAAATGAGGTCCAAAGCCCATGCTCGCTCTTTCTCAATCTAAGATTAAACCCAGACTAGATCAAAAACCAAAACCACGTCCAAATCCCATGCCCACGAGGCCAATCCCAAGCCTATCACAAACGCCTTTCTTTTTCAACAAAGATTAGCCCAAATCATAAACCCAAACCAGGTCCAAAGCCCATGCCTAGGAGCCCAATCTCAAGCCTAGCACAAGCGCAGTTGTTTTTCAACAAAAGTTAAGCCTAAATCATAAATCCAAACCAGGTTCAAAGCCCATGCCCATGAGCCCAATCCTAAGCTTAGCACAAGCGCCTTTCTTTTTCAACATAATCATAAACTCGAACCGGTCCATAGCCCATGCCAACGAGTCCAATCTCAAGCTTAGCACAATCCTTTCATTTTCAATCTAAAGTTACGGTCAAATCACAAACTCAAACCAGGTCCAAAGCCTATGCCGACAAGCCCAATCTCAAGCCTAGCACAAGCGCCGTTCTTTTTCAACCTACGATTAAGCCCAAACCAGATCCAACGCCCATGCCCATGCCCATTAGCCCAATCCCAATTCTATCACACCCACTTTTTCAACCTAAAATTAAGCCTCAATCATAAACCCAAACTAAGTCCAACGTCCATGCCCACAAGCAAACGACATTCTTTTTCAATCTAAGATTAAGCCCAAACCAATCATAGACGCAAACCAGATCCAAATCCCATGCCCATGAGCCCAATCTCAAGCCTTGCACAAATGCCGTTCTTTTCCTAAATCATAAGGTTCAAAGCCTATGCCCACAGGCCCAATCCTAAGCCTAGCACAAGTGCTGCTCCTTTTGCACTGTATAACCTTTTATTTTTTAACTAATGTTTACCACCTTTACATTTTAAATGCTATATCAATATAATCTTTATAATTTTAATTTGAACAATTATCATTTTTATACTTTCTAATAAATTAAATAAATTTTTTTATTAACATTTTCTATCAAAATAAATAAACAATATCATATCAGAGTACAAATAAACATTCAGAAGATTTTTTAAAATTATTTTTTAACTAAAAATATAAACAGTAAAATAATTTTTAAAAAAATAATAAAAAATTTTATACGTGAATATATATTTAAACTCTAATTTAACATAGATTAACTTTAATATAAAATTTTAACAGAATAAATTTTTTAATCTTATTGAAAAATAAAAAAATTATAATAATTCAAATTAAAAATATAAAAACCATATTAACACACTTAAAATATAGAAATGATAAATATAATCAACCTTAATTTTTCTTATTTTATAAAATCCCTAAAACACCCTGGCTCAAGTTTAAAGCCGAACAATAAACTTAACCGAACACATCGTAACTAAGGGCATTTAGAAATTTTATTAAAAGGCAAAAATGAAGGGGTATAAACATATTTTTTTTATTAAACAATGAGGAAAAGACATCTTCAGTGAGATATTATAGCGTGTCCAGGCAATCATAAATTGATTAAAGCCATGAAAGAAAGAATAAAAGATTGATCAACATTTATCTGACAAAAAAAAAAAAAAATGAATTTTCAAGCTACAACCATGCCCTGCCAAGAGAAAATAAATGGACAAAATACGTTATATTTTATAACCTTCAACGGTCGACTTCAACGAACCCTCAAAATAGCAGGCCATAAATAGTAAATCTACAAGTTTTAAAAAGAAATTGCAAAAGCCAGACACATCCAAGCACTTCTGGTTGCTGCATATTGTACAACTTTGGGTGTATTTTACAAATGTAAACAGACTCTTTCCCTGCAAATTCAACAGGCAGTAACTCCGCAAAGTCATTCAAATCTAATAGAATTTTCAGTTTCAGATGCTCTTTCAGCATAATAGGAATATAGAGAAATATACAAATTTTGGCACAAAATTGGGAATTTTTATCAAAAAAATAAACAGCATAACTATTAAGATACGAGAATTCAGTCACCTTTATTAAGATAGTCTTCCCAATAGGATTCCACTGAAAATAATAGCACCAAACCACTTGTTGGACACAAATCTGGAAACGAGAAAAGAAGCAGACAAGTTAAAACAATTTCCAAGCTGAACAAAGTAAACAACATACATAGACCATCTTTCAAGTAAGTAGCACTTCTCTAGTTTAACCAAACTAAATTTTAGATTTATATCTGAGATCATACTTTAATTAAAATTTTACAACTTGGAGAAATTTCAATCGTTATTAAGTCGGATATTGTCCTTACAGTGACCAGGGAAGTATATTTAATTTTGACACTCAAACTATATATCAATCACTATTGCCCTTCTACGTACATTTTCTGCCAGAATGACACTATAAGAATCAACATGACTGCTACAGTCTTCCAAAAGATCAAACGCATCTTATACGTTAGGCTATCTTGTTAAAGCTGTCTTCAACACACTAAATGCCCACATAAATGCTAATCACTTCCAACCTGTATGAGCAAGTTTTAAGATTGTGGAATGTCTTTAACACACTAAATGCCCATAAGCATCTTTATTCTTTCTTCCCCTATCATACACTTCCCATCTTTATTAAGGGATCTAGGCATTGCGTGATAAACAAATTAAACTTATGCTATAATTGAAAGCAAGACCCCATGAAATTAATACTCACTTTCTATTGCAATCAGCTCGGGAAGAAAGGTCAACTGTCCTTATTTGCCATGCTAATTGTCCAGATGCAGCTGTCAAAAATGCATAATATGGCCACCCTGAGAGGAAGAAAAAGAAAAGATTACGAAAAGAAAACTCCAGTCGGCCGAAACTTGCAGTAATGGACAGTAGAAAGATGATAAACTGAAAAACTAACAAGCAATAAGAACAATACCAATCTCAGCATTAAATCCACTGAGTGCAAGACTACTAATGCATGCAATACCAAATCCAGTAATCCACTGCTTAGTCAGAGCCCCAAATCTCAAAGCTGTAGATCTAACACCAACTTTCAGATCATCTTCCTTATCCTGTAGTGAAATTTTTTCTCCAATTGAAAAGCAGAATCATATACAAATTTACGCACTCTAATATATAACAGAGATATTAAGTTTCAAGGTGTAAGAAAGGAGATGGATTTGGATATTAAGATAAAGAAGAAATCTAGGGATCTTTATCCAAAATGAGCATACAGGAAGTTATTCAATAAAGATCAATATCAGGGGTTGGGGGAGTGGATGTACCTGATGAGCATATATTGTGTCATATACAAGAGTCCAAAATACTCCAGAAACGTATAGAGGGAACACTATGGTTGGATCAAGGCTTCCTTTAATTGCAGCCCACCCTAATAAAGCTCCCCAATTAAATGTCAAGCCTAGATATGCCTGAGGCTGCAAAAACACAGTTGGAATGAGTGCATTAGTTCCACTTCCATGAACTCTACATCAAAGCCAAAGAAGGAACAACACTTAACCCAACGTCAAGAACAACCAGATATCATTACCCAAAATGTAAACCTCTTCATGAGAGGATAGGAGAAGACTAGCAACAAAGATGAAGCCCCCAAAATGCGACTGTCCAAAATTGATAAACCACAGGCCCACAACAATTTAGTTACACAAACTTTTATGCTTTCTGTTGATGTAGAAAACAGATAAATGAATAAAAATCAACCACATAAAAAAGTTCAATCCAAAATAAAGAAACTAGTTATAAGCGCACGACCCCATGCAAAGCACAAAATCATGGAAAAACTATTACATGATGCTGAATTATAAATAACAAATTAACATTTTGATTCTGCAAATTCTGTTTATTTACTAACTTAATAAACCTTATAATGGAACCTTATACCGACACATCTTTTTGGTCAAATTTTTTTTTTCTTACTTTAGTTTCCATTTTCATTTAATTCTTTGGCAACTTTTTTCTTTCTAAAACAGTAACAAATGTTCTTGCAGTCCATGTATTCCTTTAATTTAAATCCAATATTATTATGCTTCCATAATCATATGACAAAATCAACAAAAGTAAAGTAAAAGGACACTAACCTATAATTATTCAGTTGAAGAAGAATCCCAAGACCCAGAAGTAACTGAAACCCAAGAAAACAGAGCCCCTGAAAAGGTGTGAGAAGACCACTTGCAACAGGCCTTGACTTTGTACGCTCCACCTGCATTACAGAGTTCTCACATGATAATACAAGAGTTTACATCAAAAAGTGAAATTCTTAATCTTCAATCAAAGAAAAATATGGTACAGCATTAAAACTACATGAACTAAGAAAAACAGCTAGGAGAAATAAGACAACAATTGACAAATCATAGTATTTTCCTTGATTTATCTTCAAAATTAAATCATGCGATTTAACATTGATGTCCGAAAAACAGCAAGGAGAAATAAAACAGCAAGTGACAAATCCTAGTATTTTCCTTGATTTATCTTCAAAATTCAATCATGTGATTTAATATTTCAAAAGATATCAATTCCAAGCCTTTAAACAATTTTGAAAATCCTAGAAGTTACCACATAAGAATGCAGAGGAAAGTTTTCTAATCAAACTTGAAAATCTGATTGCATCTCACATATACATGCATCAAATAAACTTGATGCAAATAAGTATTCAATGTGAACATCTAAGGAACATCATAGCAGCTGTAATATCTTTTTTAATTAAAATATATTTCTGCATATCAGTATATGACATCTTCCTAATAGAACTTACTAAGAGCTCGTGTATTAGCACAACGTTAATAACTCAACTAGCAGCCATGATTTATAAAGCAATAGTTAGACACATCCTACAGGATCAAACTAAACTAACATAGTGATAGTGTCTGCCAATTAAAAACTTTATCATCCAACCTCCTATTCTTTCACATGCAAACCCAAATCACTATCTATATAAACAGAAAACCATTCACAAGCACACTGCAACACATAAAAGATAAACATTTACAGTAAAAAATGAATATCATTTTTCTTTGGAAGATAGACTAGACTGCATGTAAATGATGCAACAGAATGCATAAAAAAATTACCATTTTATCAATGTCTTGATCAAGGAGATCATTTATTGTACATCCAGCACCCCTTAAGAGCAGAGCCCCACATCCAAATAGAGTCAACATCTTAAGATCAGGAAGGTGTCCAGGGGTTGCTGCCAAAGTAATTGACCTAAAGCAACAAACTTGATGCTTAGCAAGTAAAGTAAAATTTACATCCGTGAACAGGCTAAAAGAAATCCAAGATAAAGCAAGCTTCAATGCAAAAAACCTGTTAACATATAATCTACATTTCCAATACAAGACAGAGCATACTGTTGACTACCACAATAGGACATGGGTATTTTTAAAAAGTCCTTACTTTTACATGTCTCAGCACTATTAGGCTACTTGGTTATTATTTCAAGAACTTAGGAGTCTAGTATTTGCAAGACATCAGCCTTCGCTGAGGTCCATAGCTCTTATTTACGTTATCAATGATCAACTATGAATTAGAGTCCAAGTCAAACTAAAGTTAGAAGTAAATACTATATGAACCATGTTGTGAATACGAAGAACAGTTCAGAAAAATAAAATAAAAAAGAGTAAGGCATACCACATACAGGGCCAAGCGAGTAACCAGGTCCCAATGGGCTTGTCTAGGCGAGCAAGCCTGGCAAAAGGGCGAACCTGTCTGGGCAAATACAAGTCGATCCAAGAAATCTGGGACTTGACAACACTGCTCGGATTGTCGTCACTCTTGGTGGTGGTAGTAGAGGAGGAGGAGGTGGACATGTGTAAGAATGATCTGAAATTGAATTCGGAACTGGGACCCCATCCGTACGATTGATTAAATGGGAAGGAAGGACAAGTACGGACATGGTCATGGATAGGAGTAGGGTGGGTGGTGGTGGCTGGATGAGAGGAACATATAGAGAAGAGAGAGTATGAAGCGTTGAAGGGGGAGGAGGGCTTGAGAAGCCTCCGTGAAGCACAAGATACCAAAAACGACGCCATTTTGGGAATTTCAAATTTTGAGTCTGGCGAGGTACAGAATTTCCATGGTTTGGAAGTCAAGCTCTTGATTTGTTTTGTCTGTGAAGTATTGTCGGGGGCTCAGCAGCAATGCAACCTTCGATTGTTTGAAGCTCCAACCTTTGAACAATCTGTGTGCTTTAACAGTTACGAAACTTCTTCAAATATAAACTAAGTGACGGCGGTGATATACAGTGGTGATGGGGTTGTGTTTCCCAGTAACAACCATGAAATCTTTTCATATTATTTTACCCCTTTTTTTTTTATTCAATTTGGAAAGGGATATACAAATAAATTCATTAAAAGATTATTATTTCATACATTTATATTGGGAAATTTCACTGAGTTCATTATTAAAATCACGGAACAGCAACGGATGGAAATCGAATTATGAGCAATCCACATAGAATCGAAAACTAAGTTCCAACTAAACTTCTATACTGAACTTGTTGTCATAAAATGAACATTACGAGTCAATAAATATGAAATTTAACAAGCCAAACCCCCAAATTGTCAACCCTAACAAACCAAGAGAAAAAAAAAAAATTAATATGAAAAACAGTAAATCAAATACCGGCCATAGAACGCCAGCGCCGGAGAAGAGAAAGAAAGTGGCGGGCGGAGCTGGGTTCGTGCGGGAGCGGGACTGGGCGGACGGCGCTGGGTTCCGGGGTGATGGGTGGCGCCGACGCTGGGTTCAGGAGGAGACGCCGGAGTGGAAGAGAGGAGGGGGAAGGGGACGGCATGTGGGGTTCGGGTGAAGGAAGAAAGGAAGGAGCCCATGATGGAGGTGCTGGGCTTTAACAAATTGGCCCAGACAAGTAGTTCCCCAACTCTCATTTTCCATTTCATCACAGTTCAAGCCCATTTTGATGGTCGAAGCATGCGAACCATGATACCCTAGGGAGGTTCTAAATTTTTTTTAATAATAATAAAAAAAATCAGCGTGGAATTATTAATTTAAAATTTTATTAAAAATAAAATTTTTATTACTGTTTTTATTTCACAACCCTATAAAAAAAAAAAAAAAAGTTGTAGTTGCAGCATGCACATATGTAACTCTTTACTCCACTCTACCTATACAGATTAACTCCGTTAATAAATCGGATAATAATATATGATAATCATTTTTTAAGGAGTTTAATTAAAATCATAATTTATTGTATATCCTATCCTATTGTACGGTGATGATTGATTGGATAAGTACGGTGGACTTTTGTAGCCGCCATTAAACTAAATTAGAGTAAATTACTGAAATAATATGAGCATATCACTATACTATATGTATTTTACATTTTACTCCCTTTTCCTTCCGTCATTCTGAGTACTAAAACTGGCAGTCAGTCTCGGCTAATTTTTTCATATATGACAAGTGTACCCTTATTCATGTTTCATGTGTCTCTAATAATTGAAAAAAGAAAAATCAATAAAATACTTGTTTTGCAATTTTTTTCTATGGTTATTATGTTTTCATTTTTTTTCTTTAAAACAATGTCACCAAAACAAAAAATAAAAATAAAAATTTTCTTCAAATAATATAAGCAGATATGTATTCGTTTCATGCACAACCTCTCTCCAAGAATGTTCAAAAAAAAAAAGAAAAAAAATGAAAAACAATATTCACAAGTAGTTTGTTTAGCTGTTTTTAATGAGTAGCCTCGATCTATCTAAGGTATCACATACTTAATTAAATTTAAATTGTGATGAAAAATACACAGCCTTACCATCTAGTTAAATTATCCTGTATGAAAAGATTTTTTAAATAGTTCGGTTAAAAAAAGACTCAAACTTATAAGTCATTTAGTTTCTGTTATATTAAAAACTTCCAAACGGTTTTCCTATTAAGATCGTTGCTCATTTGCAGTCACTCTAACTCACTCTCTCACACTACTCTTATAAAATTGTGTCATCGTCATCTCTACCGTTCTCTCTCATTACCTCTGAGGCTAGCAATACCATCGGTCCAAAAACCATGTTTATGTGAGATCTGTATGTCAATTTTGTATGTACATTTTTTGTATAAAAAAGTTTAATGCTAGACTATAATTTGCATTCAGAAGATGATCGTCAAGAATGCTCGAATATCTCAACATTTGGTATAAAATTACAAATCATAACAATTAACAAACACGCACGCACGCACAAAAGGAAAGAAAAAAAAATATCCATGCGCCTTTACTATGAAAGAAAAAAATAATAATAAAAGAGAGGGGAATCAAGCTCGGATTTGATGGCGCCTCTACAATCCACCGGCGCGGATAGAGCTTGAAAGGCAGCGGTTAATTTAAGCAACAACCAACTACTAGAAGTAGAGGGCAGTTAACGGACCCAGTTGGAAGCTACAATGGGCGTGGAAGATCGATGGCTATTGTGTAAAAGGTAGTCTACTTTACGACGATAACAAATGCCCCCGATACGCCGTGTGTTTTTACTTTCATGCACCCACATTTACTTGCAAAAGTTACTTGTACTAGTTCTCTTAATCAACGACAGCTTTTGTCTTTCATTAAGTTCACACACACACACACACATATATATATATATATATATATATATATATATATATATAGACACACACCACACACTAATTATTCATCAATATAGCATAGTAATTTTTAATCTACCTTATATAATGGTTGAAGACTTGAAGGCAAATTTCATATCACTTTAGGATGTATAAATAATAATTAAGATCTTAACCAAAAAAAAATAATTAAGATAAAAAAAAATACTTTTGGAAAGTAGGACTATTACCATGGTTAAAGAAAAAAAAACGATAACTTCGTAGATTAAACCGATCAAAAGACACATTGACGAAATTATACAATGAATTCCAAAAGTAAAAAATAAAAAATAAAATAAAAATGACTCCTGATATCTTGAATATTATGTTTTATCATGTGGTGGGTGAAGACAATAGAAGATTCATGAGGAAGCCGACCATGATTCCAATGAATGCCACAAAGATGGCAAAGGTAAAGGAGAAGCCTGCGTTACCTTTTCGATACCTTCTCCTCTTCAACATGTCCTGCGCCCAACATCACACATAACAATGTTAGTGGTGCTCATGACTTGCATTTTCTGCTCACTGCTCAGAAAACCATCCTAATAAATCTCTTCCTTTATAATCTTCGATTCTATGTTTCTTTGGGTGACTAATAAAAATTCTAATCCTTAGTTTCTACATTTATATGTCATGGAAACACCAATGTATTGAAATCAAAGTCTGAATAAACCACATGAATGGAAAACAAAGTTTGGATTACCTTCTATAGTCAAATTGTTGTCATAAACAGCAGTTTTAATAGTTCTCTACATTATAATCTACCAAAGCATGATAACAAAGCAGGACAAACTAGCAAGCCCAAAGAGTAACTATATACTGACCAGCTCCTGTTGAAGTAGTTGTCTTTGTTTAACAGCCATGTCTCTTTCTTCCTTCAAGCGCTGTACAGCCTGAAAGTATAATTTTGAGAAATAAGAATTAACTAAAAAAAAAAAAACATATTCAAATGTAGCACAAGTAACACTGAAAAACCTGATAAAATATTATTACTAGGGATGATAGCTTCAGTGTATGCTTCATTAGCAAAGAAAAATTTGCATAAAAAGGTTCACTTGTTTTCTTAATATCCCCTATCATTGCGTTCAAGCATCTAATATAATGTATCAAAAAGTGCATTTTACAGAGCTAACATGAGAAATTTACATTTAACTTTTATTTAAGGACATTGTGATCAATACATTAAACCTTCACTTTCTGTTATTTTTCCATCATGATTTGTCAATATATTGGTCCTTCTAGGTAACTTCTTTAGAGCTTTCCAACTGAAAGTGATGAAAAATATTATTCAATACATACTTGGATAAGTTTCTCAGGTAATGGAATTGCGACCTACTCCCACAAATGTAAAATAAAATTAACAAGCATGCACACTTGCTCATAGATGTAGCCAAATACATTCTAGAAGAAAAGACCTACATGAGAATTCCAATCAACACCACAAACAACACAGATTCAACAAAACTCACAGAATTTCCATCAAGACTGCGCGTAGAACTCTTTAATGCCTCGTCTTCTACGTTTCCATCAGCAGAGGCAGCAGAAACATACACAACTCTAAGCTTGAACTCCTCTATTACCTTTCCACTCTCCTTATTAAACTGGATGAAACATTATATGTCAGTTCATCAGCATTAATGGTATTCAAGATGATAAATCCAGCTATTTAGAACAAAGACAACATTCTACAAGTCAATAGTTCTCACAGTATCTGGTGGAAGCTCATCAACATCAACATTTGAAGTCACCGTTGTACTTTGCAAGAGAAATTTATCTTTGCACTGCATATCTGGAGGATATTCTCGTTGTGCTTGGAGGGTGACTGCAAATCCAGCAGTCAGAGGTTGGAAGCAAGTATTGCAGTGTTTAGAGAACTAAGCATATTACCAGTAAAATGGCAGGAACATAAGAAGTGTGTGAAATTTCAAATGATTTGTCAAAGCCAGCTAATCCATTTCTCAGCTCATAAAGTAACCAAATTAATGCTATTGCTTAAGTGATGTTTCTAAAAAATCATCACCAGCTACATTGCTCAAGTTTATGTAGAGAAACCTCTTTTAGGCAGTCTATCCGAAAGATTTCCCCATATACTATTAGAACATTCTTACTTTGAAGTGTAAATGATAGAAAAACAGGAGAATTATGAAATGGGAAAAAAATACTTAGGAAACAGAAAAGAAAAGAAATACTGCTGTAATGTGAAGAAGTAGCACCTCTGATGACACATGCATCCCAAGCCTGTATAACGCCGGTGTTGGGTCGTACAAAATACTTCTTTGGTGAAGTGGTTTTAACCTAGAAAGAAGGGAGTAGAGGAAATAATCAAACAATAAATAATGATGGATAATTCTAAAATGCATTGGAGGCATATAGTAACTGAAAGATATTAGTAATCTGTACAGAAACAGAAGTGATACCTTAAAGGCAACATGGTGTTCTGTGTTGTTAACAACTTTAAGATCACAAAAGCTTTGCTTTTCCAGCTCAACTGATCACATAAATATCATGATCATAAGTTCAGAATAACTTTCTTAAAAAAAAGATATTTATAACGTCCACTTCATTAGAAATTGGAAGCAAAGGCTATTACTTGTTCATGTTACCAACTTCACACTAAATGATTATTAGTAAAAACTCATAATCTGGCAAGAATAATCCATGTCAAGCTAACTGAAGTCGCTGTAGAATAAAGGAAAGAAATTCATCACCTTGCCATCCTACAAGTTCTTATTGGTACACAAATGATTGTAATCCTACTTCAATAACAAATGTTCCAATGACATGTATCTATCAAGACAGAAGCAAAACCTAAAAGAAACTATATGGTTGGATGCTATGAAACTTCAAAGGCTGAAAGGAAACAGCAAACTTTAGAGTACAAACCCTCCACTCACTTTACATGGAAATCTGCAGAAGCATTCCAAAAGCTAGAGCAGCAAAGACCCAAATAAACCAAAAGATATGTGGTTTCCTTCTTAAGAATTTCATGTATGGAAAAACATGAAGCAACTGAATAATTCCTATGAGAGCTCCATTTACTCAAATAATCTAAACATGTCAGTTAGGAAAAAGACCAACCACCTGAAACTGGAAGAACTAAATATTACAAAACCTGAGGCTATAGAGTTCCCAATAAGAGAGGCAAGATGACAGGAATAATAAGGATAATCCACAGTCCATTCAAAGGCCAAGCACAGAACCATCTCAAATTAGCTAAGATTTTCTCTTAACAGCTTTTCCCTCAAAATGTGCTGTCTTTCCACTTTCTTTAATACGAAATCATCTTTAAACATATTGCTGACTTGCTTGGTTTCCATCCATCTCAATATCATCGTTTATGATGTATCCATACCAAATGCAACATACATACTTGAGGTACAACAATAAATGAATCAACCAATTAGCTCTCCTTAATATCATCAAACTTTGCTCTAAAAATTCTAGCATTTTAAAATTCTTGTAGTCACACAACCAAATCATTTTATCCCTAGCTTATGAACAATAATATTATTTTTTTGTCATGCAAATTGCCTCATCCTCATTTTGTCCATGCCCATGTCAGCAATATCATTGCTGCAGATAAACTGTACACCAAGATATAGCTACATTCCCTTTTCGTAACAAAAGCCTAGACACATACTTACACATGCATAAACATACAAATAGACAAGTGTATAGATTAAGGCATTCACATTTTCAAAACCTATCTCGAAGACAAACAAAGACTAGATTGATTCTACTATCTGATATGAATCATAATGCCAATATAAAAAACAAAAATCAGACTCACAGCCAGAGAGAGAAGGAAAACAATCATACATTGGAACCTGAGTTCATCTGGATGAACAGAAATTAAACCACCACCAGCACTCATGATCGCCCCACCGGATCAACAATTAACACCCAAAGTCGTCACCAATGAATCTCAAACTCTGCCATTGACATTACCAGACACAGATACCAAAAACCTTGCTCGCAGATTTTCAGACACAGATAGAAAGAGAGAGAAAAGCACAAACAAAACAAAGAAAAGTGAGAATGACTATGTGGTGTGTGTTTAGAGAGAGAAAAGAGGTCGAGAGAGAGTGCGGTTGAATATCAAAGGCCAAAAATAAGAGAGGCCAATTCGGGACTAATATGTGGTAGAACGAACGGTGAGGAGAGTACGGATTGCCCGGTCCAAATTGCAGAGAGCAAATCCTCCTCTGCGTCGAAGACTTAGCCACGAAGATCGGGCTCAGTTCTCTGTTGGTCCTAACGAGCTCCCAATACAGAGAGAGAATATGATATAAAGCGAGCCTCTTGTTTGAGAGAGACACTTCTGCTGAGCTTTCTGTGCACCCTCCGATGGGTAAAGCAGAGCTTCAATCAGAGAGACAGAGAGGGAAGAGAGGGAGAAGCAGATGACACGTGTTGAAACCAGACTGTGAATGGGACCCAGTGACGTGTCCTTCTAATGATACGTCGACGTGTCCTTTTTTTTTTTTTTAATTACAATTATTTTCCCTCCTTTCTTTTTGGGAGTTTAAATGGTAAAACATCTCGGTGCATCACTTATCTATAGATTCTATACGTATATATAATGTTCAAATTCTGTGTCACAGCCTTGAATATATTACATATACATGTATAGTATGGCTGGTCGAATAATTTAATATAATAAATGAATAAAATTTTAAAAATCACCAAAACATAATTTGTTAGAAAAACATATTAAACTTTTTAAACAAAAATATAATATATATCCTACTAAAAGTTGAAAAATATTTTTGGTCCCTTTTGATTATGTTTGGACTGTAATTGGACTTTAATTTTCAGTTTTAAATTTTACATTCCAACATAAATTAAAAAAAATTAACATCTATTACAATCCAATGTAAATTAACAGTAAATTTAGAAAGAAAAATAATTGCAATAAGAATTTTTAAAAAGAAAATGAAGAAAATGGGAGAGATATATGATATTACACATAAACCAAAAATGTTGACAACTAAGACACAAAAAAATGGATTCAGAGCAAAACAGTAATTACTTTTACAATATTGCAGGTGTTCAGGGAACCAAATTCAAAGTAAAAACTAGCAGAGAGCCCATATGCATGGTGTTGCTCACTTGAAAGTGGAAAGCCTGGGAAGCTTCTCTCTCAGATAATACAACCTTGCTCTCCTGACCTTCCTGTGCTTCACCACCTTTATCTCTTTAATATTAGGCGAGTATCTACAAGGATAAATACATACAACATACACGAAACAATGTCAGCTTCACATAGCTTAAGGTTTCCAAGATATAAACAGAAAGTTATTTGGAACGTCAGCTTTGTCATCGTGAATCAAATACACAGAAGCAGCTAAATTCCACAAGGTTCATCATCATCTGGACTTGAACTCTTTTTACTACCATAATGTTTCATTTATTGGTATTCATGTTGCAATATTCCCTATCTTACCAATACAGAATATCAGCTTCGAGCGACAAGAGATGAATTCCGGAAGAAACATTAAATCTCCATAATGTTAAAATCTTAACTTCTTGCTTTGGAAAAGTAAATTTTCATTAAGAAAGTATAGTTGGATTTGTTCATGGCTTCTAAGAAAGCACAAAATGGGAAGAACTTAATGACAATTTACATGCAAAACTATGTATGCACTTCCATAATAATATTTCCCATTTGAGTTTTTGGTACAGAAACCAACTGGAGGTTCTCAAATGGACCAAATTTCTAATATAAGTATAAGGATACACAATAATTTTGAATGGAGAAACAAGACATAGCCATGTATCAACATTTAAACTAGTCAGTAGAATATAACTAAAGAATGTGATAAGCACAAATGTCTGCCCAAGTAAGTTTCCAATTGAATTGTTCAGAATCAAAGCCATTATAATCAAGAGAATGATGCACAATCCAATAAGTTACTTCTGAAGAGTTATAGAAAAAGAGATACAATAAATAATCTTTCTAGCTTGAATCAACCAGAAACTCACTGTTCAATTAGATATAGAATATTAAAAAACTTACAGAGGGAAGACAATCTCGACACCTATGCCAGCAATAATCCTCCGGATCCGAATTGTTGTATGAATTCCAGCATTTTGTCTTGATATAACAATGCCTTTATAGATAGACAATCTACGCCTATTTTCAGGAACTTCCTGTAAATCAATCACATAAACTAAATTAAAAACCTTCTTTAGAAAATAGTACATAAGCTATTAAAAGGAAAAGAATAGGAAAAAAAAACCACAGTTTACCAATTTGATTTCCACAATATCTCCGGTCCTAATGTCTGGAACTGGCCTTTCCTTCTCTGACGCCTCAATTGCATTCTTATTCAATATCTAAGCAAATGAAATAAAAGAAATATGAATGATTGAATTTCACATAGTCCCAACTGTTAAAAATTGAAATATTTCCCGCAGATTCTCAGCAATCAAACAAAGAACCAACAAAACAGAATCGAAATAAACACAGTGCCCCCATTTTATCTCGCTGCGAATAATTGAATTTCATAAGGTCCCCAATTGTTAAAAATGAAATTCTACTACTTCTATGACTTAATTCTCTTTCTCACAAATTTTCCTCAGCAATCAAACAAATAACCACAAATCGAACAAAAGGGAATAGCATTAAATACAGTACCCCCATTATATCTCCGAGCTTAATCCGAGGCTTCCTCGGTGGCTTAGCTTCCTCAGACTCCAAAGTCGCTTCTTTTTCAGCTCCAGCTTCACCTTCACCTTCTGCTTTAACTTCTGAAGGCTCTTCAACTGCAACTGCTCCACCCTCTTCAGCTGCTTCCGCTTCGCTCTCGGAATTCGACTCTGCCCTCACAACAAAAGCCCGTTTCTTCATTGCCACAGCTATGGGGTCGAAAATGGAGCCAACATAGGTCGAAGAAACCCTTGAAAATGAATCCCGCGCAGAATTTAAAGGAGAAGAACGACGAGAGAGGACATTCGAAAACACTAGCTTCTTGGTTGGGCATTGGTTTGGCTGCCTAGGAATCGTTAGCAATGCCTGCAATTCCCAAATAATCAATTTCAAGATTACCAATACATTGATATATATATATATATATATATATATACACACACACACACACACACAGAGAAAGAGAGTGTGAGTACCTGTGGAAGAACTTTGGAGCCCATGGCTTTGTTTTGGGGGAAGTAACCAACGGGACTCAGAATTTGAGAGCAGCGGAGGAGACAGAGGCCTTATCTGTTCGCACCTGCTTGGCACGTGGCATAATTTTCAAGTTTATTTATTTATTTATTTTTTTCAAACAAATTTGTAGGAAATGAATTTGCCGAGTCTTAATTTCTTTTTGTTATGCGTAATACTTATTTTTTTTTTTAATTTGGTACTGCAACATTTTTTTTTATGCTTAACCTAACAAAATTTGAACCTCGATTTTACGAAAATCAAATGAAAATTTTCAATGTTTTATTGTTGAAAAAGAATAGTTAAATATAGAATTCTAGAGTTTTATTTTATTGAATACTAGTAGTATTTTGTAAATAATATATATATATACCTTAATTATTAAAACACGTATTTTGTTTTTAAATTGTGTTTTTATTTATTTTTTTCTTAGTAAGAATGTGTTTTGATTCTTTTTAATGAAAATTATAGCATATTATGAATATGAAATATATTTTTTGGGCCCTCTTCTAACGAGAGCTAGGCGTGGGGTTGAGCTGTAATCAGCCCCGAGTGCCACGCGGCAAGCAGAGTGTAGCAAAATTGTCGGTGTTCGATGAAACACCCGGTGACGGTATCACAATCATCACCAGCGATACTGGCAACTGTCGTGGCGGGCAATTACATGAAAAACCAGTTCAAATTCTCACGACTCGCCACGTATATCATCCCTTGTTGATTTCTCTGTCTCGTTCCCCGTCTTCCTTGCTTTCCCTCTCGTCCTCCCTCTCACTCTCTCTCTCTCAGGCTCGCTCGCTCGTTAAAGCAAAGCAATGCAAGCCCGTCAAATTTTGGCTTTCAAACTCATCCTTCGGGACCCTTCGTCATTTCTCTCTATTCACTATGGTCAAATTTTGTTCTACTAAGCTCTTTCTTTTTCCTTTAACAAGAACAAAAACCAAATCTTCTTTAACTTTTTTTTCCCTCTGCTCAATCTTTTAAGTAGGATTACCTTGGGAAAGATTGAGTCTTTTTGAGTATTCTAGTGTGGGAATGAATCGAATTTCTGTTTCTTGTAGAGAAAGAATGAATGTGGTGTGAGTTTGTGAAGATTGGAGAACAATTATTTGCGTTTTGTTGGGTTGAATTTGTGGGATTGTGGGGATGAATCAGAGTTCTGATACAAGAAGAGGAATCCCACCTGGGATTCTAATCATTAGAAAGCTCAGAGGCAGAGATTGGAGTTTCTCTACGTATAGATATGTTGTTTTATTGGTTACGTTCATAGCATATGCTTGTTACCATGCTTCTCGAAAACCCAGTAGTATAGTCAAGAGTGTGTTGGATCCTGACCCTGACAACCCTAACCGGTTGTACCCATGGCCGATTGGCGAGTTCTTTGTCGAGAAAGAATCTGTGAGCAATGGTGAATACAGGGTTAGGGACAAGGGCTGGGCACCATTCAATGGAAAGGATGGGACATCCAAATTGGGGGAGATTGATGTTGCGTTTCTTGCGTGTTACTCAATGGGAATGTATGTTGCTGGGCATTTGGGCGATTCATTGGACCTTAGATTGTTCTTGACAACTGGGATGATTGGGAGTGGCTTCTTTGTTGGGTTATTTGGAATGGGGTATTTCTGGAACGTTCATGCATTTGGGTTTTTTCTTGTAATGCAAATGGCTGCTGGGTTGTTTCAGGCAACAGGTTGGCCTTCGGTTGTGGCGGTGATTGGTAATTGGTTTGGGAAAAGGAAGAGGGGTTTGATAATGGGTGTTTGGAATGCGCATACTTCGGTTGGGAATATCAGTGGCTCTCTTCTTGCTGCTAGTGTTCTGGAGTTTGGGTGGGGGTGGTCTTTTATAGTTCCAGGTGCTTTTATTATACTGGGAGGTTTAATGGTTTACTTATACTTGCCTGCATATCCTGAGGATGTTAGATTCTCGTCTGGTCAACCATTAGAAGTTGAGGCTGTGACTAATGATGAAGAAGCTCTCATAGAGAAAGAAAGAGTGGAAGTGGAAACAGATGGTGGTCCTCAACATGGGTCTGTTAGTAGGAGGAGTGTTGGGCTTCTTGAAGCCTGTAGGATACCTGGAGTCATACCATTTGCAATGTGCCTATTCTTCTCGAAGCTTGTGGCCTACACGTTTCTGTACTGGTTACCTTTTTATCTGAGTCAGACAGGTGTGTTTTGTCCTTCTGGTATTTTATTTGCTTAACTAGTATATGAGTTAACCTAGTGTGCCTCTGAGTTTTGTTAGGTTCTATGTTGCTGTCTGATTGATCTGATAGCTTCTGTTTCTTAGTGATTACCTATGCGACACTGTTCTGTAACTGAGGGTAACAAGAGTTAAATAATAGTCTGTCTGTTATTCATATTAGTAATCATAAAATTATGGTGTAAGAGAGGTTGAAAGTAAATCAGGTGCTATGAAGTGCCATACAATGTTTCTGTAAGCCCAAAATTATTGCTGCTAATTCAAGCGTATGCTGGGGGAGAAAGAAATTAGTTTATTTGCATATTATTATCTTATCAACAAACAAAGTTGCCATAAAGTTCTTGAGCGTTAATATTCAACGGCCCTCTTGATCAGAAAACTTTTGTCTGATGCAAGTGTGTAACAAATTCTTAGTTGTCACTTAATGAGCACGTACTTTGAGTACAATTTGCTATTAAAGCTAATGAATGAATGCAAGATTGGATGTGAAACAAATACAAGTGACCATGCCCTGGGCACAGTAGCTTGGAAATGTCTTTGGTATGTTTCTTTTAGGTGGGTTATTCAGCTTGTCCTTTTTTTATTCAATATAGGCAGTAAACCTTTGTGAAGAGGTTGATAATCTGGATATCACTACCACGAACTCCTTGTGGTCTATGCACATCCTTTATATGAATGCAACATGATGCACTTTTATTTCACTAGCATGTATTAAAACTTGTTCATATTATTTCACTGCTGTAATGTAGTTTATTATTCTATATGTTATATTGCAATTTCATTCTTTTCGATCGATGATATAAAGCTTGCAAGAGTGAAATTTGTTGGGCCAAATAAAAGTCATATGCTGTTTATGGGCTTATTTTTTAAATCTTCTTGTTATCTAATTTAGTCCTTTTTGGTCCCTTTTATCATTTTGCAGAAATTGGGGGGGAATATGTCTCTGTGAAATCAGCTGGAAATCTCTCTACTTTGTTCGATGTAGGAGGAATTGTTGGTGGAGTCCTTGCTGGCTATATATCTGATAAGCTTCATGCTCGAGCTATAACAGCAGCCAGCTTCATGTATTTTGCAATTCCTTCCATGATTTTATATCGGTTCTATGGGAGTATGTCTCACAGCGTCAACATTGTACTTATGATGATTGCCGGCTTGTTTATAAATGGGCCCTATGCACTTATCACCACTGCAGTTTCTGCTGACCTTGGTACACACAAATCTCTTAGAGGGGATTCTCGAGCACTGGCAACAGTGACTGCGATAATTGATGGTACAGGATCAGTTGGTGCAGCTCTTGGCCCTCTTCTTACTGGGTTCCTTTCAACACTGGGATGGAATGCAGTGTTTTGTATGCTTACGGCCGGGGCTCTTATTGCGGGACTACTTTTAACACGCTTGGTCATAGATGAAATTAAAGAGAAAACTTCCAGAACAATTCCTGTATCCAATGTTCAGCAAAGTTTTGGAGGTAACGCTTTTTCTGTAATACTTCCCTTTGTATTTAGCTACAAAGGACCTGCATGCATCAACAAGTTCCACCCATCCCTGCATATCCTGTTTAAAGTGAGAAATGGATCTAACCTTGAAGGTTTAATGAAACTTTACACATGATGTCCTAGAAAACTGAGCTAGCATTCATGGTTATGCTGTGAGTCCATATTCTATCATGGAATCATCATGGTCACTGAAGCTCTTGAATGACATTGGACTTGGGTATATGTCAGTAAAAAATGCTTCCAATGCTCATTCCTTTGGATATTCATATATCATCCATATTTATGTTGTATATGGTGTAGAGGAGTTGATGAGTGATAGTATTTGAGGAAATGGGAATGACAGAATTTTGATGATTTACCGAGTTAAGTTGTTACGTAGCATAGGTAAAATCTTTACAGACAGCAAAGATGCCAAGCTATTGGTTTGAAAGTACTGATTTTGCTTGAAAAGGGGTAGTAGGATAAGATCATATGGTCTCTGATTGTGAAAGTAGACAGTCTACGAATGTTTAAGAATCCAAGTGTAAAAAGACTTGTACCTTCATGCTAGCACTTTCAAAACTCTTTGACAACTGCAACCTACCTCCATTGCATCATTTTTGGGTTACTGATGAATCTAATTTTTCTTTGCAGCTCCTGCATCACAACCACTTCTAAGCGAGCAACGGTGATTCTAAAGTTTTGACACTGGACAGGCATTGTCGTTTTGAGAAATCCAGAAACATACTCCCTACATGTAAGCGCTTTCAAGAAATCTCAAACAGATAGGTGGCAATTCATAGTCGTGAAAAAACACATTTTCTTTTTTTTCTTTTTCTTCCCCTTTTTGTTATGTTTCAAAACAAAATGGAGCCCTAGTATTTCTAAAAATTGTGGTGGCTTTTGAAGTAGCTTAGCTTGAAGCTCCCAATGTCTGTACTATACGCATGCTTGCAATTGATATGAAAATTTTGGTTGCCCTGGTTGGTTGAATTTTCCAAAGAGGCCCAATCTCCTTTGTGGAACCAGGTTGAAGTGCATTTATATGTGCTTATGAATACGTACTACTACAGTTGATGCTCTTTGTTTGTTTTATAGTGTGTTATTAATTTATCCTAAAAATAATCTAACTTGGAGGCATTGATGAGGTTAGGTTCTAGTCAAGTTCCAATTTACTAAGAGATATTTCTTAATGGGCCTTGGCTTGAATGCTTTACTAACAATAGACAGGAACACCCTTCTAGTCCCCCACACTAAAAACCAAAATGGAAATGGAAATGAAAAATAAAAATAAAAATAACAGAAATTAAAATATCTTTCGTAATTTAGCAAAACAGAAAACCTACAACGGTGATCATGAGGCTTTGGCCGAGACAGCCCAAAATAAAGTACAGAAAGCTAAGATTCTATGTATGAGAAAAAAAAGTAGAAATAAATTCTATGTTAGCTTTTGATCTTGTTTTACAAATGTTCACAACATTCTTATATTCTCCTTTGGATCTACAAAAGATTGGAATATATAGTTTCATTCACTGCCATAACTGTGCTTTTTCTCTTGGAGTTGGATATTCGTTCTTTAATATTTCAATTCATGAACATATTCCATAGCATGACCTACAAACATACAGACACACGTACACCCTTTGATTAGAAATTGGACAGCACAGAGTTCTTTTGACAATCAAGACAACCTGAAATTATGGGGGTATAATTTTTCTTATTCTCTGTTGGGTCCCATTATGTAAAATACAGCAAAAGCCTCAAAGAAGAATAAGATACAGCTTGGGGAAAAAGACTGAACAAAAATATCATAGGCCATTTTGATAGTGTTCCAAGAGCTCCTAAACAGAGCTAATATGGGTAAGAAAATAGAAATGTGAAAATTCTATGGCCAATGTAAAAGACAGACAGGCATAAGGATAGTTAATTGCAAGGCACCACGGAGGTAGTTTTCCAGCAAGCTGTCACAAGCTAGGCATCAGTGTAAAAAGAGAGAGTATGAAAGACAATAATTTATAGAAGTGAGTGAGGGCATGTGATTCATTAAACCTTCCAGAACATGGTTGTCATATGAATATGTGCTTGAAATACAGCAATCAAAGAACCCACCCCCACATGTCCTTTTTGGTAGCTTCCAATCTGTACATTATAACCATCAATTTATAGCCAGCTGGATTTTATGTCAATTATGTGACAAATTACATAAATCTTTTAAGGGATTATAGTTCTTAAGTCTAATCAAAATGTTCACATTAAGAAAATATATATGTTAACCTAAATGATTGGGATTTGTTATAGGACAAAATATCTAGGCCTTGGAGTTTATCTTTCTGCCATTTTTTTTTTTTTAAATTAGGGAAACAAATAAAAATGCCCTCCGTATCTCTCATAATTACTTTTCATATCTCTCATAATTACTCTTACATGTCTGCTATTATTATTTTCACAGATAATAGAAAATTTGTAAGATAATCAATAGATAACAAAGTATAAATTAAACAATGAGGTGAAAAGTAAAATTCAATGTACAAATTTTATGCAATATATTATATAACCATAAAATGGGGTAATTAATTAAGGATTTTAGGTAACTATAAAATCAAAATATAAATTTCAAGTAACATTATAATGGTGTAAAAAGATATGAATTTCAAGTAATATAACCATAAAATAGGTTAATAAGGTACACATTTCAAATAACATAACCATAAAATAGGATAATAATATACAAATTTTAAATAACATTACCATAAAATAGATAACAAAGTAAATATTTCAAGTAACGTAGTTATAAAACAAACTAACAAAGTATAAATTTAAGAGATTAGTTCAAAAGCCAAATCTAAATGTTCAATTTTAAGAAATATGTTAAACTAATTTATATTCACTACTCGACTTTTAATATAAAAATGTTTTTTTTTTTTTTGATAAATATATAAAGATGTGTGTTTACCCAATTAAAGGGTAAAAAAATGATTGAGATATTTTGATCAGACAAAACATTTGGGGCTTGGAGTTTGTCTTTCTGCTATTATATTTTAATTGTAAAAAAATATATGAAAAGCTCGGCTGGTTTAATCTCTTACCATCCTTTTTTTTTCGCTCTTTTTTATGACATAAGAAATAGAAAATTAATGTGTAAAACGAATTTTATGCACATGAATAAGAATAAGATTTTTAAAAAAAAAATCTTATATATATTTTACACCTATAAAAAAATTTATATCTATCAAAATTATATATTCTACAAAAATTTATAACTCATAGAAATTTTACATTCTATAATTAAATATTTTATAAAAATCTGTATTCTACAACTAAATACTTTACAAATTATATATTCTGTAAAAAAGTTTACACTCTATAATTAAATATCCTATAAAATCTATTCCCCTAAAGAAAAATATATATATATATTTTCTAATTATATATATATATATTTATTGGGATGGAGATGGGAAATTCGAAGGCTCAAGCATGTTGTGAAATTTTACAGAGATTGAAAACGACGAGTCCACGTGTTACTTAGTGGATGGATGAAATGTCAGGATTTAAAAGTGATTCATCTTTTTAGTTTATTACACCCCTCTCCCTCTTTTCTTTTTCTTATCTTCAGTCCTCGCATACTCTTTTAGCTAAGCCCACCTGTCTCGTTTCGTTTGTAATCTACTGGACTACTACGTACATGTTTTTTTGTTGTTCACTTTAATTTTTTAAATTTGACCCGATATTTGCGGCCTTTTTATTTGACGACTATCTTTTATTTTAGACGTACATCTGCAGTAAATTGAATTTTTGCAACTAATATTAAAGATAAGATTATATAAATCTCAACCGTCACATCTAAAAAAAATATATTCGCGAGTAAAGTTTCAAGTATTAGAATAGGATGATGTATGTTTTTCATAAGAACAGAATTAACCAGCTGTAAAGATATAATAAAAACTTAATCATCAAAATTAACAAATTTTAGCTAAATTTCATGTAATATAATTATAAAATATATAATAAATTTTAAATAACATAACTATATCTTGTAGGTATATTCAGTGATAAAAAGTCATTTGATTTCTTGGTCATAATCCAATTTTGAATCCTTCATCTTTAATATAATATATACAAGTAATATAACTATAAAATTAGTAACAAATAATAAATTCGAAGTAACATATTCATAAAATGGGGTACATGGTGCAAATTTCATATACCATAACCATAGAATATATAACAATGTATAGATTTGAAGTGTTAAAACCGTAAAATTGGTAACATGCGATACAAATTTAAGTAACATAACTAATAAAAGAAGGTAATAGTGTACAAATTTGAAGTAACAAAATCATCAAATGGTGTAACAAAGTAAAAAATTAAGGTAATATAGCCATAAAATGGGTAACAAGTAACAATTTTAAATAATATATATATATATATAGGGTAACAAAGTAACAAACTATAAAATATGATAACAATGTATAAATTTTATGTTACATAAGTATAAAATTGATAACTTAATAGAAATTTAATAATATTATACATAGTCTGTGTTATCTCATTTTTTAAATAAACCGTTTTTGATGTGCTAAAATATATTATATTTAAAACACATCAGAAGTTAATTGAAATTTGATAACAAGTAATATTAGAGATAAATGATTTAATATTTTTAAAATCTGAACCGTTGGTAGTAATATTTTATATATAGTTTTGTTGCATTTATTTTTTAAATAAACATGGATATTTGTAGTGGTCCTTTTGATTTGCTAAAATATATTGTATTTAAAATATATCAGATATTTAAAACACAGGAGTAAATTGAAAATTTGAGGACAACTAGATCAATGATTTATATTTTTTAAAATCTAAACCTGTCACATCTCTTAGAGAATAAATTCGTAATTGAATTGAATTTTCTAAAATTTGTGTATATTTTTCATAAAAATGAAAAAAACTAAAAAAACCCAACTATGGTATAAAAACTCTAATCATAAATATAACAAGTATAATTCAGACTAAGAAGTTTAAAATAAAGAGATAAACATTTTTACCGTGATATAGAGCTATATGCTATACTATAAAATCATTTTCAATGTGCTATACTATAAAATCATTTTCATTTCAACTATTTTATACAAAATTGTTAATATTTTTAATTTTGAATAACAAAACGGAAAAACATCACTATTTAAATGTCCCAAAACTTACGTAATAATGCTATAACGTATGAATTTGGACGACGAGTCGCAGATTGGAGGACCACCGACCACACTTCCCGGCGCTCACGGAGTTTCTGTCTTGTAGTGTTTCAAAGCACGCGGTTAGTGGTGTTCGTTGACTGCGAGATAGTCAATACATCATGCTTCATCATGACTTTTGAGTCGTGACCACCAAACCCATTACTCTGATAGCCTTCGAGCCTAAGACTTAAAAAAAAGCCAAAGACTATAAGCTATGTATACAAAAATACCCAAAATAATAATTTTTAAATAAAGCTTTAGGCTTTATAGTCTTTTAGTCTTAAATAAGCAATCAACCCTAATAATGAACTGCCAACTATATTTATACTCTCCTAAACTATAGTACGCAGTGGCACAGTTTACGGACATTTTGGTGATGAATCATAATCTGATCAAGTGGCTGGAAATCTTCCAAGATGTGATGTTAAATTGGAGGTGAAAGTAGGAGATCGGCAGCGTGTGGATTATCGTATGCCGTGAGTGGCTGCTAGTGCTGCTTTTGGCATTGTGATTGGAGTGTGAAGGGGGTTGGTGCGTGGGACAGAAGCTAGCGCCCAACGTGCAAACATGAAACTACTCGTTTTAAAAAGTCTTTTGACGGTGTGTCTGTGTGTGTCCAAGTAAATGTAAATGCCATCCCCATTAACTCATCAAAGTCTCCCACCATCCCAAATTTATAATTATAATAAAAATAAAAATAAAATAGAAAAGAAAAGAAAAAAATACTAATCAATGAATGGCCACCACATCTTTGATGCAACTACTGTCTGCATCTTTATTCTTCGATGAGAATTGCTTATCTAGCATACTTGGTGCATACACCTTCCATGCTTTTCTCTTTGGAGTGGTGGTGTTTTCCATTTTTTTTTTGTTTAATGGAGACATCTAGATGATTGTAATAAGAAATAAAAAATAATAAAGAATTATGTACTTTAGAAGGGAAAAAAAGAGACAACCCAAGTGATATTAAGCCTACATACATACTTGTTTTTTTCTTTCTTATATAAGAATGGAAATACCATTTTAATAAGAAGTTTTTTTTGGATCTTTGATATTGTGCAAGTAAAATTTATGAATTTAATTACCCTCTTATATTAATTATATAAGATTTAATTAAAACAATATATGTGTAGCTAGAAAGTGACAAATATTCCTAAAGTTTATTTTTCATGTGAAAAATAGGTAGCAAGTACGTAGCTAAGGAAAAGAAAGCATCGATCACTACTCATGTGTCATTTTGATGAAAACATTCTTGAAAAGTACTATAAACCATCTAATTAAATAATAATGAACAAATAAATAAATATATTTTAAAAAAGAAGTGTAAACGTGTCAACCCTTAAGCAGATTGCTTGGAAATTCCATACACTCAAAAGGGTTACCACACCAAAAAATGATTCTCCAAAACTCACCACTAGGTTTTTCCTCTATATATCAACCACACCTCACCCATCTCCTATTCCCTCACAATCACAAACACAGACACAAACGCATACTCTCTCTGCTCTGCTCTCTTAATCTTCTCCATCTCCAAGACACCTTTTCTTCTGTAACTCTCTCTCTCTCTCTACCAAACAGAGCAATGGCTCTCTCACGTGCCATGCTCGTGCTCTCTCTTTCATTTGCTCTCCTTGCATTGTCCATGGCTCAAGCTCCATCCTCCGCACCCACATCTTCCCCAACCACACCTTCACCCACCACTTCCACAGCACCACCGCCCAGCACGACCTCAACTCCGCCACCGACCATGACGACAACACCGCCACCTTCCACTGCTACTCCACCAACCAGTTCAGCCACAACACCCACTGTCTCAGCCACACCCCCCACTGTCTCAGCTACACCTCCGACCACAGCAAGCCCTCCGACAACCGCAAGCCCTCCGACAACCGCAAGCCCTCCGACAACCGCCAGTCCACCGACAATGGCCAGTCCACCCACCACCGCAAGCCCTCCGACAATGGCCAGTCCACCCTCAACGACGTCGCCGGAACTATCACCTTCTACGTCCCCTCCCACAAGCTCGGAGGGGAGCCCATCTCCTTCTGCTGGCTCACCACCTGCACCTGCAGGACCTGGAGTATCACCCACTTCGCCAGGACATTCCGGGGGTATGTCACCGTCTAGCACACCTCCGGTATCGGCGACGCCAGACTCCGGCGCCTTTGTTGTTAAGGGAAGTAGTAGCATGACCTTTGTAGCATTGTTTGGAGGAGTTGCTCTACTACTGCTCTAAAAGTAGACACATGCATGGGTCATTATCCACATTTCATGTGTAGATTATGATATTTATTTTTGTGTATTATTCTTTTTTTCAAATGGTTTTCTCTCTTTCTTTTAAATTTGTTCCTGTTTTAATTTTTCATGGATGATTCTTGAGCTCCATTGTGATGATATGGGTTTGGAGATTTGTTATTGGATGTTAGCATTTTGACGTTCGTACGTAGATGAATAAGAGAGACCTGTGATTCTTGTTTGTGTTTCAAATTTAATTTAATTGCATTAATTATTATATTTCTGCAATTGGGGAAAGTTAGAGCTGTACGTGCATAGAATGTCTTATAATTTTAGCATATTTTAAGCTTTTCTAACTCTGTTTCTATCTGAATCAAACACCGCAAAATACAAATAATTTGTAAAATTGTTATGGTTTTTGTGCTGAAGAAATTCGAATATATTTAAAAGAGAACTGCTTCAAAATTTAAACTCCACTTCAAATTTTGAACAAAACAATTCTTAATAATTAAGGCAAAACACAGTAACAAAAGGATAAGAGGATTAACCCCATAATTAATTAATTGTTCCTATGAATTGTAGGCAAAAATAGTCAGTCAGATATAGACTTGTAGTGTGAGATAAAGGCATACGCATATACTTCTTCAAAAAAAATATATATATATATATATATATATATATATATATATATATAATTTCACAGCGCTTTCCTGAAAGCTAAAACTAAGTCAAGTTAAAAGGAAAAGGAAAAGAACCTTTAATTAAAAGGGCTTTATGCATAAAAAAAAAGGGAGATAGGAGATGCTTAAAGGGGTAGATGGGGAAGTGATGGAGAGGTGTAAATGGGAGAGAGAGAGAGAGAGAGAGAGATGTGGAAAATTAAAGGTTAGGTGTGAAGAAAAAGTTGGGTGTGGTGAATTGCTTTAATTTGGAAAATGGGAAGGTGTCCAAAAGTACTTATTTATTTATTGTGTGTGTGTGGAGAAAAAAGGAGTAGAGGAAAATATATATGGAGGACACATACACATATATACACAGCTTTATATATAAGTGGTGAAAGCATAAGGAGGAAATTACAGAGTTTGGTGATGGGGGTGCTGTGGGGCTTAAATTGTATGTGTGTGACAAAACAGCATGAGTAGGAAAGTGACATGCACATGGGTGTCTTAGCCCCACATACATGTGTTTGTCTCTATGTGACTACTTCACAGATTGAACACTGCTCTAAGATAGTACTGTATGTCTGTGAAAATGGAAGAAGATAAAAATTGACATTATGATTAAAGCAACTCCTTAAAGTCCTAGCTAGCTAGCTTTTCATGACTAATTATAATTTGATAAAAAGTTGATTAATTAACTGTTGGGGAAACATTGTGAGACACGTCCTTTTATATATGTTTTAATAATTTATATTTTGTCTCTGAATGAATTTAACATGCAATATTAAACCCAATAAAGGAATCATTATTTAGTACCAAACATGTACCTTAAAAATGAAAAACATGCATGACAAAGTAACTCAGCGATTCTAAAATCAAGCAATTTAAGTTTCAGTATTCAGCTAAACAAGCTTTTTACCTTCATCCATAGGTACAAAAATAATACAAAAGTGAACTTTACTCTTTTTTTTTATTACCTAATTTCTATTATTTGCTACGCAACAGATTAAATTTTTGGAAATTATAAAGAATCTTAAATTTTTTTGGTGCAGCAGATTAGATTCTGAAACCAAAACATGAAGGGCATTGTTAATAAAAAGCAAGGACTAGCATTTAAAGCATTGGATTCTTCAAAGGGAACTATTGGGTGAGAATCGCCTTTTCCCTTTTCATATTTACCTTTATCCAACAGTGACAATTTTTACATTTATAAATCTCTAATTTCCTTGAGTTTCTGCGAAACTAATTAAAAACGTTATTCATCTTTTAATTATGATTAACATTTACATCAGTTAAAAATCTGAAGCCATTAATGGGTTAGGTATATAAGCAACAAGCAAAGTTACCATCTTTTATTTACTTCACCAGCAAAAGCCATTAATGGGTTTGGTTAGAGCCATTTTTCTTCACAGCTGCTCTCTCTCTTCAAAATTTTCCATGGACCATTGGAAAAATGCAGTTCACACGTTAATTTTTTTTCATTAAAGAGTTTTTGAGAAAAATCTGTAGTACTCCCGGAGTACATACCCCTCTTTTATTACGACATGTCACGTTATTAAAACAAAGAGATAAATGATATCTTAATAAAAGAGAAATAAGTAGTAGCCGGAGAGTACTGGAGTTTGCCAGTAGCCGGAGAGTACTGGAGTTTGCCTCTACTTCCATGTCGCATTGTGCATCGTGCATAGTGTACATGATACCCTGCATCAACAATCGACATCGACAAAACACTAAGTGGGCCTTTGTTTGAGCTCAAAAACTTACACCAATGGACCTGACTTTGACACATTTAACCATTGTTTTTGGAGGTAGCTGATCATACCATTTGCTGAAATCAAGACTCTGAATTTGTGTCCCCACACGGCCAAAGACATGGTCTAGCAATTTAAGGTCCTCCCCATATGTGTCCCATTAAATGATGGACAAATGAGATGGATGATTGTACTATGAGACACAGTGTCGAAGACTCGGTAAATGTTCACCTTCAACAGCTATCATCTTCTGTTGGGTGGTTTTAGGCTGGACAGTCATTCAAGGACCCAAATCAGATACAAAAAAGCATAAACTTAAAAAAGGAGGTTTTTTTTGGAGGAATGGTTTGAATTAGGCAGAGAAATTTCTAGCACTCCTTGTGGCTGACATTTTTTTGCACCAAGCAACCAAAATTTAGAAAAGTCTTGGGATCCTACAGACTTACAGTAGAGAGCTTAGGAATCTAGGCAAACCTGTAAATTTTGCAATCAAATAATGTACAGTGATATGCTCTCCTAAACTGTAAACCAGCAAGCACACATGCAAGAAAGGAAATGAAAGACAGCAGACAAAACAACTGAGAAAATTCTCTTTGCTGTTAAAGCTTTTCAGAAATAAAGGAATTTCAAAACAACAAGGTAAAATTTATACATTTCAGAACTTATTTCTGTTTTCCCTGTGGTAATCCGGATTTATACTGTACCCCTTTTTTTTTTTCTGGATAATTAGATAAACCATGACCCTTGACAATGGTATCAGAATTGGTTTTCTCTGTGGTAATCCGGATTTATAATGTACACTCTTCCTGGAAAATTAGTTAAACCATAGTTGGGTTGCAGAAAATAACCAAGGTGTTAGTAAAATATCTGTTAGTCGAGGAAGTTTGATGCTGTCTAGCTTCGTCTATTTTTTCCTTTGTTTTCTTCTACACTCAAAACATTCGGAACAAGGATATTTGTTCTTGCTCGAATAACTTGCTTGCAGCTTGTCAGATGGTATTTTCAGTTCCTCTATGAGAATCTGCCGAAGCTTCTCATTCTCCTCTTTGAGCTCCTCGATTACTTGCTGGTGTTTCATGACCTGCTTGTTCATGCAAGATCAATTCGTAGGACAAAACTTAAATAGCAAATCAAATATGATATACTAATAAGCTCATTTAAAAATAACAAGAACTTATAATTTTTTAAAACAATGCATTAGTTTCATGTGTTAACATACAGAACAGTAAGCACAAAATCAGTAAAAAGATAATTTCTTTAAAAGTTGCAACATTTCACAATGGATGCATTAGGTAATGTAGTAACTTTGATAATCAATGATTTCCAGTCAAAATGCAACCTGGGATTATTTACTTTATACAGAAACTTTAACATCCATAAAATTTTATGCCTTGCAAACCAAAAATTTAGTTTCTATATTGAGTAATTAACCTAGGCAGTAAAACCATATGGACACCCTTTCATTAATTTGCTAGTCTATATTGAAGATTACCATTTGAAGCATGTTGTTTTCTGACCTCAAGCGCCCAACCTACAGAAAGTAAAATTCAATAATTAGAATTACATATTTCATTGAAAACAATAAAACCAGCCCAGTGAAGCAGTAGTAGAAAGCGCCACATAATGTTATAAGAAAAAGAATACTACAATAATCAAAATACAAAATCATGCAATCTTTGGCTGGAGTGCTGATATGCATAATGGTTTCATTAAATGTATATATACATTTTAAACATTTTGAGCAGTCACTGCAATAGCACCCAGTAGTTAGTGAGCAGGCAATTCCAATTGCACCGGTATTTAGGAAATCATCTCAACATGCACTATTTTATTCACAGAAGGTATATACATACTAGATTGATAAAACTTTTTCATAATCCTGGGCCTATGTCATCATATCATAAAGATGTTAAGTTTTGTCCTAATTAGGACGTCTCTCTGCTTTAAACTTTAGTCAATTGATTATACTTCGAATTAAAATCAAACTAAGCACTTAAACACTGGTGGTTCCAACCTAAAACTGATTAGAAATGCCTACTGATTCCTCTTGTAAGACCGCACAACTGGAATACATTCTAATACTCAAAATCAAAAGACAATTGATCCTTCATATCACATGCCTCTCAAACAATTTAATTTTTCCTTTTCAATGGTTACCTAGAGACTAATTGTTGAAGAATCCAAACTAACGAAGTTATGCCATAAGATTTTGAAATGCAATTACACACTCAAAGTAAGTTCTGATATGGTTCAGGAAAAACTTTTTAAAGCAAATGGAGAAGTGAGACAAAGCACAAAGCAGACAGACAAACAAACATGTTCATTACATACCACTTCATTTGGCTCGCTTTCCTCTCCTTTCAGAACTGGATTCTGAAGAAAACTGCTGATAACTTGTTCTGTTCGACTGGAAAAAGGTGAGTCAACCGAAGTGTTTTTGGAAACAAAAGTTCCATAATTTGATCCTATAGTTTCTTTTCCATATCCAGGCAGGCCCTTTGATGTGCGTTGGTCTGGTAGTTTTGTTGCCAACTGCATGATACTTCCCATTGAGTTTTGGCTTGAGGAACCATTTAACATGCTCATGCCGCCTTGCAAAGAACTTGAAATGGCACCTTGACCAATGGGCAACTTGGGAGCAAGTCCAAACTTCATCATCAGCTTTGTAATCGCTAGCTAGAAGATTCGGAACTTAATTAAATTTCTGAGATATGAATAAGTAGCAAACAATAATATGCAATAGCACATGATAAGTTAAAAGAGAGGAAAGCACATACAACAACACGAAATTGAATTTGTTGCAACACCCCAGGCTTCAGAGCAAGGCCTGCAATGCATGTCAATATTTCAGAACAAATTCACAAAGAAATTACAACATACTATTACTGGATTGTTCCTTAGATTGTATAACATGACATACCAACTCCAAAACCATGACCAAAGCCAACTCCACATCCAATGCCAGCTTCAATGTTCTTTGCTCCCAGCTTCTTCAGCTGAAATAAGAAAAAAGAGAGCGAGATTAATGAGTATTAAAACTGTTAATTACTGTTTACTCTTCCCATCTTTGAGTTCTCTAATTCCAGTGGAAGAAAGGAATAGATGTAAGAAGAAGAAAATTTTTGACTTACAGAATTATTTACATGTCTACTAATACCAGAAAATGCATCAGTAGCACCTCTTGTGGCACTCATCACTTGGTTTAGTGCTGGTATTGCACCTGGTACACGGTTTAAATTAATATAAAGTTAACTAATACCTGCTACATTGATAGAAGAAAGAACGTGTGTTATCACAGACTACACTATAAACTACTTAAAAGACAAAAACATGATCCTAACAATATTTTGATATTGAATGCGAAAGTTTTTACGAGTTATGCCCTGTAAAATTGCCTCACATTGACTTCAGGACACTATTGTTTTTCAAATATCAAATGAAGCTACAAAACTATCATAGAAATGATTTTATAACTTTGAAATAGAAGCAATTATCATGGACCACAGCACAAAACCAATTCCGCAATTACAGAACATTATATACTTAAGTTAAATGATAAGCAAATAAAAATAAAAGAAGAAGAAGAAGAAGACACTTTAACATAAATAGAAGCCATTATGCTTAAATAATATATAAGGTACGTGAAGGTGATTGAATAAGTTTATTTCTTTAATAATATCGCAGCAACCAAAAATATGCAGAAGAATGTTTTAAAAATAACACAAAAAAAAGGAAAAAACAGAAAAGAAACTAATTATACCACAGTTCATCTAAACGAGTCAAACTAAGCATTAATTTTTTTTTTTCTTCCCCTTCATTTTTTCTCGGCAACCAAACATAACCAACATCCAGTAAACAAAATAACAAGTGACAGAAGATGAAACTACATGGTTTCTTAACCACTCCTCTAAACTGGGTTTCCTCATTTTTGGGTTTGAAGAGCTTCCCAAAGTCCATCCTCTCAACAACATTTAAAATATTTTCAGAGAAAGAGAATGCTGTCAATGGACAAAGGTCGAGATAAAGTACCTAGATTTATAGGACGCCCAACGCCGATACCAACACCACAGCCGACACCAAAGCCAGTAAATACTTGACCCACTTTCAGAGTAAACGGATTCTCTATTTTGATTCCCTGACTTGGCCTTGTCTGATTGCTCGCTGCAATACCACTGGCACTACTAGCCCCACTGCCACTTCTACCCTCCATTCCTCAGCAAGCTTTCTCTCTCTCTGTCACGAAGCTTAAAGCTATGACCCTTCTCTCTCTAAAAGCTAAATCTTCATTTTCCCTCTTTTTCCTAAAAGCTAAAGGCTTCACTCACTCTCTCTCTCAAATCCTTTTCGCTCTGAAGTTTCCATCTTTGCTTGTTCTTCTCAACTGAAGCATCGCAAGCCAAAGAGGCGTCTAATTTACAAAAAAAAAAACTTATAGACCCGCATATCAACTCCCAATAGAAACCCGCCACGTAAGACCTCTTAATTTATGGGAATATCCTTAATGACAATAATATCCCTATAACCGTACAATCTTTTCTAGGCTTCTGGATCATCATTAGCCCATTATATTTGGGCTTGTCCAAAAGCATTGCAGAACCTTTATAGGATCCGAACTCATTTACTGGCCCAACTTATGCAGCCCAATGCTAAAATTTTTATCCTGTTATATTTATGTAAAACATCTTTAATAAGGATTAATTAAGTGCTATAATTTTTTTTTATTTTTTTTGGAATAAATAAAAGTATGCTCATCGCAAATTGTAACATTCACTACGGTAATTAAAAAAAAAATTCCAAAATTACTATAAATCCATCCAAAGTTCTTTCTAATCTAATATTGATTTTCTTCCTTAATATATATGCTTCAGGTTATTTGTACATTACAAAATGTCTCATGTATTTTGCAGTTTTCAATGTGTTTAAACAATAAATAGATAATATAAGGTGACAAAATCATTTAATTTCTAAAGTTAGGTACTCATCAATTCACTTAAGGATGTGTACGAATGCTTACTAAAAAAAGGAAAATATTTATTAATTGTAGATTAAAGCATTAGTCAGCTGTTCACACACAGAGTCAAACTCAGATTTAGGTGGCTCTCATCCGACGCACACACATAAGCAAACGAAGAAAATAAAATAAAAAATAAAAATTCTTATATGTTGATGGGGACAACGTCTCCGTCCCAAATTGGTCCATCATAACATAATTGGATGTGATCCGTCACATCCTATTAATTGCCCTCATGGTTGGAAAGCAAACGGTTATTTGTTAAGAATGGGATTAGCCAAGAAGCAGACAGGGACATCTATAGTGTAATGAGGGTTAGCTTTGCATTAGGAAATAAGATTGAAATTAATAATTAGGTAAAATTGGGCATCCAATTAATTTTGTTTGACCAATTGAAGTAGGTCCTAAGCAGAGCCTACTTGGGAGTAATTTTGTCTTTGTTGTCTATTTAATATGAATTGAAACACTTTTTTGACATTAATATTTCTTATAAAAAACCAAATAATGAAATCTGACTCATTCACGTATGAGATTAGCTAAAGAGTATGTATTGTGGGTTTTGATCATCGTCGCTTCCCCTTTCTAATTTAAAACTTGTTAATTAAACTAAAATTTTCATTATGTATTAATTTGAACACAGTCATTTCTATAAAATGATCATAGCAAACCATAAAAGTGATACACTTGAAACATACACACGCAACTAATCCCTTTGACATTCAAATAGTACATATACATAAAATGATCAGTCCCTTTACTTATCTTAATTTACTGCTTAAAAACACTTGATTTCCAAGAGCCATATTTAAAAACTCAGTGCCAAGCAAAGGGATTAAAAACATTGGAACTGATCATCATGTGGGCCACCCTTTCCTCACTAAATTTGGGTACTCTCTTTAGGAATTGTGACCATTATTTTTCCTCCAAACAAACCCTCATGATCACAATAAACAAGTCCACCAGAAATGGATCCAATCCAATGAGAAACATGAAGTGGCTGGTTCCCAGCAAGAAATTCCACATCTTCTGCTCCAAGAATGTCATCCCAGCCTAAGCCTTCACTGGTGATTCCAAGGTTTGGCTTTGGGCTTAGAGTAGTGGCTGCATGCAACTTTGAGCATTTCTCTACCTGGACAGCATTGTTTGGGTGATTCAAGAACAAAGGAAACTCCGAAGCCATTTTGTTGCTAAGCTTGCTCTCTGCCTCCTCAACACAAAGCAATGCAAGTGTGTTGTCTACTGCTACACTAGTTTCAGCAATACCAATTTTGAAAATGAAAGTTTGGCCACTGTTTTTTTTACTAGGACGAGAACTAAAAAAGCCTTCGACCGGAAAACCATCTTTCTTTAGATTCGGAAGGTAGAAGATGGGTGTTTTGGGTGCATTGTTGTTTTGGGACGTGATGTTATTGTGGATTTTAGCCCATTTTTGCAGGAAGCACTTTTCCTTGAAAAGAAGGTCTGCTAGAAGAAGGCTACAACTTATTCCAATTGAATATCCACCACATTCGAAATTAGTCACCTGTGAATATATATATATATATATATATATATGACAAATAATTATAATCCACAATTAAATTCATACTTCACCCAATTAAAAAATAGTTGATCATTTGTCTCAAAATTAAAGTGCTCATGTTACCTGTACAAAAAATAGTGGACAGAATTGAGGGTTTTGTTCGTCAATGTCTTTCCAAAACACAAGCTCAGCTTCAGCAACTTGCCGAGTCTTGGAATCAAGAAACTCAGACAAAGTTGTAGGGATTCGAGCCTCCATGAGCCTGACACCACTGTCATTGGAAACAATCTCTAGCTGATCATGCTGTGGTGGTTGTTGATCAAGATCATCATCGACGATGTCTAGACGACGACAGAGCCGACCGCTGATCATGGGTTGGTCCGCCAAAGCTCTGGCCAAAGACTCCTTCATCCAACCGGCTTGAAGCCAACCGGAATCCTCCTGGGATGCCTTCTTGTAGTAAAGAACTACATGCAGGCACTGTCCGAACAGATCCAAACCAATGGGGTCGTTGGCTGACACTTGGCGAACCTGTCTTGGCTCCGTGATCTTCGATGGTGTAATTGTTAGAACACCTTCAATGTGTACAACGTTGGGCTTTGCCATCTTAACCTCTGCACTGTTTGTTAATGGCTTAGCGGTTTGGTGATGACTTCCAGTTCATCATGCAAGCAAAGGTATTTATAGGGACCTAAAAATAAATTAAGAATTAATTAACTTCCACAACATACCCACTAATTAAGTATAATATTATATATAATCAAGGAAGAGAAACTTAACCTCATGTGAGACCACAGGAAAGAGATAACAGATAGACGCACCGAAATGAGAGTCACGAAAAGAGTGATTTCTAGGTGTCTAAAAGGTGGGTGTGGATTAATGGAAGTTAAAAAAATTTAAAAATAGAGCAGAAAAAGAAGTAAATAGAGTTGAAAATGGTGAATAATAATTAATATAGTAGATTGTCCAACATCATCTTAATTTGTCTTCCTTATACCCTGTGTGAGTACTACATATATAATTAACAAAAACTGCTAATTATATAGGAATCTCTAATAATTAAATAAAACTATGTGGATTGGTAGACAGATTAGGACTAGTTAATTTAACCTTACTTATTTTCATATATATATATATATATATATACACCAGCTAGCTAGAGCTAGTTTACTGGTTTTTAATGTGGTGGAAGATGTGCAAGCAGATTCAGAACCTACAAGCTGGAAAACGTTTGAGAGCCTGGTAACTATCAGAAGAAGGATCTCGCATGCAGGTTGGAAGCTAGAATGGTCACCGAGGGAAACAAATATGGCAGAGCAGTGTTCTGGTACGCTGTAATCCTCATGTTCCGGAGGTTTCTGTGTGTTCTTCTTTCCTGGTTGAATGCAATTTCCAATTACCAAAAAAAAAAAAAAAAGTTTACTGGTTTTTATTTTTATTTTTTTTTAATTTTTGAATCAACGCTAGCGAGTTCGGCTATTAATTTTTGTTTGTTAAGTGGGTCTCTTATTATTTCCTCAATGTTAACAATACGTGCTTCATTTTGACATATTAATTTTGTGTCAGAATCTGATCTGTAATATGGAAAAATAAATAAATAAATAATGTCCTAATTATTTTTGTACAATTCAGTATTGTTAATGCATGATTTTAGGCATTCGTAGCTTTAATTATAGGGCTTTTGTTAGGGAACTTATTGTTATTACAGGTAGCGGTTGCATAAAGGCGGTCACATTCGTCTAGTTAGTTGATTTGCGTGGCCTGTCGTTGTCCAATTTTCATTTTCCAATAAATGCATATCACATATTTGCATTTAATTTTTTTTTCTCAAACATTAGTCACATAAAATTTTAAATCACAGGTACGTAGAAATCAACAATTCAATTCAATTATTATAACATCATTAGTGATGGATTTTCAGAACTATTAGTTAACTTCAAAATCTCAACATCAAAACAATAGAGAAAAAAATAAAGTAGTCCTGAGGCCTTATATATATATATATATATGATATTTCTTTTAAGAACTCAGTGGCCATATTTGACAGGGTGTATTGTGTGGGTGTGATAGTATTGGATAGTATTATATAATAATATTCTATATTTGACAAAATTAATAGGGGTGTATTATATAATACATGAATATATTTTTGTATATAAAATATAAGTTAAATTATACACTACCCCTTTTGGATTTATATTATACGATATTATTCAATATTATGATATTATAACACATAACAACTAAATTATTTTAGAATTATTTTTATATATGTATAATAAATAATACATGCTAATACAATACTAACCAATACAATACAAACTAAGGGTCCGTTTGGAACTGCTTATGTAAATAGTATTTTTTTCAAAAGCGCTTTTTATTTAAGCACTTTAGTTAAAAAAACACGTTAATGATAAAACTATAAAAAAGTGCTTTAAAAATATTTAACAGTGTTTGAAAAAACACTTTTTGGAAAAGCGCCTATCACGTGCTTCTTAAAAAATATTTTATAATTTTTTGACCAAACATATTTCAAACTGTTTTTTTTAATTTATAAAAAATGCTTTTTCATTAAAAAAAAATAATTCCAAACGGACTCTAATATAATACAGACCAATATAATATAGCATACAAACAAGTCCAGTATGTGTTAAAGTTGAGTTTGATGGGACAATGACTTTTATATTAGGGAAAATAAACCTATATTAAATTCTTAAAAAACGATTATATATTATCCGTGGATTTATTACTTTCATCGTATATTAATTAACGCAAGCGTACGTACAATACAACACAAAAATAGTTGCACCTTTTGTAACTTACAGTACAAAAATATTGCCAATATTTATGCCACCTAATTTAAACCATAGCTAATTTGTATACTTGTATAATCCAAGCGAGTGTGAGGACATGTGTAATATTTATTTAAATTATTGTTGTGTGAAGATTGGTCTATATTCAAATAAGAGAGACCAATATTAAACTACCATTAATTTTAAAAGTTTAAATTATTATGGAGTGAGTTCAATATCTATATTGATTTTTGATAAAGACGATTGATAGAATATTATCAACATATTAATATTCCCCCTCACTTTAAGTGTTAATTCTTTTAATTGAGTGATTATATGATAGTAATGATATTCGAGTTAAGCGTTTATGATTTAAAGGTTTTCATACTATATTAAATTATCATTGATCCCAAAAATTAAAATTATTAGAAAATATATTTGATATATATACCAAACTTTGATAAAGATAAACAATAGAATATTATCAACAACCAAGAAAAAGTTGCTAGAATATGTTATAGTGAATCCCCCACCAACTACAAGTCCAAGAACTAATGCCATTTCCTTCTTACATGCACCCACATTGCTTATATATGATATCATAATTTTTATTTTTTAGGGTAAAATATATATGATATCATAATTTTGCAGAAAAGGAAGTGTATGTACATTTCTACCAATCAAATATATGGTTGTTCTTGTACCTTATTTTATATTGTTTATATATATAGCTTGAGGCGGATATACATCCAATTCTAAAGATTTTATGAAACAATTAATTTTTCTTCAAAATTAAAAAAAGTAATGAGATTTTTTAATTACCTCTCAAGAACTACGTACTTAATTTAGAGGTAGGTTCATGGGTGAAATTATTATTAAAAATTTATATATTAACTGTGTTTTTTAAAAATTAATTACTATGTTTTTATTTGTTAATTTGTTTTATGTTTCCCTCTGTTCTCTTAAGAAATAATTTAGTCCATTGCTTGGAATTGCCTCTACTATGTAATAAGCTGTGTTAAGGCATTTTAATTTATAGCTTTTATCAATTAAGCGTACTGTTAGCCATATTACACTTTAAGGATATAGACATATGAATTTGTTGGATAATTAAAACCGAAATTATATGGTCAACATTAATTTTCTCAAAACATAATCATACAGAATTCCTATTCTTTTTTTTTTAAATAAAATAAAAAGGGGATATATATGAGAGTGACGTATTAATAATTGTGTATGGATTAGACTAGTTAAGGATATATATGTATGAAAAAAATACATGCGTTCTAGAAATTATGTCCGATGCTTTCTCCCATAGTAAAGTACATTATCTTTCTTTCACCAAAAGTTAATGTTCATTAATGTTCAACAAAGGGATTATGAAAAAGTTTAGTTAGGATTGTTTCATATCGGTCCAAATTACATCTTAATATGGTTTATATACAAGTTTAAAGATTCTAAAATGATACTTTTAATTAGCACTTTTCAAGCAACCTTAACTCTACGTGTTATATTTTGGACTTGTGAACTCTGAACAGCCACAAACGTATTTAATAAACCGACCGACTACAAACAAGCATATGTCTCCTTATGGAGATAACAAATAGATTTTATATCTATAAATAGTTGAGAATTTAAAAATGAACCCCGACTGGACTGCAAATATGTCCAATAAATCAACCAACCATAAACATCTTACGGAGATAGCTTATGGATCCTATACCTATAAATAGTTAAGAATTTAAAAACCAACTCTAAGAAACCGCAAACTTGTCCAATAAACCATTGAACCACAAACGAACACATCATGTCGCATTAATTTACACAGCACATGGGTCCTATACGTATAGATGGTTGAGAGTTTTAACAATATACTTTGCTTATTTGCCACCAAACAACTATTCTCTTGTGTACGTTGTAGCTTCAATTCACCCTTTTATTGTATCTATAGCGGCTCATTCATTCTAAATCCTGATTAGATTTTAGTTCATATGCATTCTCCAAAAGCAATACCTTCTCCCATTCATAAAACATTAACTTCTTTTCACCAAAAAAAATAAAACATTACCTTCAACAAATTTACCAAATTTTTTTTTAAAAATAAAGCACTTCAACGAGACCCAACTTCAGATTCTATTGGGCATACTCTTTTGAGGGTTTGTCTCATGTTTGAAAGGCAGTCTCCAATTTTCATTTCCTAATAAATGCATATAAAAGAATTGGCATTTTGTTTTTTCTACTAAGATTCTCCTGTTAAAATCACATAAAAAAAAATCAAATCAAAGGTACGTAGCAATCATCAATTCAATTAACTTCGTATAATCTTACCAAAAAAAAAAATTAACTTCGTATAATACAAAAATAGTTGCAATTTAGTTGAGTACAACTTAATTTCTTAACTTTTGCCATGTATGTTTAATTAAATTAACCCTAGCTAATTTATATATGTATAATCCAATCGAGTGTGTAGACATGGTGTTATGAAGATTGGTCCACTACATATTCATAAATATTTATGTAATTGTCCTTAACCAACTCATCCATATCCAACCCGGAGAGACCCTGAGCAAGTTGGTTGAATATTTATTAGTGAATTCCCTCTCACACGCACATTTAAATTGCTTATGCTCATTGCTGTTGCAGAAAAGGAAGTGTCATGTACATTTCTACCAAACATATATACATATATATATATATATATGTATATATATGGGATTTTTTTAATTACCTCAACTACGAACTACCATTGAAACAGTTGCGTTATCAACATTTAATAGTTCCTTCTCAACATATCTCAAGATATGTATAATTGATATCGACATTTGTATGTAATATACCATAGATATATGTATATATGTGTGAATTATTTTGATAATGAGAATTCAAACAATTTATTCTATACTTAATTTCGAGGTAGCTTCATGGGGTGAATTAATATATATATATATATATATATAATAATTGTGTTTTCACTAATGTATATAAATCAATATTTTTATTTTGTTTTCTGTTTCCCTCTATCATGTTCTGCCTCCCAAACCATCATCCCCTCTCCTTCTAATTAATGTATACATATGAGCTCATTTATTAGATAATTAAAATATAGCCGTATGAATTTATTTAGATAATTAAAATCGAAATTAGATTGCCAGCATTAATTTCTCAAAACATTATTATAACCGAATTCCTATTCTTCAAAGAAAAAGAAAAGAATAAAGTTATATACGAGAGTGACATTCATTGCGAAGGGATATCAAACCAAGGATATATATATATATATATATATACACACACACACATAAAATACGTGTGTTCTAGAAATTATCTTTTTTCCTTGAACAATTAATTTTTGGAGAAAGAAAAAGAGCCTAAATAAGGGAGAAAGTACTGGACATATAATATATGAAATGCTGGACTAATAAGTAGCAACAAAGGTATTTACAATTAGTTAAAGAAGCATATCATAGGGATTAGGGAGATATATAAATATATATATTTTTTGGTGAATGATTAGGGAGATATATATGGGTGTAAATTAAAACTCCTAATTACATGCAAAATCTGTAGTGTGTGTGTGTGTGTGTATATATATATATATATATATATAATATATGCATAGAGGATAATTCATATAAATTATATTTTATTATAATCCCAAATTAATGTCACATACACATATAAAGGTACGTAGTGATAATCTACAAATTAAATACGAAAATTCAGATTTTTAAACTTTCAATATAAGGTTTTGGTTGTTTAGAAGATAAATGTTTAAGATATTCCTCAAAGCTATTTGCTCTGTATCTCTTAGGGTTATCTTGATCAACCAGCTCCAGAGCAGGTTCCACCATATCTCCCATGGCTAAGCTCTGAAAGCTTCCAATGGAGATTCTACTGTTTCGATGACTCAGGCCAACCCCGTGAAGCACACTCTCGTAGATGTCATTGCTGAGCACCTCAAGATGGTCTCCAACAAGGACTGTTAGGGCACATTTCACTGCTGGTAAAGCCTTCCATGCTTTGGAGTGGTGGTCCAAGATCTCAAGGCCTGGAGTATTATCAAGGAGGATGGTGATGATACTGTGGTCCGAATGTGGTGCTGCTCCAAGTGTGTTAATGAAGGTTGATGATGAAGGGAGGCCATAACACTGTGCATACTTATTTATAACTAGGATTTGCATTCCTTGCTCTATCTTGTCCCTCAAGTAATTTGGACTCAATCCTAAGCTCTCCATTATTGCTTCTACTATTTTAAATTTAATGCCTATCTTTCTCATTTCCATGGCATAATTTCTTATTTTTTCCCTGTCAATACATCAAAATTTTCCACCTATAAATTCAAATACATCCAGTGGACAAAAACATACAGGACCTAACTTGATTAGAATCGTTAAATCATCGATCTAGTTAATTGCTAATTAATATTTCATGGTTTTTATTTCGTTTTTTTATTATTATATTAAATAATGTATTCAAGGCCAGTCAAGCCAATCATCAGGTGGTCCTTTTCATATTGAATTCATCAGTCAGTATTTCTAGCGTACTATCTTAATATTCATTGGCTCCATTTTATTTTATTTTCTTTGTTTTTTTTTTTTTGAATTATTAATTTACACATAACTATAGCCAGATGCATATATATATTGATTACACAATTCTAGATGCCTACATGAGCCTAGGGCACATTGACCTGGTTAATTACAAGCAACAAGCAATAATATAGCTACCAATAATATATATATATATATATATATATTATATACACACACACTTGTCTTTTTCATTAATTTGATATAATATTATATAACTCATTTTGGTTCCACAGTCCTTCCATAAAAATAATATAAAAAACAAAATGATGCATAAGAGAGATACAGCTTTCTTTTGTAAAAGATCCTTTTTTTGAAATGGTTGTATGCTGTGTTTCTTTTAACTGTAATCATTTACAATTACTATAATAAGATATTTACGAATTAGGTTGAGTGAAATATTATTGCTATAACTTTCATCTTTAGCTAGAGAAACATCTAACACCCCCTCTAAATATACTCATTTTTGTGAAATCAGAAAAAATTTAATAAAAAACATGAAATTAATTAATCAAGACACTGAAAAAAAACCCAGAAGCAAAATTTTTAAAATAAATAAATAATTAATTAAATTACCTGAAATCTGAAGGATGATCAGGCCATAAATGAATCCAATCTTGTAACGGATGTGCGTAAAGCTTAATGAATTCCTTTGATACTTTACTATCGTTGTCCTTGCTGTCGTTGTTATTGTCGCTGCTGCTGCTCCCGATGCCCTCAAATCTGACTGGTTTTGCGATATCATTAGAAGTCAATTTCTTCTTCTCCTCATCATCATTTGGCAGATCAAAGAACTTGGCCGACGACACAAAAGCATCTTCAATGGCTGTTTTGCTTATCCCATGATTGATTACCTACAACAACAGTCAAAGTACATGATTACTAATTATAAAATTTACACACTTTATATAACAATAATATATATATATATATATATGTAACAAGTGATTTTAATTAATTAATGAGTGATTAAAAAAAACTCGAAATTAATTAATTAATTCTACAATCTTGGATGATATAATTAATTACCTGAAAGAAGCCCATTTCCTAGCAAGCATGGCGGATGTTTTGAACCATTAAAGGCCTAGTTTTAGAGTTGCTGTGGTTAATTAGTTCGTTAAAATCGACGGTGAAAACTTATGAAGGATTAAAAAAAGTTTTGGTTCCCTTCGTAAACAACATTAATTGTGAAAATTATTGATAATATTATACCTCTTATTCTCTTTCAAAATATGAATAAATTCACTTTTTTAACAGTTTAAACTTTTAAAATCAAAATTAATGGTAATTTAATAAGAAAATCAGATAAAACAGTAAAAAAGAAAAGAGAGGAGAGGAAATTCTCAGAAGCCATACACCAGATAGAAACAAACGGCACTCGAACTGCTTGCTAGCTGTCATATCATATAAAACGATGTGGTTGACACCTGGCTTTTAGACAGACAGACGAGCATTGCTGGCTTATTTTATATATGTATGTTTGACCAAATTAATTAAGGTGCTTATAATGGACACACATTTAATATATTAATTGATGTACATTATTGTTATAATACCACATAATTCTCATGTTGAGACTACTTGATACATATTCATCAAAAAATAGAGTCTACTTTTTTTTTTGGTAAAAAAAGAGCCTACTTGATACATGGAAACGGAGAATAACAAGTCAGTTTTTAAAAAAATTAAATTGAAATTGTTATGCCCTATGTTTTCATTATGTCGATGCGTGCAATATGTAGTGTTTGTGTTTGTGTTTCTCAAATTTTTAGTACTTTTAATTTACATGATTCATTGAATTGGAAAAACTAATTTATGAGTTAGTGATTTAGTATAGAATTTGAAATGGGATTTAAAAATTTTTTTTTTCTAAATAAACAATATTGTTAAATGTTTTATTGTTTTGTTCTTAATTATTCAAAAAAAAAAAAATCGATGTAAAGAAATATGCGGTGAGAGAGAAGATAATGGGTTAAGTGCTGCCTCCTCTTCTGATTTTGAAACATTAATTTAAGATAATATATATATATATATATACCTGACAACTGGGCAACTTCTAGAAGGCCCAACGAACCAAGCCCAAGTCTACTGGTCCATCTGAGCCATAATCTTTCATAACCACTAAATTTTCATGGCTGAGTGCTAACCGCCCTATTTCACTTGCACAATCATAGCCTGATATTTGTGCTGAACAGCCATGTCTGCAGCTTCTCTGTCCCTAGTGTTTTTGAAGCCAATCCATTCTCAAAAGCACCAGTCTTGGTTTCAAGCTCGACCCAGAACCAAAAACACTCCCATATTCATCAAAGCTCAATCTGGTGTGAAGAATGAGGATGTTGTCATTGTGGGTGCAGGAATTGCTGGCCTTGCTACAGCAGTTTCTCTTCACAGGTTTGGATACATAAATTAATGATGCAGTAGGGTACTACTGAAAATAGTGTGAGATTTTGAAATTGGGTTAATTTTTTCTAATTTGGACAAATGACACTAACAATTATTGTTATGAATATTTTTCTTACAGCTTTTCTACTTTAATTGTGAACAATTATGTAAAGGAAATGCAAACCTTTTTCTGTTTCTGTTTTCTTCTCAGCTCCAACAGTAAATTTGATATATATGTTTGGTTCAAATGATTTCTAATGCTCTTAGCTATGCCGAAATGAATAATTTCTCAATGTCGTATAACTATATTAGGCTTGGAATTCCATCTTTGGTGCTTGAGCAAGCAGAGTCACTTAGAACTGGTGGAACTTCACTCACCCTTTTCAAGAACGGTTGGCGCGTATTGGATGCAATTGGAGTTGGAAATGATCTCAGAACCCAATTTACAGAAATTCAAGGGTATTTGTTTTTCTTTCTTAATTTATTGGGTTGAAGCATAATCTTTGATTTCTATCAAACATGTTAAAACATGTAATTTTAAGTTATGGCATTTGGTATGTACTAAAAGATTGAAACTGAAGGAAAAGAACGAAAAATTGGATTGATTTTCGTCTTCAGCATTTATGTATAACTCTATGTTCTTTTTCCTCTGAAATGGTTCATGGAATCGGCTGTGCAGGATGGCGATAAAGTCAGAGGAAGGAAGGGAGCTGCGCTCCTTCAAGTTCAAAGACGAAGATGAAAGGTAATGAATCTGTTAATTTACATATAAAAGGGGACAGGCCACTAAGTCTTGTAGCAACTTCCTTTATTCGCTGAAATTGTTAACGTGAATGACACAGCCAAGAGGTGCGCGCCGTGGAAAGAAGAATACTTCTAGAGACCCTTGCCAACCAGCTGCCACCGGATGCTGTTCGTTTTTCTTCAAAGCTAAAGAAGATTGGAAAAAATGAAAGTGGTGAAACTATCTTGGAACTGGTGGATGGGAGTCAGTTATTTGGAAAGGTTGTCTTCACTATATACTATCTAATTTGCCATCTAACTTAATACAAAGGTTTATCTTGACCTTGTGATTTTGAGTTTTGGCAATGTTTTTCTTCCTGCTTCCGGTCCAGAGTCTTTACTGCCACTTTAGTTCTGTTTTGAAGACACTTTCTTTAGTAGTAGTTCATTTTGGAAAACATGCGCATTGAATCAAATAACCATTATGTTGCAAAATAATTCTCTGAGTAACTTAATATTGTGACTTCCAAACAGATTGTAATTGGCTGTGATGGAATCCGATCTCTAATAGCCAAGTGGATGGGGTTCACTGATTCAAGATATGTAGGGCATTGTGCATTTCGAGGGCTTGGATTTTATCCTGAAGGACAGCCATTTGAACCAAAAGTAAATTACATCTATGGAAGAGGAGTGAGAGCAGGTTATGTTCCTGTTTCTTCTACAAAAGTTTACTGGTTTATCTGCTTCAATAGCCCATCTCCAGGTATGTCTAACTTTACACTTCTGATGAATTACTGAAATTTGGAACGATCTCCTTTCCAACCATCACTTCCTTTTTGCAGGTCCAAAAGTTACTGACCCAACTGTATTGAAGAAGCAAGCTAAAGACCTAGTTAGAAATTGGCCTTCAGATTTGTTGAACATCATAGATCTTACCCCTGATGACACGATCATTCGAACACCACTTGTAGACCGGTGGCTGTGGCCTGCAGCCAGCCCTCCAGCTTCAGCAGGAAGAGTTGTGCTGGTAGGAGACGCATGGCACCCTATGACTCCCAACCTTGGCCAAGGTGCTTGTTGTGCTTTGGAAGATGCAGTTGTTCTGTCAAGAAAGCTTGCAAATGCAATCAAATCTGAACCAGGGACGGTGGAAACTGCTCTTAATTCTTATGGAAATGAAAGATGGCCCCGTATTTTCCCGTTAACCATACGCGCAAATCTTGTGGGATCGATGTTGCAGTGGGAGAACCCAGCTCTGTGTTCTGTTCGGAACAATATCGTCATCCCCAAGCTAGTTAGGCTAGGTCCATTGTTGGAGCATACAAATTTTGATTGTGAACCACTATAAACCAAAATTGTGTTATGTATACTACAGAACAATTTGACTATAAAAACCAAATTTGTGTGTTATGTATAGAACAATTTGATTGTCTATTAGGTTCCTGCCATTGTTGGAGGGTTGATTGTTAACCTCTATACACAATTCCAGGGGTAAGGCAAACGAGTTTGGAAGGTTCATTGCAATTGTAGGTTGAAATCTATTATTCTTCCATAAGATATTTCCACAGTTGGGGTCCTGTAATAGACCAATGGTCTCAATGCAATTGTGGAAAATATGTAAAACCAGTGAATTTATTAGACAGACATGTTCTACTTTCATTGTACTCGTACAAGGTGAAGGAAATATGTAGAGAGAGAAAGGGAGAGAGATGAATTTGTGTTGGTACATGGGTTTGGTCCCTCTTCCCCTTTCAAGCAAAAATAGATATGTAATATTATAAAAAAAAAAAAATACTGATTCAATAATACTCAGATTACCATATACCAATGCATATATATATATATATATATATATACACAACTACCAAAAGAATAATAGTAATCTTCATCTGATTAAACGAAATGATCATTTGAATACAACTTCTAAATATATACTGAGACATGCACATTCCTCACTTATAATTTAATAAAGAATAAGAATAAATAAAATTACATATCTTAGCTTCTACAACAAAATGAAATCGGTGTACCTTCTCATTCATATATATATATATATATATATATTGGTCTTTCTCACAGGCATAGAAACCCCACTAACTGTTATTCACCTGTAAATTTGTACCTATATATGTCTCTGAAGCATTTTCACAATCAAAGTCCTCTCAGCTTTATGTTTGGAGGCAAACTGCTCTTTGTATTGTCACTACCAGTGTTGTCATCGTTCCTCAAAAGCTTGATCCTGCCAAAACCCAAATCAATACAATGTTGCCACTGAGAATCTGGTAAAGATGTTCAAATACAGCTATTACAAATTGAACTATCCCTAATGAAAGCGCCTCGCCCAGCCATCTTTCATCTGGGATTCAGCAATGACTCAGGTTTTTACAGTCCATGGTATTCTTTTTCCTTTTTCTTTTTCTTTTTTTTCTGCATAGTTTGCCGATGATTTAAAAAGGTAAGTAATTAAAGAGTAAATAATCTGAAAGGATTTATCTTTGCGATCCAAAACTTCAAACACAAAGCATATATGTTAATTCTAATATTATAAAGATGTGATTTAAGACATTTGGAACATATAAAAGAAACTGAAGAATCAAGTCACTGCCATGCAACATAGGAAACGAAATTAAAGAGAAAAAGGAAACACTCTATTTTTTGTTCATAGGAAAATCATTGTTATCACCAAACTCTTCCATAAAGGAATTTCCCCACTTAATGTTCAAATTTCATTTTAAAAAACAACAACAACAACACTGATGAAAACAAGAACATGAGCCAGCCAATCCACTGTCCCAAAATTAACAAATTTGTAATTGCTCACAATTTATAGATAAATAAAGTCAATTAAAAACTGTTGCTTTCTCCTACAGTTTACATAGAAGTAACTAAAACACTACAATTCATCACTTCAATTTCTGAAACAAAAAAAGCTGTAAACTTGTTAAGTAAAAAGGACCTCATAAGAAGAACAAACTCCGATTAAACATGACAATGCAGATATAGAATAGAAATAAGTAGAATATTACTTCAAAAATATAAAATTTGACAAACTAGCATCACTATTTATAAGTCAGGATTCTCCCAAAACGCTATAACACATAGAAATATACTATACACCACATAATAATCAAGCATCCAATCCTATCAAACACTAGCTCACGACATAAAACACCCAAACTGATTGTAAGCAAAACCAAAACTTTAAATTCCTAAGAGTCAAAAACCAAACACCCTTACAAATTAAAAAAAAAGCCAATAACAAACACTTGAAGTGTTTGTTGTTATACCTGGGTTGGAGAAGAACCAGAGGATGATAGCGCATAGAACAAGCACGAGAGGTATAAAGTGGATGGCGTTCTCTGCGGATCTGATACGGGACCTTTCTCTCTTTGCAGCTTGGGAGAGGGGATTGTATGTGGGTAGGTGCTCCTCAGTGTTATCTGGGTTCGCTCCAAAACTCGAAGATTGTGAAGTTGATGATGAAGAAGATGTGACGACGAACCCATCGGAGACCCGAGAGCCACTCGAAGATCTATGCATCTTTGTACTAGGCGCTGAGGGACACAGAGAGAGAGAGAGAGAGAGAGAACAAAGTGTCAGAGTCTGATATTTGTTGGAACGCAGTTGCTTGCTCTCCGTGCGTCGGTGATTCTATATTCCGAATTACTCTCACAAAAATGAACACAGTTTTCTCGGTGAGTAATAGCTTAATTTATTCAAAACAGTAATAGCTTTCATTTTAGAGACATATAAATTATGACGTGCTTATTTGTTTCTTAAAAAATAAAAAGAAAAGAAAAAATTAAATTGAATGTTTTTGGCGTCGATGCTTTGAACTGAAAATAAAATTGTAAATTATTTTTTAAAATTATAAAATTGATACTTTATTAATATATATATATATATAATTAACACTAATAATTTATAAATTTTAAAAATATTTATAAATTGCTGTTGCTTATAAAAGGAATATATTTTTAACTATTTAAATGTACTTTTATATTTTTTTATTAGAGGTTAAGATAAATACTTATAAATGAAAAAATAAATTAATTTGAATAAAAAATATTTATTATAGTTAAAATAAAAATATATTATATTTATGAGATATGATAATTTATAATTATTTTTAAATTTTAAAAATATTAATATTAATTTTATAATTTATAATATAATTTATAATTTTCTGTCTAAATCATAATAGGGAATAAAGTATTTGTATTTTCTTTTTTCTCACGTTTTCTATTTTATGTATTAAATATTTTTTAAAAATATATATATATATATATATTAATATGCTTTCACACATCTTAAGGAAAATTCTTCTTATAAAAGAGTAGCTTTGAATTTCACACCCTGAGCCACCTTGTCTGACCAGCCAGGGAAGTGTTGAGCACGCGCTATCAATGAAGGTGCAGAAAACTTGCGTCGGTACCGACGCAAACGCGGCGTTTTCGATGTTTTCGTGGCTATGGATTTTTCTCTTCTGACCCTCAGCACGGTCCGTTCTGGGATCGCAAAATACATCCACGTGCTCCTTGTTTTTCCACGCGCTCCGATCCTATTTTCATATGTCTCTGGATTGACACGTGTCCATCCTTGTGAAGCAACTACGAAACAACTGGCATTTGATCGCCAGCGACGCAATTCAATTAACCCGTGCATTGCATTTTAATTTATTCTGCAGAATGACTAAAACGCCCTTGTACCTCTTTATTTATTTATTTTTCAGTTTTTTTTGGGGGTATTATTCGGTCGCTTGGTTATTTTATACGCCTTCTAAAGTAAAGAACAGAATATATAAAATATTAAATTGAGCGCTGTTTTGGATTGATAACGGTGCTATTTTAAATTAAAATTAAAATATTATAATATCATTCTATAATATTTACAAAATGTTAATCAAAGGCGTCGACATAATTGCTTCAATAATAGTCATCTTTTTACAATGTTTTGGCTTGATCCATTGGTAATTTTGGCTCTTATTGCTGCTTTGCATGCACCTGCACACACTGAGCTCGAACCTTTCTATGTGGTTGCTAAATAAAAACCTCCTCCCCCGGTTTTTGTCATGGTGCCTTCCATTCGAGCTTGCGTCTGGGTGCTATTGAGATTATTGCTTTTGACTGGAACAGTGTGGTTGTATGCCATCGATTTATACTTCTTTTGGGATTGGACTCTTTAACAATTAAGAGACAGACAACTTATCATACTCTTGGCTGATAACCTGATAGTTAGGAGAATAGGTTTTGATGATATTATTGTTGAGATGCATGATAACCTCTTCGGCAAGACCTTCAGTGGTCATTGGCATATTGTGGCTGTTCTATATGATATCATTCATGTCAGCAACTATTTTACTTCTTCTTTTACTGTTATTCCTCATACTTTATAAAGAAAGTAGAGTTGTAAAAAATAATTTAAATAGGTATTTATTATTACATTGGGTGGAGTCCTCATAGTTTAAAGAAAATAGAATTGTAAAAAATAATTTAAGTAGGTACTTACTATTAGATTGGGATTCCTCCACCCATTTTATTACATTTAAACTTTATTCTCCTGATTATCTTTAATAAAAAGTGTTTCTCTTGTCAGAAAAAAAAAGAAAGATATAATATTATTTTATTTCTTTAATTTAGAAACCAATTAGAAAAAAACACACACAATTTCTTTAGTTTTCGTTTTAACAAGTTCTCAATTTCATTATATGTAATTTTATTTTTCATGTTTCAGGGTATTAGTCTTTAGGGGAAAAAAAAAAAAAGAAGAAGTTAATAGGGTATTGGAAAAGAGGATTGGTTGATTCTCATATGTCAAAGTCAATTAATGTGAAAAATTAGAAAATAAGCAATTGGACCCCATTTGCTTAATATATTTCAGGTCTCTTCTATTCCTTTCACAAGGAAAAAAACAAAAGACAAGTACTCTAAAAATTGATAAGTAAAAGTATAATTGAAAAAGGTTATCAGTGCAGTCCAAAAGACAATAATTAATGTCTATAAAATTTGTAACAATTTGAGAATATTGTAAAATGTTTATTAGTATAAAAGTTTTTTTTTTTAATTTTGGATTATCTTTTTTCATCTTTCGCCGTTTCGCGTGTGGAAGAGAATGGCCAATTTCGTAAATTGAGTGGAACACGTGGCAAGCCCTCATCTGCGTTACCACGTCACCCACAACTTCGTAAATTTTCCGACGTTTTTGGGTGCTTTTAATACACGCACCACCTCCTCTCGCCCTCTCATTTCTTCGGTTTCTCCTTCTCCCACACGTCTACTCTCTCTCTCTCTCTCTCTGTCTTTCTATCTCCGGCGACGATACCACATCTCGCTTCGAATTCTCGCCGGAAAAGCTTTTGATCTCTATCATCTCGTCGACCTGTTTGTGCTTTTTCGATCTCTCTTCTCCTAACCATGAATCCCGAATAGTAAGCTCTTAATTTTATACTCAATTTTTTTTCTTTGCTACATTCGTGACCTAAAGGGCTTGGAGTCCTATTTTTCCTTTGCGTTTGTTTTCATATGGATTCAGTTAGATCTGGTACGAGTTTATCCTAATAATAAACTCTAAATTTCTTATTTTTAATTTGCTTACTCTTTATTTTTGAACGCTTCGAAAATTTATTTTGGTAATTAATTCGATTGAGGGTTTAGATTTGGGTTGTCTTCCTAGATCTAAGTACCTTGGAGTCAGATCCGTTGACTGGTTTCGGTCGAAATTAGGGTGACGAATTTCTGTCGGAAAATCGTGAAATTGGGTATATTTTCGTAGAGATTGCCCCTGTAATTGAAGTATGTGTTGGAATTTGTCTAAATAATTGACAATCATATGAAATTCGTGTACTAATGGAATATATACGAACGGTGTGGGAAATTAGGCAGTGATCAATTTTGGTTTGCTCTTAACTTTTAATCTCACCTCCTACACAGCATATTGGTGTATGTTTTATTTGGATTTTTATGAGGACTGCTTCGGAAGACGTTTTCGGTTGAGCATAAACTGTTTCTACACTCGGTATTCTTAGCGAGTAACTTGAGGAATAAACAAATAAACAATCACACTCTCTCTGTTTTATTCTTTCATGCAGTGACTATCTGTTTAAGCTTCTGCTCATTGGAGATTCGGGTGTGGGCAAATCATGTTTACTTCTGAGGTTTGCTGTAAGTGCACACCTTCTTGTTCAGACAAGTAATTAGGTTATCGTCTTACAAAAAAAAGAAGTAATTAGGTTATCGTAACAGTTGTCCATTTGGTTAACCGGAACAGCAAGTTACCTAAAAATCCCATCTTTTTTGTTTGTAAAGCTAAGCTGTTATAAGTTATAGTTTATGAACCTGTTTGTTGCTTTTCTGGTTTAATGGTTTTCTTAATGAAATTACTCAGAAATGTAGTTCAATGTCTTTTTGTATTGTTAATAGATATCTCTTCTAATTATTTATTTTCTTATGCTGTATCAGGATGATTCATATCTGGACAGCTACATCAGCACAATTGGTGTTGACTTTGTAAGCATTTATCTGCTGAATTGTTGGATTAGGTTACTAATTGCTTTAGAACTTAGACAATTCTAACCTCTATATTTTGTCTCTAGAAAATCCGAACTGTGGAACAGGATGGGAAGACCATTAAACTTCAAATTGTAAGTATATGAGTTCCCTTGCTGTTCATTCTTTGCTGGTAAAGTTGTTAGTTTTCCAACCGTTTGAAGTTTATGCTGTAAAAAAATGTTTATACTTCATAGAAGTCATTGTATTAATGAATGAGTAGCGTCTTTATTTGTTGTCTACAGGTTTTGAGAATTTTTTTTTTCAATCTTGGTATTCCTCCATCTTTTATCACCTGGTTTTTCTTAGATATTCACTAATTCCTTTTTATCCTGATCTTGTGGACATGCAGTGGGACACTGCTGGTCAAGAACGTTTTAGAACGATCACCAGCAGCTACTACCGTGGAGCTCATGGCATCATTGTAAGCTCATTTTTATTGTTTGTTTGTATCATTTTTCTTCAAGTTTCTGCTCTTGTTGCACAAATGTTAGTCTTATGCTGTTGGCTTCTCGCAGGTTGTTTATGATGTTACAGACCAAGAGAGCTTCAACAATGTGAAGCAATGGTTGAATGAAATTGATCGCTATGCAAGTGAGAATGTGAACAAGCTCCTAGTTGGGAACAAGTGTGATCTTTCTGCAAACAAAGTAGTGTCCTATGAGACAGCAAAGGTAAATCTAAATGAGCTAGTATTATATACTTCCATTGAATGTTGTAAGAATAGACATCATCTATTCAACTCTTTGGGGCATCTACATTTATAATACTCAGACATGCTTCTTTCTTTGTTCAGGCATTTGCCGATGAAATTGGAATCCCATTCATGGAAACAAGTGCCAAGAATGCCACCAACGTGGAGCAGGCATTCATGGCCATGGCTGCTGAGATTAAAAACAGGTACAATGTACTTTTGTAGAAGTTTGGGTTCCATCACTCTACGTGGTTGCCTTTGTCTTAAAGTTTCAAGCTTTTTGTAGTTAAGCAAACCTTAATTACTCCTTCACAAACTTAGATGATTGACCTTCATATATTACATGATATGTATCTGCAGGATGGCCAGCCAACCAATGAACAATGCCAGGCCTCCAACGGTGCAGATTCGAGGACAGCCCGTGAACCAGAAGTCTGGTTGCTGCTCATCTTAGAAGAAGAAAGGGGAAACGTTGTGGTGGGCGAAGATGTTAATCCGTGTTGTCCGTGGCATGTAAAACTAGTTCTTTTTATGTTAATGCTTTGATAATGTCAGATGATTGTTCCTAATGATTTGCTCTTTTTCTTGTCAGTTGTCAGCACTTTTTTAATGCTTCCATTCTTTTCAATGTATTTGATTTCGACGAAAAAAAAAAAACATTTGTACAAATTAGGTATACTGGTTAATAGCAGTATTTGCCTTGTTCTGGTCGCCTCCGTTATATCTAATGTTTTAAGTTCTATGCAAAATAACAGATAATACTGGTTAATAGCAGTATTTGCCTTCTTCTGTTCTCCGTTATGTCTAATGTTTTAAGTTCTATGCAAAATGACAGATACAACGGAAAGTAAGCCACGTGTATGAAAATAACATCAAGTCATATATTAAAATCTTATTTATTCATACAAAGCTGATCTGAGCTGGCTTAGAAATGTGAATCAATTCTCTGAAGAATTTTTGGAATTGAAACTTTAAAAGCTTACCAGTAGCCACCACAAGAGCAAACCCCATTTTTGAAATGGTGAAATCTCGTAGTATCTCTAACAATAATTTCCCTTCTTTCAATTGCTGATATATACTTGGTTGCACAATGGCAATCCCCACATATTCTCAGGTTTTTGAAAACTCGAATAGGTATCCCCAAAGGTGCTTTTATGAGTCCAAATGCGATTGCTAGCTTTTCACTGTGCCAAAGCAGAAGCTGCTCTTTTTGCTCTTCACCCACATCATGTAATGCAAAATCAAGATTTGGAACGTAACCCGCCAACTTCATTTTCTTATCTAACTCGATTAGTTTTTTATGTATAGTGGCTAATTCTGGGTGTACCCTATCGCCTGATCTGAACTCATGAACTACATTCTTTACCTCAATCCAGCTATAGCCTGGTGTCTTAACTACCTTATTTTCTTTCATTGATCGCCAGACCTTAGCTACACATTCCCATCTTCTTGTGGCTGCATAAATGTTAGCAAGCTGAACATAGCCAGCTGCATTTGTTGGATCAAGGTCAAGCAGGTTCTTGGCGGCATACTCTGCCAGCTCTAAGTTCTTGTGAATCCTACAAGCACCCAAAAGAGTTCCAAAAATGGCCAAATGTGGTGTAATTGGCATTTTCTTGATCAAATCTACAGCTTCAACTAGCCTACCAGCTCGACCAAGAAGATCTACCATACATGTATAGTGCTCTGGCTTAGCTTCAACCTCATAATCTCTTGCCATCGAGTCGAAATATTGAATACCGATATCTACTAATCCTGCATGGTTGCAAGCCAGTAATACTCCCACAAAGGTTATCCAATCAGGCTTTGCTCCTTTGTCTCTCATCTCTTTGAACAGTTGAAGAGCCTTTTGACCTTCTCCATACTGAGCATAGCCAGTAATCATTGCATTCCAAGTGACAACGTCTTTTGTTGGTATCTCAAGAAACAACTTCCGGGCATCCTCCAAATCTCCACACTTAGAATACATGCTAATCAATGAAGTCCCTGCGGTCGTATCATCGTACAAAAGAGATTTATAAACCACCTGATGAACTTGCTTACCCATCTGCAATGCTGATAGGTCACTGCAACCAAGTAGAACACTGCTTAAACTCGATGGATTTGGCTTAACCCCAGATAGAATCATTCTTCGGAAGAGCTTCAAGCCATCCTCAGCTCGAGAATTTTCCACATAACCGGCAATCATAGCATTCCAAGTTACTATATTTCTCACCGGCATCTCGTGAAACAATTTCTCTGCTAATTCAATCTTCCCAAACCTCATATATCCAGTAACCATTGCAGTCCATGTCACAACACTCTTAACAGGTGCTGCCTCAAACAACTCCACAGCAGAATCCAAATCCCCACATTCCACATATCCTGAAATCATGGCACTCCATGAGACACTATTCTTCTCTGGCATCACCATAAACAATTCGCGTGCTTTGTTCATCTTCCTATTTTGAGCAAAACCAGATATCATGGTATTCCAAGACGCTGTGTCTTTAACAGGCATTCTTTGAAAGAATTCCATTGCAGAAGCAATGCCACAATTGTGTAAGTAACAGACTAACATAATGTTATAGGAAACAGCGTCTGGTTCAGGAATTCTTACAAACAGATCTTGAGCTTCTTTCATTTTCCCAGGCTTCTTCGCTAGCCCGGCTAAAATTGAATTCCACGACACTGTTGTCTTAATTACCATTCTTTCAAATGTTCTAAGAGCAGAATCCATATCTCCAACTCGTATAAAGCCGGTTATCAACTTATTTGACGAAATGATATCACCAAATTCACGTTGATCAAGCTGTGAAGATTTAGTGCAGACTTGGGTGATTGCAATTTTCTTTGTCACACTACTGGGACAAACCAAGTGACTTCTTTCTGGTGGATGGTTTGGAAAACTGGCGGGAATGGCTTCTTTGTTTGGATTGACATCTGGGTTTTGCAAATTGAGAATAGACATTGAAGAATTTTGGTGTTTGACTTGAGGTATAATTTTGAGCAACGGCAAGATTGGTTGGTTCCTTGAATTCCTAAGATACTTCATTTCTCATAGTTAGGATTGGGGAAAAAAGTGAAAACTAAAGTTACGAATTTATATTTGATATTAATTTCAGAAAGACTTTTCTCGAGAAAATCCGAAAGATCAATTTTCCCGGGAAAACTTGCCAAAAGGAAAATTCCGTTGCCGGGACTCGAACCCGGGTCTTTCGGATGAGAGCCGAATATCCTAACCATCTAGACTACAACGGATCTACCTATCATAATTTCACATACATTTTTATTCTTTCTGCAAGCTACAAATATTTTTATTTAATATTTAATACATTAGAGTTGTATGATTCATTTGCATAAAAAAATGAACTTGCATAGGCAATACATCACAATGACAAAATAAAATTTTATATTTTTGTTATCAAATTTCAAAGAGATGTTTGAGTATTTAATTTGGAATAAAATATTTGTGCCCACTTCAAAAACTTTGTTCTTTATTTAAAAAGACAATCATTTAAATTTATCTCAAAGGAGTCTCATTCATTTAAAGAATATAAATAAATAAAAAATAACTTGCGTAATGAACTAGGATTTTACATTGGTTTTTGTAATGAGTTTTCTATTCGGGAATGATCAAATGTCCACATTGCCCTCTAATAATTGAAAAATTACAACCAAAAAAAAGGATTAAATGATATTGATGATTACTAACGAAATCAAAACTCCTTAATTTGTCCGTGTTTTCGGTTTTTTTGTATGCTTTAAATAAGATTAATATAAACAATTTTTTTTGTTTAATATAACCATATGATTAGTAAGAGGATCAAGGACACATTAATAAGAGTATCTCCATGTCTATAAATTTGTAACAAATATTTTATAAATAAAAATTAATTTTTATTATTTACTTTTCTATAAAATATTTTTAGTACTTAATAAATGTACAAAATAAGCTTGTACTTGTGAATTTTATTGGTCTTGTTAAATATATGCTCTACTATTTATAGGTTTTTGATAAATATACGTGGAATAATGCTTGAGAACTCTACAAATTCTAATTTTTCAGTAAAATTGTATCAAATTATTATAATTTATACATGCTGAATAAATATATAATAAAAATACCTCTTTTCAGTTATTCATGGGAAAAATATTAATTTAATAATAATTACTAATTTCCTTTGATATACATACCATTCGATAAACATGACGATTACACAATTGTATTTTGTTGCTAATTTTCTGATATTATAATTTATCATTTGAAAATTAAATTTTATTTGAAAAACTTTTAAAATTCTTTAAAACTAAATCAGACAAGTACTTTAACATGTTACCAGTTTTGTTTTTCTTTATAAAGCTTTACATCTATAAAAACAAAGATAGCTTTACATTTATAAAGCTTTATATCCAAATGAACATTGATTAAAGATGATAAAAGACAATTGTGAACATCTAAATTTTATATCTTGTCTAACAAAGAAGTACTTATTATATATAATTAATATAAGTTTTTGACAAAAAAGAAATATAAAAAGAAGAATTTGTTGGGGCCTTTGTTTTAGTGGGGGCCCTAGGCAAAGGCCTTTGGGGCCTTGCCTCCTAGCCGACCCTGTAAATTCATGGATTACTGTTGAGCTTAAAATATAACCAAATATCAAGGAAAGCAAAATGCTAAATACTCAAAAATAACTGAATGTATTGTCAACCTATTGCAAATCAAAACTGATGCATAACTTCCGGATCCAAGAAGTAACATCTAAAATTTACACTCAAACATAATATTAAAAATAGTTTTTTTATAGTGTAAATGTGGATAGCACATAATATCCCAAATGGATGAAACTCAGAGACCCAAGAAAGTGGTAGAATCTCATTTACCACCCAGGGTTGGGAACTGCCCGGGATCTGCAATGGAGATGGAGGGGGCTGCTGCATTGCTAGATGCATAACCACCATATCCCCCTCTTGACCCACGGCCACGGCCACCTCGTCCACGGCCTCCACCAGGGTTATAGTACCTCTCCCCTTCAGCAGGCTTCAGAAACTCAGTTATGCTAACAGCCTACACCCAAATATATATAAAGAATGATCATTACTAATGCAAGAGAAGAGATATACAAAGACTCATAGCATTGATATGACAGCAAACACACAACATGCAAAGTAAACAAACCTTCTTAGCTTTTTCTTCCTTTTCAGCAGCCTCTTTCCGCTTATCCTTTTCAGAACCCTGGAAAGCACAGAGAAAGAAGAAAACCTTTTAGCATACAACACATGGAGGACAATACCAATTGCAAGTGTTAAATAGTATTACCAGTTTGATGAAGATCTCATCATTTTCCTTTTTATTTGAAAGTTGCTGCATGGACTCGAATTCTTTGACATCAACCTTCCTCTCCTCAGTCTTCAGTGCAAGCAGGGCCTTTCTCTTCTCTTCAAGGACCTTCTCATATTCTTCCAAGGTCATCTCCTATTATAACATGCAAGTTGTATACATACAAAAATCAGATCATAACCGGTCTCTAATAATACCAGAGAATGAATGTTTCAAAAAATTCATAAAGCCATCTTGATATCAAGTACTTGTATCTAAAATCTAATAGAAATTGAAAAGCACTTCAATAACTAACAATGAATATTTGATGAACTACAACCAGTAACCAAATTTTTAATAGGTTTATTTTTTACATTTCTAGTAAACCAAATTGGAGATGACATACATATATTTGGGTCTTCAATCTTTTTTGCTATCCTTGAAGCGTGAGAGATTCACAACAACCACAAAAGAATAGATCAATTTACCTTGTCTTCAGGCTCTTTCTCTTCTGGCTCATTCACAGGACTCTCCTTGTTAGCATCCACAGCTTCCTCCTCCCCCAACTGCTTCTCAGCAGCAACATTCTTTTCACTTTCAATGACAGGCTCTTCAGCTTCCCTATAAAGACCAAGAGAAAATAAACATGCTAATATCTAAAATATAATAAACATTAACTACTACATCAGAATAACAGTTTTGATATCAAGACTAAAAGGAACAGCAACAAGGATGCTTACGGCGCAATATCATCAGAGGGGGTTCCCCAATTCCCACGACCAGACCCTTCTCGCTTAAGCTCATTCCTGATTACATAGATATATAGATAGAATCAATAACTACAAACATCAATCAATGAGTAACTTACAATGTAAGCACAGGAAAAAGATGATTTATTACAGAACAGTAGTAAAACTTACCCACGTCCAGTACCACTGCGACGTTCATATGTCCTTCGAGGACGTTCCCCTTCCGCATCCTCTCCATTGCTGGCACCACGGCGACCCCCACGGAAGCCACCACGAGGTCCACCATAGGCACGCTTTTCAGTGGATTTTCCTGTATCTCCCTCTTCAGGTGCCCTGGGTCCTCCAGAAAATCCATTGTTTCCATAAGAGTTTTCACTGTTGACTGAATCCCGGTTAAATCCACCTCCACCTCCACCTCCACCACGTCCACGTCCAAACCCACGTCCGCCTCCACGACCCCCTCCACGGCCAGTTTCATTCTTTGATTCCCTCACTACACACAAATAAACAAACAATGATATGTTTAGAGATGTGAAGAATACAGTGCACAAACACACCACATATAACCTATTGAGTATTTAAAAGGTTTTTTCTTCTTTTGTAATTGGTTTACCATCCAATTCCACAACAAATTGATTTATTGTTCAAACATTAAGAATTCATTTACTATCTGTTACACCAGCAATCATCAAAGGACCAATGCAGGCACCAAATTAATTGAATTTAAAAGTCAACATAAAAAAAAAAAACTAACGAAGCCATTGAAGGGATATCAGCAATAGTATAAATGGATTTGTAACCAAAAAGTTTAACAATATGCTAGTTCAAATTGTGTATTTTTATATTAAATGCACAAATACGAAATTTATAAGTAATAATAAGTCTTATTCTTTTTATTTACTTAGTTTTCATATTATTGATTCCATTATGCAATCCCAGTTGGGTTCCTGAGTATATAATTAAAGAATATGAAAAACGATAACGATGCTTTTGAAATATCATGTCAACTTCTTCCTATAACTAATACAAACCAAACAACCAATACAAAATCTCGAAAATGTTCATGATATCAAAACTTCAAAAATGTCATATGCAACAATGCCACCAGAAAGGAGAAAACTATAACAGAAAGGAGAGAACTTTATTTAAAAAAAATAATCCAATAAACATACTGTACTAAACTCAATCACTTACAAAAACAAATATATCAAAGAACCCAGATAACGAAAGACTGAGTATAAATACTTCTACCTACTTATAAGAAAACCAGAAATTGTAAGGGGGACAGAGAGCAAAACTACAGGGGCTAACAAAATATAAGGTAAAGTTCAAATCTTTTCATTCATTTTTTTCAGAAACCAATCATCATACGTAACAGAATCCAAAATAAATCCAATGAAAGACAATAAACGATATGAACCGAGGCTCACCAGCTTGGGCAGGAGGCGCAGGCTTGGTGGGCAGCTTGGCGGGCTTAGCCGGTTGAGCAGCAGAAGCCTGGGGTTTCTTTGGCTGCGGAGGAGCGAGCTTCTGCTGCGCAGCAAGTAGCTGACTTGGGTCCTCGTTATCATCATCACCCAAGAGACCAAATGGGTTTGTGGATGCCATTCTTTAGCTCCGACAACTCCGATCCCAAAGCCCCAACGAATTCACCTACCACAACCACAGAATCCACTAATTCTTATTCGAATCCATGAATCAGATTAGATTGCGCTTGATCAGCAGAGAAAAGAGAAGGTTAGGTGAGAGAGAGAGTAAGCAAGCGATTGAAATTTGGGCGCTGGAAAACCCTAGCCAAAGCGGCAGAGAAATAAGGAGAGCGACCGAAGCCTAAACCTAATCTTAAAAACCCTAGTGGGCAGTTTTATGTTGCGGGCAGTCTCACTTCAGTTAGTTTGTGTGCGTGTGTTTTTCTGATTCCATGGGTGGGAGGGTTTGTCTGGAACCGATATACATGAAAGTCGTTTTCAAAATAAATAAATAAAAAGACAATTAATTTTACATTTTTCTATAAAAAATTTGAATATCCAAATAAACAATTTTCATGAATAATTCACGGGCATATATTAAATAGTCTTCTGTGTCTTATGTGTGGCTTATGTTTAAAATATTGGCCTTTTATTATTATTATTATTATTTTATTTTTTTATTTATTTTTTTGTTTTCTCGTTTCTAATATCTAAAATAAGTTAAAAATAATATTTGTGAAACCCAATCATCTAATATTCTCAAGTTCATCTTGAGCTTCCTTTCATTGGAAGTAATCTGGAGGGGCTGTACATAGGTACCTGTGTCTTCTTTAAATATAGTTCTTTATAAGTCGACAATCAAGGGTGTATAGAGTTTTAGGAGTGCGGTATATAGAACACAATAAGAAGGAATTCAATTGCTATTTGACACCATTCAGTTCGTCATCGAACAAAACTTTCCCGTATAAATTTATGGTAATTGGATATTAGACTTGCATTACATGAGCATAGGTAAGACCTATAAATAAACTCATGCATGCATATATGCAATAATATATGCTATATATAATTACCAAAAAAATATATATTCTATATAATACGAAGGTAGTTAGTGGAAAAATAAATGAAAATTAATACGCAAAAATCATGATATAAAGATGTAATGATAACACATGAGGCTCTTATTTTCAAGTACTTTTTTTTCTTTGTAAAATTAGTATGTGCTATTTCAAGCTCTCATACAGTGTATATAATTAGTGTCAAGAAGGACTAGGTAAGCAACTAGACAAAGGCAGTCGCTCCCTTTCAAGATTCAAGCTCAAGTTATTAACCTTGCTTGTATACAATTTCTTCACATTAGATCTTTGATCTTGTAGCAATCTCACTAGACTTCTCTTAGCATTTGCTCTAAATGGACAATTTGACGCCATAAACCCATCCACCAAGTGCAAATAAGCCTCCAAGTCATGGCAACAAGCAACATCAGCGTCAGGCTTTAGATACGGTGACATTTTTGTGTCCACCTTAAGCTCTGTCCCAACATGTGAGTATGCCAACGGCATGTTATCATCTAGCATGTCCAGCACACCTCCAATTTTTGTATTCCTTAACTTTTCATCAATTCCTTCACCCCACACCCCCGGTACCCTTGTGATCACATCTTGTGAGTTTACTATTCTTAGAACTTTCACGTTATTAGTTTTAATACGATTGGCGAAACTTCGATTACCGACACGAGGGCCACCGAAGGAGAACACTGCAACCGGAGGTACGTCGGCGGCGCATGTACTTAGTTCATCGCCTACAAGTAAGGCCAGGGCAGCACCAAGACTGTGGCCTGTGACAGTGATGCTTAGTGTTTCTCCTTTGTATAACTCCATCAACCTCTTCACCTCTTCAACCACTGACTCGGCAAGGCTTGGCACGTGAGCCCCACGTGTTTTGTATAGGCTCAAGAATCCGCACTCGACTTTGGGCTTCGCTTGGGTGGAGTCTTGTTGATCCTGCTCCGGCACTTCCATCAGCTGGGCTCGTACATTCTCGGCCCACTCCAGACACGTGGAGGTTCCTCGGAGTGCGATGACGATATCCCTGCGCCCCATCCGTTGGATCTCCCTCTTGTCGTCGGAGACCGCGACGTACCCGACCCAGCTGGATCTCTGGGTCATCCATCCGAGATCGGGAGCCACGTCATCCACCCACTTCGGCAAACCGATGGATGAAGTGGCGTAGAGGCTCTTCGTCACCTTATACGACCTATCAGGCAACGCAACCTGGCGCGGCATTGGAGGCTCGTCCGGCGACATCGCCGGGTCCGAATGGAAAGCGTGATAAGCGGATTGGACGAACTCGCCGTACCTGACCACCTCTCGCCTGAGATTCTCGTCAAGAGGGTCAAGTAACCCGGCCCAGTCGTTCCTACCGTGGTAGTCTCTCCACCGGCTGCCGAGAGTGTTCCTGGGGGAATATTCCGGTGTCTTGGACAACAATCGTTGGAGCCGGTTCAAATGCCTAGGCGACATTTCTTCAGCCGCCTTCATTCCCGGCCAAATCCGAGCCAGATTAAGCCCTTCAAGCAGACCTTTCCCTTTGTTTTCCGACAACCCATTATTGGGATCCTTATGAACGGGTTGTGGGTCTGGTTTGTTAGGTGGTGGTGGTTTGTGGAGGAGTTTATCAAGGTTAGCGAGGTGTAATCGAGTCGAGTCAGTCGTAGCTGGTTTCAGAACCATAGAAGAAGAAGAAGAAGAAGACTGTCTTTTGGAAGGGTTTAACGGAGACATTTGGAACTTGAAGCTGGCTCGTCTGGCTTGAAAGAGATTAAGATTGAGAGCAGGAAGCGTAGCTCCGACCTGCATGGTGAAGAAGAAGATGGAAAAAACCACAGAGAGAGTCAATAAGATTTACAGAGGGAAGCCAAAAGAGACTGCGAGTCGAAACCAAACCAACTATAATTGAATGAATCAATGCCCGATAATGATATATATAGACGGAGGAATGTGTCCTCATCAATGCCCTTTCACTGTTGTTGCTTACTTTACAACAACGACCGTAAATATGAGTTTGTTTGAAGGGCATAATCGGTATAACAAACATTATTTGACTTTTCCAAGCTTTGTAGTAATTACGTGTGTACAGCGTGGCAATCGTGTTTTTGCAAAGCATATACGTAGTCATTCTTAAAAGTCTGCTATAAGGCCGAGGTTGTATTTGTCTTCCTCTTAATTTTATCACTTGAATTGACTGAAATGTCCCTTTGACTTTGGAATTTTAATTTTATTTTATTTTTTTATTCACTACTACATGTCCTTGTCTCCACGTTTCCGCGGCTTGGCTGATAGACGCTCTTCCGCTGTTGTCAATTTTTATTTATTTTATTTGTTGGATGACTTTTCCACCAGGGACCTCCCAAGTTTTTTGATAGTTATTGACCATTGTGTAAACGAATTTTCGCTTTTAATTTATGTTCTTTTATCGAAAATATAATTTTTGTTTTATAAAAAAAAAAGAAAAAAGATTGTACTTAATTTATCAGGGTGTATTTCATCGAGATTTCATAAGTGTTTTAGAAATTTAAAACCTAGACCTATTCAACTAAAGATTTCTTAAAGACTATATGAAAAATAAGATATTCAATTAATTTTTTTATAAAATTATTTAAAATTTAAAGTTCAAATACAAGTAATTTTCTGATTCATGGGTAAATTTATAATGTTTGGAAAGCAACAACACTGCATGCATGTTCATTTGCAAGCATTTAAATGTCTAGTTAAAAAGTTAATTGCGGTCACGAATTAACATTATTTATGTTATCTTAAAATATATTCCACTAATTTTTTTTTTAAAAAAAGTTTTAAATTAGGTAGTGATTCAGCCTTTCTTTACGTTTGAATGAGAGGCTACTTGCATATACGTTCATATATATATATATATATATATATAGACACACACATATATTTGAATATTTTTTTTGACATATTCCATGCCTTGGGTTCTGCATAAAAAAGTGCTCTACTTTTTGTGTTTGAAAAAAAATGCAAAATGTACAAACTTTTGGGAGGGTTTAAATTATAATATATATATATATATATATATATACACGCATAAATACTACAATATTTCACAATTGTAAAGTCAGATTTTTTCTCTACAATGTTTGGAACATATATGTCCATCTAATGTGGATTCAAGCCATGGTCTAAACCAAAAAAGCCATGGTCTAATGTGGATTTTCTTCACACATTCTCTGATTTTTCGACCTTTGATCGCTTAAATTCAACATTATATATATTAGATTTATGAATGTGTATACCACCATTTTATTACAATCTTTTTGTTTATTTGGGTAAAATTAAAGACTAAAGAGCTTCAGCTATTACGTCGTTAATTTGAAAGATTAAACAGTGCCCAATTTTGGTGGCAATATTGAAGTACGAAGGTTGAATATTGAATAGATATATTTTTGATCAATTAAAAGTAATAGTGCGACTTTCAAGTCAAATACTTATCCATGTCAAAATTTATTCTAAGCAGAAAAAAAACAAAGTTTGTCTTGGTTGATGCATGTTATCTAATATATCAACTATGACATTTCTAAGACGTAGCGTAGTACGGTCAACAACATAAAGTCCTATATACATACATATATATATATATATTATTATTATTATGTAAATGAAAAGGGATATTCTACAAGAGCTACAAGGATAACAACTTCCTGTCGTTTTCCACATTATTTTTCTTTTTTTCAATTTGCTAATAAATATACTGACAGTAAATGTATACCAGCTTATTAGCTAATAAAATAGCAAATATAATGACGAATGAGATTGATCTGATCAAGTGATATATTTTTTAGACTTACACTCTTAGGTAATATTTGATACGATGTATTATATTAACTTATATAGTATTGTATTAATATTGTATTAATATGTATTATTTATTATACATATAACAAAATAATTTTAAAATAATTCAGTTGTTATATATTATAATATTAAATAATACTGTATAATTAAAATGCAAAAAAGAGTGAGGTATAATTTAACTCATATTTTCCACATAAATATATATCTTTGTACTTATTATGTCAAATATGGGATAATATTATATAATACTATCTTACCCTATAATATACCATTTCAAACTTGATGAATTCAAGTCACGTTGTAATATAGTGTATTTTAGAATTGTAACATACATCTAATTTCAGATCCATAAAACATGCTTAATAATTATAAAGCATGTATATATAGCTCGATCCCAATGCCAGATACTGTTTCAAGTGGTGGAGGCCATGTTGGCTGTCTAATATTTCCACTTGCACGATACGTTTGTTGCTTTATACACCATGAAGAAACCCTTTACTTTTATACATCCAATCACTTATATAAAGCAGATCATATAAATAACATGCTTAATATATTTTGCTAAACAAGAGCAGCTAATTGCTTGCAGACGATAAGTTTATATCACATGCTCCTAATATAAAATAATGAACTATATATATGGGCATATTTACAAGTATTAATTAATATTAAATCTCTTGCTTTCTATGAGAGCTTGGTATCTGTCTGATCCATATTCTCTCTCCAACCACTAATATTAGCTCCACTAATTCACGTTTATGACGTGAGTGATTATCTAAACGTTAATTTATTAAGCCACTACCAGTGATAGTCTAATACATATTGATGACTACAATTAACACTAGCACTTACATGATAGTAGTCTAATATATATTGATGATTACAATTAACACTAGCAATTGCATATTGTAATTTTTTTTATACGGAGATGAAAAAAAGATCTCAATATAAAAATTATCAATCCAATAATTACCACATAAATAATATTTTTCTATTTAATTATAGAGTGAAAATGATATATATATATATATATATATATATCATTAATATTATAAGAAAAAAACAGTGTTAATTACTTACTGAGCTAGGTGAAAATTTAGTATATATGAAGCGGACGAGAGTGGACTACCACTTTGATCTCCTAATCTAATAAATTCAGCCTTAAATTTCACGGCTTAAACATTTAATTCAATCATTTTAAATAAGTCAATAAAACTACTAACAAAATTAAGAGATAGACTTCAAATTTCAAAGTCTCTTCTGTGCTACAAGCCATACAAGTGCATGTACATGGCATACACGAATGCACGCGTTTCTCACTACGCCATTTTCACATGAACAGCTCGTGTAATTAAGCACAGTTTTGTAGCTAGTCTTGCGCATGCTAATATGATAATCATTTTCTGCTCAACGCCATTGACAGGATCGATCAAATACACGAATATCTCGCATTTACTGCCTCTAAAGTAGGCTTTTTTTTTGGTTTACAATATAAAACAGATTCATTTTCTCACATGGGTGAAGATAAATCATTTTGAATTCATGATAATGACGACAAGGAATTAGACGTAGACCATTTAAGTTGGTTTAATTAGGTTATATGGATTTCACCAAAAAAAAAAAAAAAGGTTATATGGATATTGATGAGGAAAATTGAAAGATACATCAACTAATATTGTGTTTAATGTAAAAATTTAATGGAACATGTTTAGCGAGCCAATTATATAGTAATATACATCATGAAGAACGTGGGTTATATTTAATTTAATGGTTGCGTCTGTGCTACTTAACAATGTGGAACTCAACTAGGTTTTTTTGTACTTATATGGGGAGTGCTTTTGGGGTACAGAAATGACATGGTGGGCCAATGAAGTAGCTAGCTAGCATGAAAATTTAAAAGATAAATAGTGGGAGTAATTTATTGGTTTAGCCTTTTGCTTAATTTCAACAAAAATGGACCACCGACCTGCAACAAATTAAGGAGGGAGAAGAAAGAAGAACGAAGATGAAGAATAAAACCAAGCTTGGATTAGTTGGGGAGCTGAAAAGGAAGTAGTTGGGAGCTGAAAAGGAAGACCAAAAACATGAGAGAAAAGCCTGAAAGATTATATATATAAAGCGTGTTATGCATTAAAGCCAGACCCATAATGTGGGAAAAGAATTTAAATCAAGTTAGAGAGCAACAGTTATTTTTGTCAGATAGGAAGGAATACACGTACTTAACACGTACTGGTTTTTGTTCTTTTGGTTGAAATCGTAGATCAGTGACTTCTAATTAATGTGTACCCAATGGTATGGGTCAGTAGCTAATTAAGTGCCATGGTAGTAAGAGACTTTAACGTTATATGTAATGTGTTTTCTGGTACTAAAACATGAAGAAAATTAATATAGATTGTGTTTAATAATACAATTGTTTTTTTTTTAGTTTTTTCCTTTTAAATTAGATGTAATTTAGTTAGTTAAGAGGTTAGTTGAAGTTTATTAAATGTTAATTAGACTATTTTATTAAGTAAAAATGTAAAAATAAAAATAGAAAATGAAAATACCTTAAAAGTGTTTTCATTTTCAGTTTTGTATTTTTTATTTTTCTTCATATTTTTAGTATAATTAATATTTAACAAACTCTAACTAACCTTTAAATTAACAAAATTATACATAATTCAATAAAAAATAAAAATATAAATAAAAATAATTATATTATCAAACAAACCTTATAATATTTCACGTCTAGCTTTTTGAGTAACCAGTGGGATTGGTACGTACCAAATGCCAATCCATGGTCACGTAGTACTTGGAATAATTCTTTTTGGTGGTAGACGGGGGATTGTCAAATTTAGCAAAATATGAGTTTTGCTTTTCTAAATAATTCAAAAACATACTCTTACTTAACACAAACGAATATATATATATATATATATATATATATATATATATTAACAATTAAACTTGTTATTAATCATTATTACCAACTAGCTATAAACACAAACCCAAAAATAGTTTATCATAATCAAACTATATTTTTAAGAATTGAAGAATTACATAAATGTTGATATATATAATAAGTTAATTATTTATTCCGTAATAGGTTGTTGGTCAATAAGGATACATGGTTGTGTATTTAATGTTATGTTGCTATCTAGCTGGACAATTCGTAAAATTAAGCACCTGACCCTACAACAACTTATCAGATGGATAAAGTCTTCGCCCAAATTTAAATCAAACATGAGAAAAACAACACGTACAAAACCAATTAAATTCTGACATTGATACTTCACACGTCTCTAACTACCTCAAAGAGAAACAAGCAGGTAAATTCATTCCCAAAGACTAAATTAAAGTCTAGTCGTCTAGGGTCTTCATTAATTTTCATCCAAGTTGTTTTGGGTCCCAAGAAATTAAGACAAACAAAAAATAAGGTATGAGACACTACTTTTTTTTTTGGTAATTAGGTATGAGACACTACCTGAAAACTATATGTTACGAAGTGTGTGAATTTGGCGGTTCATGCAAATGAGAAGGACACTGATATAAATATTTGAGTCTTCAATTTTAACACCTTTCGGGTCAAGTCCAGCACTATGTATATTGCTAATTTATGACATTTTGGTTGGATCTATATATAATTCTCTACCAAACATGAACTAAACTTTTACGTTAATAATATAATTTGTAAACAGATAAAACAATATAATATTGTAAAATAAACAAATTAATTATTACTTTTTTTTTTTATGGTCTGTGTATTTACGTAATTTAATTAATTTAATCCATTCCAATGCGTTCTGAGACCACGTACAATGCCTGCGTAAGGGAGTGGAAATTGTATATTCATTTTTGCAACAGTAGTACGTAGTTTACTAAATGACTTTTGCAGAGCGCGTACCTTCATGAATCTTGAATAGTTTTTCCTATTATTTGGTTCTACTCCTTAATTTATGCTTCAAATACAAATCAAAGTTAATTTTGATCCCAACAAGAAGTTTTTTTGGTCCAATCCCAATAAGTTGATAAGCCAAAAAAGTTATTTCTTCTTTATTCTGTAAGATTTATTTTTTATTCGAGAAAGATCAAGTTTTTATTGTAGTTGTTTTTAAATTTTCAAATGTTAATTTTAAATCATTGTTTAATTTAGAGCTTATTTAATAATATAATTATTTTTTATTTTTATTTTTTTTCTCTTAAATTAAATATAATTTAGTTAATTTAGAAATTGATTAGAATTTATTAAATATTAGTTAGACTAAAAATATAAAAGAAAATAAAAAATAAAAAATGAAAACACTTTTAAAATATTTTTATTTTTTATTTTTATATTTTTATTTAATTAAATAGTTTAAGTAATATTTAATAAACTTCAATCAACTTTTAAACTAACCAAATCACGTATAACTCAAGAGAAAAAAAAATTTAAAAACAAAAATAAAAAATAATTGTACTATCAAACACAAATTCAGTAGCTCAATTTTCAATTCTAGAATGCCAAGTTTTGATCTCAAGAGATAGATTTATTTTTTTATTTTTATCAATTTTTTTTTTCAAAATTTCTATTTTTATCCTCAAAGGTCAATTTTTTTCTCCCAAAGGGTTAAGTTTTTTAGACCAAAATGTCAATTTTCAATTCTAAAAAGTCTTTCTTTTTTTTAATCCCAAGAGATCGATTTTTAATCCTAAAATATTGATCTTTTTTATCCAAAGGGGTTAATTTTTACTTTTATTATCCCAAAAAATAATTTGTAACTTCAAAAAATCGGATTTTTTTTTCTTTGGTGGACTTTATTTTTCTCTCAAAATGTAAATTTTTATTCCAAAATATTAGACTTTTTCCTAAAGTCGATTTTTCCCCCAAGATGTATATTTTTGTCCAAAATGTTGATTTTTCCCCAATGTTGATTTTTATTCTAAAATGTCCATCTTTTTGTTGTCAAAAGTTTGATGTTTCACCCTAAAAGTTCGACACTAATTCCAAAAGGTCAACTCTAGTCTAGTCTCTTTGGGACGAAGTACTGCATCAACTTGAAGACTTTCCATACATATAAATCCGTACACATGCAACTGGATTGGCTAGGAGTAAAGGTGTTTTCATCTTATACTTAATTTGGTCAAATTATATACATACATTATATATATATGCATGTTGTGCATCGTCTTTGCATAGTCTAGTATGAAATTTTCTTATTGGACCGACCGAGTATTTACATAGATTTGGTCACACCAAGAAAACCAATGTAATTAATAAATAGTTTTCCTCTTGTTACCCTGCAACTTGGGCATTATAAGAACACCAAAGTCCGTGTTGAACCTAACCCAATTAATTCAATCTTCTGCAGTATATAGTCAGAAAATTAAAATAGTCACCAATTTTATGAGCTAGCTGTAAAGTCTTTAGTACCAAAGTCTAAATGCTCCATCTACACCAAACACAAATCAGATATCCCAGGTATTATAAAAAAGAGGGTTACTTATGAATTAGTACTAGTCTTGGTGCAAGAGTCTAAAATGTGTGCAAGTCTAGCTTTTTGAATTTGTATTTTACTTTTGCACTCCTTTTTTTTTTTTTGGCTTATGGGCGAGTTGACAATTCCATTATAATATATGAAAATCCCCAATGAAAAAATCAAATGAGAAAAGAAAAAAAAAGTCCATGCATATATAATGGCTTACGACTAAAATATAGACCTGTTTTCGAATTCCCCCACCCCCAAGGTCAAATGTCACAGACTAAATTATAGTAGTTAATTAGCTAAAATGTTTTTTTTTAATAAATAAAAAAGAATTTGATGTGAATTTTATCGATTTAGAATTTTATTAATTATTTTAATTTTGCAAACTCATAAAAGTTATAGCAGTTAGTCCACATTTCTAATAAATCTTTTTCAGCAGCATCAAATAAAATTAAATAAAATTAAAATAATAACAGAGTTTATTAAAACTCAAATCATAACTCTCACAAATAAATATAATGTTTTCTACACCTCAGGTGCAGCTAAAAAATCTATAGCTTTACCACGAGGGAATCTGCAAGAAATAAACTTTTATTCTTGTGATTATTATTGGGTATGTATGAAACTATGTGTACAAAAAGTTGCGTTTGTTGCTGACTGAAATGAAGACAGGCCTAGGCCAGGGGCAAGTGAAATTGTGGGAGGCCCAGAATAGCTAGTAAAAATGATTAAAGATTGGGTTGGGCTAACTCTGGGCCAGATAAGACCAGAAAATCCCAAATGACCGCACCACCATTTTTTTTCCAAAGGCCTCTTATCCCCCAAATACTATTTACCGAAATGAATAGCTTAGGAAGTTTGTCACCTTCCTCCAGAGATTTTTCAATTGAAGACCCTTCTTCAACTGTTGGTTGTATTCTATATTCAGGTTACCTCCAACTGTTTATTATGCATACATACTCTGGGTTAATAGTAGTTCAGATGGACTATAAAATATCATTGACAATGAACACATGTCATCCAACTACACCACGTTTCACGCTTCATTTTTAACCCCTCAAAACGTTATCTCCACCTCCGCCAATATCCTCATCCATCTATTTATAGTCGTGTTTTTTTTCTTTTCTTTTTTTTAAATTTAATTTGTGTGATTTATTTTTTGAGTCTGTTATTACCTTCAAATTTATGCTTTTTCAGATCAAATTCACTTCCGATCATTCTCTCTTCCCTCTGTTGTAGAAATTCTAAAGGGTTTTGGTTGGGGCTCTCGTATACAACGTTCTTAGAAACGAAATGCAGACTGTTCCCGTGGTGGGATACGGCTGACGGGGTATGTTTTGTTGCTCTCTTTCTTACCTGTATGTCTGAGTTGTGCATCGGTGTATATATGCGTGTTGGCCTTAAATTACAATATAGCTAATCTGAATACACGCAAATTATGGTTTTTGTGTCGTTTTTTTTTTGTTGCTATTTTCTGGGTCTATTTATGTTTAGCTTTTGTTATTTTTTTTATGGGGCATTATACACATACGAAGAAAAAGCTTTAAAAAGCCTTGCTTGTCAGTGTATTTTTTTTTTTAAACAGAGATGAATTCTCATTGTTACCACTCATTATATGGGACATACACAGAGAGGAATTTTATGTGGATTTGACCATGTTCTTATCGCTTATACGGTTAGGAGGTGTCCCATTTCCTGTTGATGTTCCCCGCCTAAAAGAGCTTGGAGTTGGAGTAGTGATCACCCTTATGAGACCTTAGTTTCTACCTCTCTATATCATGTGAGTTTTTTATTCGGGTGAGCGTATCCTATTTAATTTATAGATCTCCTTGTTCGTTTTTTCTCATAGAAACGTGCATGTGCGTCTTTGACTGGTATCTGACATTGTGTTTAGCTTATTAATTTGGCAGGCTTATGGGTTATGGCATTGACCATCTGATGCTTCCAATCAGAGATTACTGCTTTTGCACCATCATTAACTGATATATGCCATGCTGTAGATTTTATTCTTGCTCTCTAGTCTTTATCAACTTGGTTTTCCTGCTTTGTCTTCGGTGTTAACCGACAATCCATTACGTTGGCATGTCAAAAATTGAGGTTTGTATTGGAATTTTTTACTTTGTATTATATTTCTATGCTGTACAGTGATCAGATTGTCCTCTCCTCTTTCAGTTTGATGCTTAGTAAGGGAGTTAAGGTTGCTATATACGCAGTCAGGTGGTTGTAGTTACTTTATGCGCTGTGAATCAGATTTCATTCTAACTTCTTTAAGATTAAATATATATATATATATTTTTATCCTTTATTGATTATTTGAGTTTCTTTCCTCAGAAAATGCATCTTAGCTTTCCAACAGTTAAGATTTGTCTTTAAAGCTTTAGCTGATGTAATGCAAACGAAAATTTGCACATACAGATTAAGACCATAACAATCACACATAAGAACGATATTCTGTCAATTCCCTTTACATTGGAAAATCAAAAATAAAAATAAAAAATAAAAATCAAGATCCAATTTTGCACAGTTTGGAAAAAAAATCAATACGGAAAAAATAGAATTCAAGACTACCATTTATTTTCGTCCATGGAAAAACAAAATCCAATTCTTAGACTCTTAGAATCGTAGTTGCTTGATGTTAATCTGGATATAAAAGGAATCTTGATTGGGCAGAAATATGCGGTTTAGTGTATTAGGATTCTCGAACTCAATGAATGTCGAATCATTAGTTCTGAATTTTAAATTAAAAATAAAGAAACATAATGAATACAATTTACACGAATAAAATAACACATTTGAAAAGTAATTATTAATTTATACAAGAGTAAAATAACACATTTGAAAGTAATTGTTAACTTCATGGGGACATGTATTGGTGATTGAACACAATGCAGACACATAGTGGTTCCACAGGTTCAAGATGAACGAGAGTCGGCTGTTAAGAAATGGATTCAATAGGTATATCAAGCTTTGACAATGAGAAGAGGAAGAATATTGTTAATATTTGTTAATTCTTTTACAAGTGTTAATTTTTTAATTGGATGGTTTAAGTGTTCATTTTTTTAATTGGATGATAATATGATAAAATATTGTAAACATTCTTCCCCATTTATAGGCCATTTATGGTCCTTACAAGTATTAATTTTTAAATACTTGTAGGCCATTTATGATCCGTACAAGTATTAATTCAATACTTGTAGGTCATTTATAATACTTACAAGTGTTACAAATGTTAATTCTTTAAAATACTTGTAGACCATTTATGATCCTTATAAGTGGGTCATTTATGATTCTTACAAGTGTTAATTCGCTATTTTTAATTCTTACAGGTCTTAATTCTTTAAACACTTGTATACATCATTTATGATCCTTACAAGTATTGAACTTAGATGTTTAAGATTTAGAGGTTTTGATACCATATTAAACTATTGTTGATCCCAAAAGCTTAGCTGTTAGGAAGTAAGTTTAATATGTATATCAAACATTATTAGGGAGGAGAGATAAGAATATTGTCAATAGGTGGAAGCACTAAAAACCTTGATGCGTTATTAAACCGTTGAACGAAAGAGCTTGGATCTTGAGCAAAGCCTAAGTTGTTGTTATGAGTCTGTAAACTGGACCAAAAGGGATCAGCATCGGGCAGAATACCGTGCATGTAGTAGACAGTCAACTTTAGGAGAGTCAACAATTCTCCGGCTCTGCTCACAAACTGGGCACATACAGGCTTAGCCTCCGCTCCGAAAGAGACGAGATAGTGCCATTACCATTGCAATCGCAGAAAGAAGCTGGAATTGATCACACCCATGTCTTAGAAGTACGAAAAGCCTCTGTACATTTGTGAGTACATTGGGATTTTTGTTTGGATCCACGTCGTGTAGGTTTCTTCGAAACAAACCGAGTGTTCTTGGAAGACGTAAGAAAAGAAAGGACTAGAAGAGAAAGCTAGCGAGAATTTGGTGGAAGAGCTTTTGATAGGCGTGTAGGCTTCTTGGAAACAAAATAAGCGTTCTTGGAAGTAAGTAAAGGAAGGGCTAGAGATAAAGCTAGCGAGAGTATGGTGGAAGAGCTCTTGGAATGGAAGAGTTAGAGAGAGGGAAGGGTTAAAAGTGGTTTAACAATCTTATAGTTTTAGGACATCTTTGTCTGTTTAACGATTTAAGGGTATTATGTCGTGTTTGTGGGTTGGTAAGACTGGAAAAGTAAGGGATGGCTGTATGGGTTGAGTCATAGATACTAAGTTGTATCATGTTATACGAAACAAATAGAAAACACTATTTTACCAAAAAAGAAAACACTAATTTATGTCAGCTCAGGACCTTTAGGTGCAAAAGAATTAATCATGGCAAGAAGGGTCAGTCGTTTGGCATATGTCAATCAAAAATACATTGCAAACAAGTAAGAGATTCAAAAGATCAGATTTTTCTAATAAGATGCTAATAAATTTAAACTAACCTTTTTTATTCTTAATAAAAAGACTAAGAGGGTATATTTAATCGAGATTTTAATTGATTTTTATAAATTTTCATTTATTTTGTAGACTTTTAAGTATTATAAATTTTTGTAGACTTTAATTTAAAAGACTTTTATAATTATTGATAGATTTTTATGGACTTTTATTGATATTGATAAATAAATACTTTAATATTATTTAAATAATTAATTATTTTTGAAAACTTTTTAGAACCTTTAATGTAGTACTATATTTAAACTACAATCAAATGCTAAAAATAAAAAGTTAATGACAAAAAATTAAAATAAAAAATAAGATAAATTTATTATCCATGGCATGTCCCATTACACATTTGAGTAGCTATATCAGTCCTCCATTAATTAACATTCTTCCATTATTGTTCTTTGAGTTTCAAAAATTAGATCAAAATCATCCTCTTCATTAATTGGTAATTATAAAAATGATAAACCTTTATTATCTAGCTCAATTGAAAATTTATTTGAATAACACTTTTTACGAAGAAAATTATTCTGCACAAACTAACATTAACTATGTAATAAATTTGCATATAATAGTTACTGTAGAAGTTCCATAAATAAATCAAATTTTTGTTTATGATTTCTTTTTTCTTTAATCAAATTTTTGTTTATGTTTTCTTTTTTAGGAGAAAAAACGTTAATTAGCTACATGCCATTACTTAATTTTTTTAAAAAATGAATACGTTGAGTTCAAATTTACATAGTGAAGGGCATGTTGTTATATATTCATGTCCTTGATTCTTATGTTAGCATTTATGTTCTTTTAGATTCGAAGGTTAAGAATTTTGTGTTGTGAGTTATTCTATATAATATATATATATATATATATATATATATATATATATATATGCTTGTTTTATATGTTTTTGTCTTCAATTTCCACAAAATTAATTCAGTAGTAGTTTATTTTGGAAAGTCTAGAATTACTGAGTCCCCAAAAGCTACATGCACGCGTACATCCTTCTCTTTTCTCAAGCTTAATTTGATATTTATTGTATTCATTTTATTTTGTTTGTAGGTTTATATATGTATATATATATATTTATGTATATTCCCATGCACGTGCACGTGTTACTTCCTTATTTTTTCTTTTTCAAAATTCTTTATATTTGTTGGGACAGACAGCCTATGAGAGGCCCAGAAAACTTAATAGGCCTGGAAGTGTGGTGACAAGCCCAAAGTTACTTAAGGATCTAACTAGACTTATCTGGGCCTATGTGTTAAAGCCCAACACCGTCATCATCCGGATATTAATGTACCATCTGAAACAACTATATGATATTATTCACGTGACACAATAGCAATTTCAAAGTAGATTTGCCCATATCGAAGTTGAAATTGAACTTTCTCATATCAAACTCGATTTTGTCACCCTATAATTAATTTACTAGTATTTTACATAACTATATATCAATATATTCTAATATATCGAATTTATTCTTGTTAAAATGTTTATGAATGAGACCCTCTTTTTAACTTTCTCTCTCTATATATATTTTTTCCTTCGTGTATCACCCTATTACTGGTGTATTAGGATGTGGGCTATAGCCAATTACAAATATTTTCATTTTTTTATTATTTTATAAATATTTATAAGTATTTTGTTTTTAAAATTTGATAAAGCATTTTGTAGTTTATAAGGGCCGGCCCAATATTAGTTGACCAATAAAGCTACAGTGACCATTGGGTCTTTGACCCGTCTTTCCCGACTATGTTGACTATAACGTTCATAATTAAGATAATAAATAATAAACAATTAAAAAAATATAATCGAAACTCTTTCCCGAGACGAACACTCATGATTAAGAAATAATAAAAAACAGACAAAAATAAATAAAAAAGAAAAAAAAAGGTATTTCCAAATCCCCAAGTTGAAGGATCTGATAATCGTCGTCCTGTTCGCTAGCTCTCTGAAAGTTAAATTCTGACCCACGCTTCAAAATTGGTAAGCAAAAATTCTGTAATCTCCTCCTATTATTTATAATTAACCTTTATTTGATATGTTATATGTAATATATATATATATATATATATATATATATATAATTAAAAATTGAATTTGTATTCAAGCGTCAAAATTCTGATGAAACACTAAAAGATGAAATTTTGATGGAATTTTGATGGTAATTGTAGAGTTAAGAGGGAGAGATGTGCCATCAAAATTGTTGCTTGCATTTGTCAGCTGAAGAGGCAGCTGCATTGGAAGAAAGTCTGCTTGTGTATTGCAAGCCGGTGGAGCTCTACAATATTCTTCATCGTCGCGCCCTTCACAACGTGATTTTTCATTTTCCATCTTCTTCTGAGTTTTTAAAATCTCTAGCTCGCTCTATTTCTGGAATTGGTGGCTAAAGTTTCTAGATTTATGCTTCATGAATTTATTTTTTGAATTTTGATTTTGTTTCTGTATATTTTTAGCCTTCCTTTCTTCGAAGATGTTTGCATTACAAAATTCAAGCAAAACGTAGGAGGAGGTATTGGTTTCATTACCTTTTGTATTGGCAATTCAAAAATTGTGTCTTTACTTCTCTGTTCAAACTTACTGGTATTGCTATTAGTTTCATAAAACATTTGCTGTTTATTTGTGTCTTTATTGCTTTATACTCCTATATAATTGGGTTGTTTGTATGTTCCAACAAGTATATTTGTCTGCATATTTTGTCAAGGTTGAGGCCTGGAATGGTAGTCTTCAACTATAGGGACTGCAATAACATGTTACGGAAGACTGAAGGTATATTGAATTTCTATACCCTAGTACAACCTTAAATTGGTCAGTCAGTATTTGTGGAAACCGATTTTGTTGATGCGGCGGCTGAAAAAAAATTGGTTGAGGTGTTTGTGGTCTAGTAATGTATATTAAGAGATGCTGCAGTTGTACACATTAAGAAAAATGGCAGAACATGATTTTCTAAATTTCTTTAGTTTTCTTATAATTTCTTTATATGAATAGGTATGGTTATAAATTTAGATTTGATGTTATTAATATGATATCTTTGATATATTTTTGATGCACAGTCACCGAAGGATACTCTTGTCCCTTTTGCTTGATGCAATGTGCAAGCTTTAAGGTATATACTAATCTGGGTTGTGTGCTTATTTTGACATATCCAATTCTTCTATAAGCTTTAGGAAGAAGGAAAACTTAGTACCAGTGCAGTAGATCATTCATGAACAGGAATACTTAAGTAGTATGGTGTCTGCATTTTACATGTCTTTAAATTTACAAGACTTGTTGGCTGTTTAATGTTGTGATGATGCCTACTTACGTGGGCTTGTTTATCCACATTCTAATTTATTTTATCCCTGAAGAGTTCTATTAATTCAATATATTTGGTATCACTTTCTTATATTTTTATCTTCTGAAATTATTGATTATATCTTTCGGTTTTCAACATGGATGATTGGTTTTTCAGTGGAATTCTTTGTTAATTTTTTAGCTAAACACTGAAGTAAGCCCTCTACTTTTTCTTGTAGGGTCTGCGCTATCACTTGTCCTCTACACATGACCTTTTCAACTTTGAGTTTTGGGTTGGTGATTTATGTTGTAAGGTCGTTTGCTTCTGAGTTGACACTTTTGGAGAGTCTTCTCAAGAAATGCATATTTTGTAGGTAACTGAGGAGTATCAGGCAGTCAATGTTTCTGTGGATATATCTATATCAAGATCAGAGGTCAGCACTTTATTTTTATTCGAGTATTGTGGATGACTTCTTTTGTGTAGGTCAAACATATTATTTTCTTTACGGATTTCTTCTTGAGCAAATGCATCCAACGGAAACCAAGCTGTTGGAACCAACTCTCTGTCATAACACATTGACATAAGGTTCTCATGTTTGGAGAACTGTTAGTATGAGGAGTATGGGAGTTTCCAATTTCTCTAGGGATGCTTTTGTTAAGTTGTTTTACAATTTTCTCATATGTTGTTCAAGGAATAATGATTATGCAGTTTCCCATGCTGGTATTATCTATATCATTTTTTATTTTTTAAATCCAAGATGCAAGTGATAGTCATAGACTCATAGTTACATGGCTTATAGCAGTGTATAAATAGAATCAGAACCATTTCTCAGTCTGAAAGTACAAATTACACTTACATCTTACCTTTCCCAGCTTATCAGATTTGGTAATTTGTTTTGCATGCAGACTATAGCAGATAGAGCAGCAGTCCCACAATTCCAAACATTCTTCTTCTGGTCGGTTTCATAACTCTGGTCTCTGGGTACAACTTAGAGCTTTGGTTGATATCCTATTTGTCTTTTTTTCCCCTCTTTTTTTTTTGCCATTACTATAATCTTAATCTCAAGAGTACTGACAGTTCATAAGGTGAAACAAATTGTTTGTGCAGCTCAAGATCAAGAAGGCGTCAACCAAAGAACCTCCTTCAAAAGAAAAGGCATGTTGATGTTCAATTCTTGGAGTTGGACTCACCTAGACTTGCCAGTGAAGGCACACTCAAGGGAATTTTGGATAAGGATGATGGTAACAATTCTTTACTTATGCATCTGAAGGAACAGTGGGATATTTTTATTCTTTTAATTCTTTGCATTCATGTTGTTAAAATAGGAGGGGTGTTAAAATATGTTGTTTTTTTATTGAGTTGATGGACATAATTGAAATTCATCTGTTAATGGCTTTAACTTTTGGGATTGAACATGTGAGGAGTGTGAAAATATGTATACTTATCTGTTTGATTTTACTCCAATTCTTTACATGATTGAACATAGACTGTTGATTTGAATCAAAATCATGTTTTGTATATTGATAGCTTCTGGGAAGGAGGAGGTAGGATATGAATAATCTACCCACTTCAAAATTAAAATAGATGCTTTAGTGCATAGAACAGTTGTTGCACTTTTTATGTTTTTTGAAAGATTAACTCAGTTCTGTCCTCATATGCGTTTTGTGTGGAAGACTGAATTTAAACTTGCTTTGGATGCAGTACCTTGCAAAGGTGACAAGGCGTCAAAATCATTTCCTGGTGAGAAAAATATGCAAAATGTGAGGCATGGACTAGAAAACAATAGTCCTGATTGTCCTAGTTTCGTTGAACGCATTGAACCTGTTGCATCAAGTTCCAATGTTCCAGGTGTTACTATTGCCATGGCTCAATCTCCCATGGACCTAGATTGTGCAAAACCACAGTCAGGAAGTGATCCTGTCCTCCCCACTAAGACAAAGAAAACCATGGAGCGATCAGACTCTAGAAAGTATGTCAAGAGATGGCATGTTTTCATAGTTTATTGCCATTGTATTGAGAGGCTTTTATCTACTTTGCCCCAAATCTTTCTGTAAAGTCTCTCTATTTGCTAATGAAAACAGCAGCTGCATGCTTGAGATTGTTTACTGATAAGAATGTTTAATTTTGAGATGTGCTGATTCATTTTGTTATTTTGAACTTTGTTTGCTAGCCGTATGCTCCTGCAGAAACGACAGTTCTATCACTCTCACAGAGTTCAGGTAATAAGAAATGTAGAATTTTAATATGCAGTTCCAGAGCCCCAGCCTAGCAGAAATTTATACAATGTTTCTTATATATATTTTTGTATAATATTGCCTTGATCGACAACATTAAGAAATTGCTTATGTTTTGCTTGCATATGAAGCCTATGGCGTTGCAGCAAGTGCTGTCAGATCGTGATAGTGAAGATGAAGTTGATGATGACATTGCAGATCTTGAAGATAGAAGGGTATGCTTGATGATTATGCTGGATTTATTTAATGCTGAAGCAATGCCATATTATCATGATTAGCCATTATGCATGCACCCACATTTATAGGTTGAAGACATACTGCATGACCACTAAAGCTTTTAACAGGGTTCTTGATTAACCAACATTGGCTTAATTTGGGAATTTTCTTACAAGATCAAGTCTAGTTGGCTGGCCCATCTAAACCAATTGCCTGTCTATGTGACATATTTGATATATCTTATGCATGGCAACTTGAAAATTAATATCAAGCTATTATGTAAATTATGTTTCAGATGCTTGATGATTTTGTGGATGTTACCAAAGATGAAAAGCAGCTTATGCATCTTTGGAACTCATTTGTGAGAAAGCAAAGGTAGTAATTTATTTGTCTCTTCTAATTGTCCCGTCTTTCTGAATTCCATATTATTTCTTGTTTCTTTTAACCTTTTCTATTGTTCTAGGATGTTACGTGTTCAGGAAAGATGACAGTATGTTCAGGTCATCAAGTTCCAGTTTCTTGGTAAATGTTTATGCAATTTTTATTTTAAAATATGTATTCATTTTGCAGGGTGTTGGCAGATGGCCACATTCCCTGGGCATGTGAGGCATTTTCAAAACTTCATGGACAAGAGCTGGTCTCATCTCAAGCTCTTTTTTGGTACTATTCTTGCATGACTTAGCCCTTATTCCTTAAATATTGCTACTTGTAAAAAAGTTTTCTGGCTGAATATGTAGAAACTATAAACTGGTTATTCATTCTATAACTAGGACTACATTTTTAAAATGTAAACATCAAAGTCATAGAATGTTTCCCTGGTAATGGGGTTGGATTATAGGAGATTCACTGAATATGCCCTTTCTGTGGACTCAGTTTATCCACAACAAATTAGAACAGTGAACCCTAGCTATGGAAGACTACTGTCATTTATGTGGTTGATTGTACTATTGTTGCAATAAACTTTCAAACTTCTCAACCTTAACATAAATGGCATGTTTGGGAAACTTCATGCCTTGTTCAAGTCATCATTAGATGACTTACGGTTCTTTGTGGGTCTTAGAAACAGCTTTACTTGGAATCTTACTATCATTGCTTAGTGTTTAGGCTGTCTTTGTAATAACTCAAAACGGCATCAACTCTAGTCTTCTAGCTACTGGGTGAACTATTTGGAAACTGTTGCAAAACAGTTCGATCAATAAATAATCATCTACTTAGGATATTGTTTAAAAGGACAATTATACATATTTGTGTTGACTTTTCAAGCTTCTCTATGCTGAAATTGCTTGTTGAACTGCATGCTTTTCCTTTTTCCTTTTTTTTTGTATCATTTTATTGGGATGTTTATCTGAAATCTCAAATGCGCCTGGCTCAGGTGTTGGAGGTTATTCATGATCAAACTTTGGAATCATGGTCTTCTTGATGCCTGCACTATGAACAACTGTAATATCATTCTTGAGGAACATAGGGACAAGGTACCGGATGTTAGAAGTTAGGGTGATGGAGGATTTGCTAATTCGGCATTGTAGAGTTCCAACATGAGATGGCACAGGTTACTTTTGTCTTTTGATTTGTTCTATTTTTATTTTTTCAGTCATTCTTATTCAAACCATGTATGCAAGCATGGTAACTTATAGCCTGTAAAACATTCACATTAATATTAATCAATCAAAATATTTGCATTCAAGATTTTTGTAACGTTATACACATTCATTTCTTGGTAGCCTCTAACAGAACGTTAAGAAAGCTATCCTTTTTTTAGGAATTGACGGAAAAAACAATTGAACTAGGCAACTACGGTTTAGCTTTCCTGCCCCCCTTCTTCACAGCTTCTCTCTCTTCCAAGTTAACCTTTAAGAGGGAAAGATGAACTGGGAAGTAGAATGAGAAATTTTAGGTATCTAAAACCATAAATCAGGCTAATAAAATTGTATCACCAAGTCCAGCGAGTTAGCCAAAATTTTTGAGATACTTTAAACGCAAAATAAGAGCAAGCAGAAATAACGCAATGAATAGCAGACATAAAACGTTGAAAATGGAGTAAAGCAAGATGTAAAATGAATAGAATTACTTATTAGTAAAATTGCACATGTTGAAATTATTTTGGTCATTCTGTTACAGAAACAGAGAACAAGAAGAAGATGTATCTAGGACTAAATCCATCTTCCACCTTCATGTTTCCCTGCACTCTTTTCTCATACTTTCTTCTGTGTTTTGAAACTTGGCCTCAGTGAATTTGAGTTTCACCAGCCAAACAAAATTTGACAAAATATGAAAGTTATACAGAGCTTTCAAAAGTAACATCCAATATATCTCTGTAACATGGTTGGAGACTTTGGATTCTCAGGGAAAAACCTTGATAACATATCATGATGCATCACTGCTCATCCTGTTCTAGGGGAGGTTCATAGTTCAAGTCAAATAGAGGCATTTTTCTGGAGTTAGTTTCCGGAAGCGATCCCTTTTGGTCATTGTCTTCAACTTCATTAATTCCCAAAGCTGCAGAAGAACATAGTAAGGATTTTGGTATGGAATATTCATTAAAAACCCAGATACTGAGAGACTGACCTCCAGTATTAACAATTGGCTTCTTCGTGGAAATTTTTCCTAGATGAATACCATTTTGATTGTTGTTGTGAACTTCATCGTCTATCTCCATTTCTGCAGAAAAGACAGAGAAATTGAAGGGTGTGAGAGGATGAAAAATTTATGCAGGAAATTATACTCGAAGAGACACAGAGAAAAAGAGACCTTCTACACCATGTTCAAGCAAGACCTTTTGCAGCCTGACTGTGGTAGGGAACGTCAATGTGTTGTAGCCAACTATTTCTTTCCTCAATGACCTCCTCAAGAGTGAGAACTGGAACTTATTTATCCACATTTCAGTAACATTCTCAGCAGCCGGGATCACCAAATTTTCCACATTCATATAGCAAAGGGTCTGTAAAGTTGAACACAAATGGAAACTTATACAAATTAGCAGAGAGAGGGTCATCATATGGAACCCTATTTAGAGTTAAACTAACATGCTAAGAACAAAATTTATAGAGGACTAATTGTTCAACAACTTACAGATTCAATTGCAACCAGTAGCTTCCTAAGCATCCCTTTGCCTCTATAGGACTCCTGTGTTGCTACAAAGGACATCTCCGCCAGTTTTGCGCCATGGATTCTGATAGTTGCAGCAGAGACTATTTCATTACCCTTCTCCAGAATAGCAGTATAAAAACCTTTAAAGTTAATCCGACTCAAATTTGATCTGAAAAAGACAGTTATATAAGCAAAGAAAGAATCCCATTACCTCTCTTGCACTGTAATGTGACTTCCATGGAAGAAATTTGAATCTCAAAACTGAAACTTACCCACAACTGTATACCACATTCCGAACCACATCTATTCCGGTATGGCGGTCTATGATTTCCAAAAAGCACTCGTCCAACAAATTCCATGCTACTGAAAGCTTGGAGTTGCATTCTACTACGTGATGGAAATTTTTAGTTGGTTCAGTCGTACTCAGGTCAGTCTTCTTTAGCAGAGTCCACGAGGATCCACCATCTAGCTCATTCTTTACCCCAACAAGTCGTTCCAGTTTCTTATAAATCTTGTACCAAAAACACAGAGTTAAAATGAGTATTATTGCAGTACTTTTTTTGGTAATAGTATTATTGCAGTACTTGATCATATATACAAACACCCAAATATTTTATTTTCCTGATGAATAATTGATAAGGGTTTCAATTAAGAAATTAAATTACCTCTTCGCAGCTTTGTGAACAATACTTGGAGCATGTACTATTAAGATTTAATTCATCGTGTGCGTAACAGTACCAGTGAACTACAAGATACAACACAAAGTTAGAGGTTTCTTTACCCATGGTTATGGAAACTTTTTTTCATTTTGTTACAAAAAAGAAAAAGCAAGTTCTGAATCTATATTATAAAAAATATATATAATAAGCTAATTATACAACATAAATACATACATTGTTTATCACACAAGGTGCATTTAGACGTATGATCTTTCTTCACATTTTGTCTGCAATAGGAGCATACACAATATGCACAAAGCCAATCACCTTGTGGGATTCTCTGCAAACAAAATAGTTTTTATCAAAAAAAAAAAATTCAAACAAAATAGCACAAAGAATAATTAACATAACCAAGAAAACTGATAAAATAAAATGAAAAAAAAAAAAAAGAACACCAAATTTAATTCACTTCACCTTCAAATCCATGCAGCTAGAGTGCATGGTAGTAGGGCATTGTTCACAGCAAATCAAGTCTCCTCCATCAGCACAAAAGATACAAGCATCATCGTTGTCGTCCGCAGCAGATTTACTAGGCTCAATAAGGTTATATCCAGCGCCCATCAGCTCAGTACTTATAAGCCAAGCATGGATTTGGCATTCCAACAGAGAAGGTCCATTGTTGGCCACAACAATATACTGATAAGGCCTATTTGCATTGCTATGAGCATGTAACTCAAAGTCCCACACTGTGACTACATCCCTACAGCAATTACACAAAATGCCTGACTCTGTAACCTTCCCACTAAGCATCAGTTTCTCATAAGTCCGATCCATATACCAGACTTCTGCGCTGTCTTCGATTATTTTAAGTTGTATAAGCCATGAAAAGATTGTTTTCTTTTCCTTGGATTTCTCTGTCAGTGCATGTTTAGGCCCTGTTCGTCTCTTTATTAACGAATATGGAGCTTTTCTTCTTCTTGGTCTTTTCTTTTTCCATGCACTTGGTTTTCTATTCTGCAATCCTTGGTCACCTCTTTCAGCTGCAGCAGCAGCAGTGCCTCTCTTAGGAGGACGGCCCGGACATCTTCGTCTCGGGCTGTTTCGGCTGGAGCTTCCTCCATGTGCAGCTTCAGCCATTTCCATGTCTCTGAATTGTCTCATACAATTGTTGTATGTGCTTATGTTTCTGTAACGTGGCTGTCTTGATGGAGGCAAATTGGAATAGTCTGGATCATCAGACATGTCATCCGAATCAGTGCCTGATGATGTGCTGCTCCAACCTGTGTACTTCTTCTTTTCTTCTCTGTTCCTCAACTTGTATGCCATGGTTAATCCTAGATTAATTCCAAGAAAAAAGAAGAAAACCCAATTTAAATTTCTTAATTGGGTATCAAATCAAGTACTTTGAATGACAAAGATCACTATCTGCAACCAAAAGAAATTATGTGTCACAGTGAAACCAAAATTGATTTGTTTCCATTATTGATTCCAAAGTTTCATTTGTTATGTGTTTAATCGACATTAATGTATGTTCATGTATGATATACAAATTAGAGGCTTAGCTAGTCTGAAGAATGAGACAGAAAGACAACAGCCAGAGCTTTTAACTGGTTTATATATATTCAGAAACTTTTCAACCATTTGTGTAGACAAAAATGCTGGACCGTCTCAGTCTCTAAAATGGTAACGGTTTGATATTCCAGCGTGTGACAACTCAATCACCCAAATCTCTATTTCAGAGGTTAAAGTAATATTAGACTAAACCGGGTTATGATAATCTCTATTTCAGAAAATAAAGTAATATACATGTAAATATAAATATATTGCATATAATACTAAATAATTTTGAATAGTTACAATAATGGACGAATCTGTCATCCTTTTTTCTTTTTCTTTTTTCTTTTTTTTTCTATAGCTTACGTAATAATAATAAATTAAGACCATCATCTACTGAACATACCACAATTTAATTAAATAAGCTATATGTTTTACTATTTATAATATATTACTGCATGCTTTCCTATTTAAATTAATATAAACATATAAATGCGGTATACAAGTGTATAAATCGTTTCATTTATTAAAAACTATGAAATTTTATATGTTGTAAAATAAAAAGCACGGTACAAAAATATGATATTAATAATACATTAAAATTAATTATTTATAAATAAATAAATAATAAAAATATTAAATATTAATGAGATACAATATTCAAATTCATTGAACTACCAAAAATAATAATAAAAAAGGGTGATTTGATTAAATACCCACCGCGTCACTAATTTTTTTAAAAATACTCATGTTCTATAATTTTTGCAGAAATATCCTCTCTTTTTCTTTTTCCAAAATACCCTTAAAATTTAATAGCTAGAATCGTCATATGATGTCTAGACTCTCCATTTGATGGCCAAAATCGTCATTTGATGATTAAAATCGCTATGAAAAATTAGAGATAAAAGGTGTATGGGTATTATAAATGACAGTACATTTTACAAAAAAAAGTGAAAATTTCTACAAAAATTATAAGATATGGGTATTTTAAAAAAAAATTAATGACGCGGTGGGTATTTAATTAAATTACCCAAAAAAAATTAAATAAACATTGTTCTAGTAGAATAATTTAACGACGCAAGAGCAAAGCAATCGTCAAAGTTCAAAAATAAATAATTATCTAATTCAAATAAAAGTTTTTTTATTATTAAAAAAAAGTAAAATTCGTATATTAAACTTCTAAAGTTTTGTAATAATACCAAAAGATATTGAGTCAACTGGCTAATCTTTCACCAAGGGTATTAGAAAAAAAAAATACATACATATATATATATATATCCCTTAAAACAATAAGGGAGCGTTTGGAAGTGTAGTATACGAATAATTGAACAAAAATGGTGGTGAAAAGACAAACAAAGTTTTAGAAAATTGTCTTTATAATTTCCTTCTTTTTTTTTTCTTTTAAACAACTAGCTAAACCTGGAAAAAAATATGAAATTAAACGTTAAAATTTTAATTTTCAATTCAGAAAAAAATATTTCAAAATCAATTAAAAAATAAATATTTTTTAATTACTTGATAAAAAAAAGAAAAAGATGTAGAAACAACAACCCTTTTGATGACCTCTTATTTCTAATCCCAAATATTATTATGATTTATTGTGGTTTTTTTTTCTCAATTTTTTATCAAAAATAAAAAACTTTTTTTTCCTCAATTTAACAGATCACCACCTTGAGATCTATGGATAGATTAAAGAGATATAGATTTATAACCAAGAAAAATTAAAGGCAAGTCATAATAGCATTTAGAATAATACTATATCTCAATCAGTTATAGTGATAAGAAATAATTTACCTTTTTTATTTTTTTCCCTGTGGAGAAGAAAACCAATTCAAGAACTCAAAATATATGTTTTGTAAAAATTTCTTCAATCCCTAAATATCAATGAGAGAGAAAAAAAAATAATGATTAAATACCCCAAATGGCGTCAAAAAATGAGACCATAAATACATAATTTAGCTACAAAAACACTTAGAAGATTTCTTATAATCTAAATCCGTTGAAAGAGAAAGACACCTGAAAGAGCTGTGAAACGGCGCGCTGTGATAGAGACAAAGGTGTGTGGTGTGACAGACAAAGAGAGACACTGGGCGACACTAATCAAATTGCATGCAAACGTTGTCTGTCTGAGTGTCTCGGTCTTTGAAATGACTAAGAAATTGAAAAATTACTTGTTCGGATTTTCGCATCCCCCCTGAGTGTGTCTCTATAGCAAAGTATAAGCTTACCGGTCTTTTATAAATGGAAAAATATTCTTATTTGGTAACCAAAATTACCTTCTTCTTTTTTTTCTTTTTTTTTTTAAAAAGGGCAAATTGTTATAATACATCTAAGTTGTAGTTTTATATTACTTGTTTAATTACAAATCAAATAAAACACAATATCTCTCACCCTATATTTGAATAGGGCTCACTTTTAGCTACCAAAAGTGGGTCGTATTTTTTGTCACTAGATATATAAAGACTTAAACGGTGACCATTTAATGCATAATGTCACATTACTAGCGTTTCATCATCAGCTGCGACTAATAACATTTTTTTAATTTGCTCTTAAAATCCTCCATTGGGTCATTTGCTTTGAATTCATACCCTATTATTGAGCAAGCAGTTGGAATTGAATGCAGTTTTCCATATCAAGAAGTGCAAGTTAAAACAATTACCTTATTGGGAAAATGTAAAACGTAGCTGCGGATTTTCGGGCTATATGTGTATGTGTTTTTATATATAATTTTATCCATTTTAATTTAGTGATATTTTTGTTGTCTTTTTCTTGGTCATTTTTTGTTTAATTACCTCTAGTTTATATGTATTAATGAAAAAAATACTCTCTAATTCATGCCTTGAAAAAATTTGTTCTGACCACAACCGTGCTTTGAATTAGAGGATTTCAAAGTGTGGTAGTTAGAATTGAACTTAATTTTAATGTTTAATAGTGTAGCATGGTCTTGTATTTTGAAAATGACCAATATATGATTTTCTACTGGAAGAATATATATATATATATAATAAATATCTTAAAAGTAAAAAAATATAAGATGATGTTTTAAACTTCAATGAGTAATAAGCCAAAATTTTCAACTTTAACATGAACACGGTTTTCTATGTTAGAACAATCAGTAGGCTAACAATACTTTCTTGTTGGGAATACTACCTTAATTTTAGGTTTAAACTTTGGAAACATTTTATTTTATGAAGGAAAAATGTTTATGGAGTTTAATCAATCTACTTTAGACTAATTAAGTATGTCAAAATTTGTGACCCAGTTAGAGCTCAATTACTTTTTATGGTGCTAAGTTTCTAACCCTTTTTAAGTAATTAAGAGAAAAAAAAAAATTGGGGAAAGCCAAGTAAAAGAAAAAAAAAAGACAAAAAAAGAAGGAGCGCATCCAAATATAGCACTAAAGGTTTCATTTAACTTCTAAAATTGTACGAATTAAACCAATATTATTTATTTCATTCCATGTCTTTTTATCTTATCCCTTCAATTATAATTTTAACATCTTAATTTTTTTATTTGAATTATATATTAAATTACAATTAGAGAGGATAAGTAAGAGAATATGAAAGGGGATAAATTATTTAGATACGCGCGAATTCCACCTTCTTATTTTTGTTGGGCATTTTGAACTTTCCTGCAGTCTAGTTATCATTTAAGTGTAATTTTATATTTTATATATTTTTTTCTATATAATTATAATTTTACTTTTCTTAATAAGTAAAAAAATGATTTTGGAAAAATGGGGTGAACTCAATGGTAGGTGATTTTCTTTTATTCATTTTTGGTAATTTTAGATTTAAATTAAATGTCTTAAAATGTTTTTTTTTTCTTTAAAATACAGCATCATTATTGTAAAAGTATATATATATATACACACACATAAGAATGATTTACTTGCCTAAAAAGGCATAAGAATGGTTTTGATAAAAATGGAGTGAACTATATTGGTATGTGGTTCAAAATGGAGTAACTTAATAAGTATTTGGTAGGTAGTTTTTTCTTTTTCTTTTAGTCATTCCTAATCTAGATTTATATTAATTGAAATCAATTTTTTTAGTGTTTTTTAAGTTTACTATATTTTTTTTTCTGTTTTTTTGTTCTCTCTTAATTCTAATTTAGTTTATATATATATATATTATTGTTTTTAAGTTTAATATGATTAATGTACAGAGTAGTCTGTATGTACTTTTGGTTGGTAGATTCCTTATTCCATATATATCTACAAGTTTATATGTACATCTATATTTAATTACATTTATATATAAAGAAAATTATTTAATACTTTCCTCAACGGCAAAGATTAAAGAAAGATTCTCATGCCCAAAGCAAAATATACTTGGAGCCCATTTAAAAGTGCTTCTGTAAAAATATTTATTTTTTAAGAGTGTTTTTCATTTCTAATATTTTAATTAAAAAAACATTTTAATAACAAACGCAGTTTATATTTAATTGTAAATTATAAAAAGTGTTTTAAAAATAAAATATCTAATAATTTTTTGTTGTTTAATTAAAAATCCTTTTAATTATGATAAATTACCAAAAATATAAATCTTAATTAAAAGAATAAAAAATAAATTTAGCTGATAAGTGGTGGAATTTTAAAAATTAAATGGAGTTATTTTAGATATATGAAATCATCCTTAATGTACAAAGCTTTTTTTTTTAATTAAAAAATAACATTTTTTCGAAGAAGGACCTAACTCTAAACCTGCAATTAAATTGCTTTTTTTTTTAATGAAAAAAGTGCCTTTTATTATTTTTTTAAAACAAGTCTATTTTTTTACAAAGAAAAAAAATAAATTAAAAAACCACATTCAGCTCTTACATGTTTTTGGTAAAAATATATATATACTTATATTTAATTGTAATTTAATATAGGTATAGATATCCACAAAATTTGTGTAAATTAAATATATTCTAAATGTAAATAAATATGATTAGAATCATTCAAAAAAACAATTATTGCATAAATCAAATATTTTATCTCATTACAAAGATATGACTGATACAAGTGAAATGAAATAGAGTTTTACAATAAAATGATGTTTTTCAAAATATTATTATATTTAAGATGTTATTCTAATAAAACCTGATTTGATTATGAAATAAAATATGTACTAATATTGAAATTTCATAGTTAAATAGGTGATTAAAATGTACAAATAATTAAATCATTATTACTGCTTTTTATAAAAGAAATTAACATAAAAATAGTAAGTATTGCTGAGTGATAAGCTCCCAAACTATAAGTATACAGGGGTGTGATTAAAAAAAAATTAACTTTTTTATTATATTTATTTATGAAAATTATAGTTCGAATTTTAATAAATTTTATTATTATTTTAGATGTATTCAATTTTATTTATAATATCAACAATTTTATTTATAATATCAAATAAAAAAGAATAATTAATATTTTAAATTCCTATAAAATTATAAAGTTGAATAGCAAAATATCTTTACCACTCATAAAATCTCAAGGAGACGAGATCCATACGAAGGCTTTTTTTTAATTGAAAAAAAAAAAAATGGCTCCCAAACTATAAGCAAGTTCTGGGTTTCATGAATTCAGCTTCTGAAAAAAATGCGTACTTTGATGGTCGTGAGCAGGTCGCTGAGGCATTACAGTGTGGAAAAGCTTAAACCCATTCGACCATGGTCGCTGATCTCCATATTTCCAGAGAACTCACTCCCTCCCAATTCCAATCAATGGCTTTACCAAACTCGTAGAACTCTAATATTGGAGCCCACCTCCTCACAGTTCGTCAAGCTTCATAGACTCTCTGATTCTGATTCTGGTAAATTCCTTTGACTTCATTTCTTCAGCAATTTCTCTTCCGCAGTGTTGAAAATTGTTAATTTTCGTTATTAAGGTTTTCTATTTTGCTGTGTGGATGTGATGTTTGGTTAATTCATATTATCCATGGATGCACTGAAAACCCAATTGCGTTTGTAACAGGAATTTTGGAGGTTAGTTTGGACAGGCCTGAGGCAAAAAATGCCATTGGGAAAGAAATGCTGAGAGGTTTGCAGCATACCCTTGAAGCTATCAGTAGGGATTCCTTTGCTAATGTAATGTTACTGCGTAGTCCAGTTCCCAGGGTGTTTTGCTCTGGTGCTGATTTGAAGGTAAGAGTAAAGACCTCATTTTTATTACGTTTTGATTGTTGAAGCGATTTATATTACACACGTATTACACATGTTTTCAGTATGGTCAATGTTGTATATATATATACAAGTATTCAATTTTTAAATATTCTTATGGCCCTAATGATGAATTTCAAATTCTCTTCTTAATTATGTTGCAATATTGTTGTTGTTTTGTTTGATATTGATGGTACTTTCATGCTTAAAGTATATTTGTTTGTCATTTTATGGAGCCGTTTTGATACAGGATGCCTACACACTGTTAATGTAGTTCTTGGCTATAAATTGGGTTGGCAGGAACGCAAGACAATGACTCCAGATGAGGCTCGATCATTTGTGAATTCACTGCGTGCAACATTCTCATTTTTAGAGGTTAACCCCCCTTTTATTCACTTATTTGGTTTTTGATAAGTTGTTGGTAATATGGAACTGTAAATAAACAATACATGAAACTATCTTCCAGACTTCATTTCAATCACCTGCAATTGGGTTTGATGTAGCTATACTTGGGACCCCTATCCAAGCTGAAAGAAAGCAGATTTTCTGCAATTTGTTGCTTGGAGTTTTTACAGTAAATTTATGCTCAGATCTTCTCATTAGATTTTCGGTAATATGGGTTGCTTAGTATCGAGGATTTACACTGTCAAAAATATAGAAAAATGAATTTTTATTTTTTGCTAAAAGGAGTTGAATTCATATTTCATTGGGTTAGCGACTTCCTGTCAATAAGAACCAATCTTTGTTAAGCCATTAATTATAGCAATTACTAAACAACAATGGTAAAATCTCCATGTGTGTGTGTGTGTGTGTGTATCCACCTATATTGGTTTATTATATGAATACTTAAGCATATGTACATACACATGCATTTACACATACCCATGGGTGGTTGTGGATGGTGTTAACTTCTAAGTTGACTCTGTCATGCTGTTTCTCCTGCTTCATCACTTGCTTGTATTGATATGCAGCATTCTGTATACAAAATAGCTTCCCACAAGATGTCTTTGTTTTGGCACAATTTCACTGGAGATGTTTTTTCTTCATCATTAACATGAACTATTTGAAACTTTTTGTTCAGACACTTCGTATTCCTACTATTGCTGTCATTGAAGGAGCAGCACTGGGTGGTGGTCTTGAAATTGCTCTGTCATGTGATCTTCGGATTTGTGGTAGTTCAAATTTAGTGTTTTCATAGTTAACTTAGTCATGTTGAGTGCTTTGGATGCTTTGATGAGAGGCAGTTTTTCATTTCTGATTGTTTCCCACCTCAATGGCTTAGGAGAAGATGCACTATTGGGCTTGCCAGAAACAGGACTTGCTATAATTCCAGGGTATGCACTAAATCTCATTTCACATGTTACCTTTTGTTGTTGGATCTCATACATTATATACCTGCACCTTGTATATCTAATATAGGGTATCAGCTATTGGTGCTGTATACAGGAGCGTATCCAACCGTGTCTAGTGTATAATGGGAAGTATCCCATTCCTCCGTACAAATGCTTACCAATTAGATGAAGAATGTGAATAGATAATTCTGTTTGGGGAGTGATGTTGTCAACATAGTTTAACTTTTCGGGGTATAACTTATGCATGTTTCAGTTAGTGTATTTACACGGTGACTTTCCTCCTCCTCTGAAACCTGTTCTTCACAGGGCAGGTGGGACACAACGACTTCCAAGATTGGTTGGAAAAGCAAAAGCAAAAGAACTCATATTCACTGGCAGGAAGATTGGTGGCAGAGATGCAATGGCTATTGGTGCGTGTACTGAGGATCTGCATAGTTTATGATTATTTTTTGATGTTTTATTGCAATCTTTTGAATACTCCATTTAAACAATCCTTTCAGCAAAATGAGTATATATTGCTGTAGGTCTGGTCAATTACTGTGTACCTGCTGGTGAAGCTCATCTAAAAGCGCTTGAAATTGCACGTGATATAAATGAGAAGGTACTTATCAAACTTTTCACTCAGGGTGGTGTGTGTATTTAGAACTTCTCTATTGAGCTTACGGACTAACCAAATGCCACTTCAAGTCTGTTGATATGACTTGTGTATAAGTAAACCAAACTCAGACACTAACGATAACATGAAGGTCATTTCTTATACAAAGGACAAATTCTAAATTCACAGACAACTTTTAGCATACTTGTATTAACATATACATTTTAGCAGGGTCCTGTAGCAATAAGGTTAGCAAAAACAGCCATAAACGGGGGACTAGAGGCAAGTATGGGACCAGCTTTGGCTTTAGAAGAAGAATGCTATGAACAACTCTTGAACACAAAAGATCGCTTGGAAGGTTTGGCTGCATTTGCTGAAAAGCGCAAGCCAAGGTATACTGGAGAATAAGTTGAAGATTTTTCTGTGATAACTTTGTTCTTAGGGTGAGCTTGGGCGGAGAAACAAAGCTTATTTTTTGGATGCAGACTCCAGCAGCTTCTGAACAGGCTTCAAGTTGTATGTTTTCGCCCTTAATTAAAATTTGTTTGGAAAGTGAAATCTCTTAGACGTATGTATTACCATTACTAATAAAATTATAAAACTTCAGTCTTCGATAATTTGTTTGGCATTTGGAAATTTTCTTTTGACACTTAACACTGACACATAAATAATTATTTTGGCTTCATCTTAAAACAAATTCAATTGGCAATGTATAAATTAATAAATCCCCATTGCAATTTAAGGTTACATATGTACCTTTCATTTTCTTGTAAATTACATAAATTATCTTTCTATCAGTCAAACTGTCAAGACAAAATAATAGCCAACCAGGTTAATCAACCTAGAAAGCATCATTTAATTAACAGATCACAAGCGTAAGAATTTTAAATCAGCAAAACATAAAATCAATACAAAAGACTCAGAGAAAAGTGGGATTGCTGGGAAAGAAGATGGGATTTAAAATAGTGTTTATCGAAAATTTGATGATTTTGCTGACTAATAATAAAATACATAATTTAATGTCAAAAATTCCAAATTAATCCATCATAACCACTTTATTATGAGACAGAACAAAAAACACTTTTGAAGACAAGTTTTTCCCATAAGGCTTGACAAATCATAATTGTCAATATTTGCCTACTAAATGTATATGCCTCAATTTGAATTCATTGTTTTATCGATTTCCATGTATTATTTTTCATTAAAAAAAATTGTTTGTTTGTCACTGCAAGAACCAACTGCAGACCTTTAATTAATTCTTTTTCCTTTTTCAAATACCATGATTTAGTATGAAATTACTTTCTATGGTAGGCTGGAAGCTATATATAGTATTGTCATCAGATGGATTAATTACCCTTCTGCAATAGAATGTAGCTTTTTTTTTTCACCTTATAAATGGTAAGTTTCATACACATGACCTGTCAAGAATAGCTTCTGGTTAAGCCTCAAATTAACAAATTAAACAAAACAGTCAATTAATATACAGCTTATATAATATAATTATAGTCCAAAATGAGTTATTTCTATTGCTTAGGCTAACTTACCATAACGAGCTCCAATATGCATTTCTTGTACAACTACTTAAATGGCAAAGCTCAATACTTAATAGCCCCTGCATTGAGCAGCTTCCTCTTATTTCTTTTTCCGTTGTCTAGTCTAGATTGAGTTTTGTGTTATTCTAAAACACTTCTATTTATATATATATATAGACTGTCCTACATCGTCAAAATGGACATTAACATCACAGAAAGAGAATGCTCCTCAAGATTCAAAGGAGTAATTTTATTGAAAAGTGGGAAATGGGGTGCAAGAATCTCCAGCACTTACAAAGCGTGCTGGCTAGGGACTTTTGAGAGAGAGGAAGAGGCAGCTTTGGCTTACGATAGAGCGGCCATTAAGCTTCAAAGAAGTGATGCCCCACTCAACTTCCATTGGAGAAACTACGAGTCTGAAGAGTGTGTTTTCCAGAGCCAGCACTCTAGCGAGGTGATTCTGAATATGATCAAGGAGAAAACTTATGCAGCCAATCTCGAAAACTTCGTGTCCACGAAGTTGACAAGGCGTCCATCAGTTGAAGGAAGTGTTCAAGCCAGAAGTAGTTCAAGCAACGAAAGAGGTATCATATACCATTTACTGTTCCAGAAGGAGCTGACTCACAGCGATGCCTCGCACAAGAGCTTTCTGATCCCTAGGGAACATGCACTGCAGCATCTTCCGCCGCTTTCTGGTTCCATTTCAGAAGATGATGGTGACGGTGATGATGAAGAAGAATGTATGGCTAAGACTTCCATGAAGTTGACATTCTTTGACAAGCATCAACGGTCATGGACTTTCGGGTATTCGTATTGGAGGAGTACTAAAAGCTTTGTGTTTACACATGGTTGGAGACACTTTCTGAAGATGAACAATCTGAAACAGAAAGATAAAGTGATATTCTATAGATGTGAGTATGAAGGGGATCATGATGATCAGGTGGAGGAAAGAAAAGGGTTTTACATGATAGATGTTGATCATAGTAGTACAGGGGAACATTCTGAGGTAGGAAAGAGTAAGACTGAGGAAGATTCTGATTGCGTGATTGTTGAAGACACTAATAACAATAAAGGGGTTAGGCTTTTTGGTGTTCAAATTGGTTAATACTCAAAGCCACCAACACCAAGGTCCTAGGCCAAGCCAAATCTATGAAAAACACCAGCACCAAGGTCCTAGGCTTTTTGGTGTTCAAATTGGTTAATCTCAGACCTTTTCTTTTCGTTTTTTTTTTTCCCTCTACTTATTGTTGTCTGTCAACCTTGTGGTGGAGTCTAATAATTTCTTGATATGTCAATGTTTGTCGCATGGAGAACATGTTATATTTGATCTGTTCTGCCTCCTGCGGGCTTAATTTGATATCCACAGTCTGTATGCTTTTAATTTAAGAGATCACTTTTGAGAATGTGTGCGCGAGGACTTTTTTGGTATGAGCTGTGTTTTTAAATATCAAAGCCTAGGCTTTGTGCTGTTATGTGACTACATTTATTAATTACATCATATACTATTTGAGGTGAAACATAAATTATAATTAAAAATATTTTTCTTTTAGATTTATATTCAAATTTAGTATGCAAATAATACATACAATATATGTTCGACCCAAAAAAAAAAAAGAAAAGAAAAAGAAAAGTAATATATAATAGACAGTATAACATAGTACTGCTACATAATGACAATAAAGAAGAGAGAGACGTATTTCTCTTAACAATAAATGTACATTGGAGTAGCAATTTTCCTTTCTTCGTATTAGTTAATTGAACAACTTATCAGAAAAGTGCGTGAAATTAGTTCTTATCCATCAGATTACAAGAGTTTTAGTTAATAAATTAGTTTAAGTAAAAAAATATTCACCGTTTTACAGGTACCTAGATGTATAAGTAAATAAATTCTTTTACAAAATATATATATATATATATATATATATATATATATATATATATATATATATATAGGGCTTGAAAGTCTTGAAGGCCCATCGGTCTTGTGTGTGGTTATGGAATTAGGATGACCATCATCCAGAACCTATATATATAAAGGAATGAGGATGCTGGTTCCCAGTCCAGGTGTTTTCTGATACATAAACCCTACTTTCATTTCCACTTCCACTTCCATTTGAAAGAAAAGGAGGAAGGAGAATCTGATTCCCACAGAAATGGCTGCTTTGGATGAAAGCTCTTCTGCTAAGAGGTGGCTTCCTCTTGAAGCTAACCCGGATGTTATGAACCAGGTATTTACCCCCCTTTCTTTTTTAACCTTTTCTCATACTAAACCCCTTATCTATTTGCTATTAATTTTCTGATTAAGTTCTGTTTGGTTCCCGAGTAATCGCTGGAAAACGAAATAAGTTATGTTTTAGTTTATCTTTTTTTTTTTTTGCCGCTATTTCATTTGTATGGAAATGACTGAACGCTATTCGGAGAACTAAGCTTTCGTTGAATTTGATGAGGAAGAACAAGCTATTTTGATTTTTTCTTGATCGTGGTTTTCCTTTTATAGGTTCAGTTCGAAGAAGAAATTTTCTTAAAGTTCTGAGTTGAATTTCTGTTTAAATAATTTTGCTGTTTTTGGTCCGAAACGTAGATATGTGATAGTCGCAGGAAGAGTTCTAAGCCACTTTTATTTAGAATTTGTTTGCTTGTTAAAAAAAAAGGAGCCTAGTATAGTGATACGGTTAACTAATGATTAATGATTTGTAATACGATTTCAGATTAATGCGTGTTTTTGAGCATTAATGGCTATAATCTTGTTTGATTCTCAATTTTCTTAAAGGAGTGACTATGATACGTGTATACTGTAATTTTTCTCCTTGGTTCTACGTTTTATCTATTACTTATAGAAAGTGTGTTAAACAACATAATTCTTATTAAGAAAACACTACTTTGGGACTCAAACTAACCACTAAGCTTTGTTTCATTTTAGTAAGTTTATTTTAGTACTGTCCCTTGATTTAAAGTAATCAATCTCCTGAGAAAAAGTGCATCCATCATGAAAAGCTACCCATGAAAAATTGCAAAAAGTATTATGAACGTCATCTTTGTCCAATTTCAGCTTATAGGATCCTCATCTTTCTTATTACTTCCAAATACCATTTTCAAACCTGATTTATTGAACTTTCTTAAATTTTTTTTAAAGGTTATCTACATGAAGTGGACTGTTATGGTTTTTCTTTTTCGGGTGCAAACTGTGTTCGTCCTTAAAAAGGATGTACTTTACAGAACAAGTTTCTTACAGACACAAGTGCTAATTTGAATGTACCACAGAAGACATGTTAGATTATGCTCTTCTTTTTCAACTTGCAGTTTCTCTGGGGCCTTGGTCTTAAAGAGGATGAGGCAGAGTGCTACGACGTTTATGGGCTGGATGAAGAACTTTTAGAAATGGTCCCAAAGCCTGTACTTGCTGTGCTATTTCTTTATCCCATAACCTCACAGGTATTTGTTTTACTTTGTTTCATTTTTTAAGATGTTTTTCTCTATCAATCTGAATTACTGGATGGCAGTCATTTGTAGGAATAATCTGTTTTAATGTTATTTTCTTGACATGGTAGAAATATTGTATCTGCTGATTTATTAAAACCAATTTTTCTCAGAGCGAAGAAGAGAGGATGCTGCAGGCAAATGAAAAGAAGGTGAATGTGATGACATTTGATCATATGACTTATTCAAAATCTTGTACTGTTTTACATGTACTTCTTGGGGTGTAATTGTGTGTATTTTTTCCTTTTTTCTCTCTCTTTCTCTCTTCTGCATCCCTCCACTCTTTCTTTCATATTTTCATCATTTTGTTGAACATTTGACAATTGTGGTATTGATTGGTGGGTTACTGGCACACCCTCTGCCGCTGGTCCATCATAACCCATAGGGGATCCCACACATGCCCCCTTAGAGTTGCCTCGATCTTTGTCTCAAATATTAGTTCATCATTGATTACATTCCTGGAGGTTATCTGATAATGTTTTTATTAGTTTAAGCCCTTTATATTGGTGTCCTTTAATGGTATATAATGATGTAAGAAAATAGAAGAATGTTGTAGTTATATGTGGAGTCATACAATCTATTATGGCCTCTGAATTCAATTCTGGCTGTAGGAACCTCATGAGAGTGTTTATTTCATGAAACAAACTGTGGGTAATGCTTGTGGAACAATTGGACTTCTTCATGCCATTGGAAATATTACTTCAGAGATCAAGCTTGGTAAGTGTTGCAAATATAGTTTTGTTTGAGTAGATGAGTTTTGACCATACATAATCACATGTGCATGATAGATGTGTTTCTCTACTTATTCCTGCTCCCGGAAGTTTTAATATCTTCTGTTGTACATTAAAATTTACATTTTTGTGGTCATGTGTGTGACAATTCAACAGAAGTCACTTGAGGGTGGGCTAGTTCTTCATATTAAGGACTGTTTATTGGAGAGATGACTTAAATATGATCAGATTCATATGGATATATAAACCCTTGGAATTGCAGAAATTAGCCTTAATAACCTAATTTTCAAATAAGTAGTACATAGATGTTCTTCCTAAGGCTTTATCCATTACAGGCTTTCTAGTATAGAGAACATTTGAACCTTTGTTTGGCATCCATATTCCATTATTCTAAGAAGACTAGAAACTGGCTAGTCCCTTGGGATTCTTAGACCTAGATATATTCTAACTGCTGCCTAGTTTTCTCTATCACATTCTTCCCATTGTAAGTTGTATTCTTGATATTCTTACATATAGAAAGGGATCTTCAAACAAGTTTACATGCTAACTTTCTTTGATGGTGTCTGATTGTTCTTTTCAGTTGAGGGATCCTTCTTGGATAGGTTTTTCAAATCTACAGCAAGCATGGACCCAATGGAGGTTCATTATTCCCTATTCCTTTTTTCCCTTCAGTTTTGATCAATGGATATTGCACCTAAAAGGTTACCTTATTGCATATCTTTGTTATTTGTTTTACATACTTCTGTAGCGAGCGACATTTCTCGAGAAGGATACGGAAATGGAAGTTGCTCATTCAGTAGCTGCTACTGCTGGTGATACAGAGGTAAATTTTTATCGGTATTTAGTGAATGATGATGCGATGTTAGAGTTTACTCGGAGGATGAAATGTATATAAAAATCATGTAAATATAAATGTTTCTCTGCATTAAGTTAGATATAAACACAGGTGTTTGGTTTAGCAAAGTTTGTCTTTCTTGTCTTACTAGCTTATCCTTGCAGGCTTCAGACAACGTGGAGACTCATTTTATCTGCTTCGCATGTGTGGAAGGTACATCTATTCTGAAATGATTGATGATGATTTTAGCTGAATTCTAACTGCACTATTATATGTAACTTTTATACGAATTTGGTGTTCATGTAGGTGTACTTTATGAGCTTGATGGAAGAAAGACTGGACCAATTTCTCATGGCGCTTCTTCACCCAGCAGTCTGTTGCAGGTATGCACACGCACCATGGAATTATTTTAATATGTGTTTTGAAGCTTTAATTTCGAATCTATATAGCCTGAGCAAGTTCAGCTCATTTGGCATACTATTAGAGCTCGAACACAAGGCAGTTAAGCCTGAAAACTGGCTTAGGACTAGGTTTCAGTTTTTAGTTTTTAGTGTGATTTTCCCACAAACACACTGTTAAAGAAGGCATTTTTCTTCGCTTACGCGTTGATACCAGTATAATAAACCTGCCAAAATCTAATGTGTTAGAAGAGACATGTTTTTTATTCTGTTTCATTGATTCATTGTGCAGTACTTATTGTGATATTTATTTTATTTGGTTTTTTGTTTTTAATTGAAACAGGATGCAGCCAAAGTCATAAAGGGCACGATCCAGAAAAATCCCGAGTCTCTCAACTTCAATGTCATTGCCATTTCGAAGAAAGCTTAGCAAGTTTGAGATGGTTTAAGTACAACATGTTTGATGCTCTGGGTGTTGCTTTAGTTTGTCTTTTATAAAAGCTTTTAGTTCATACCAAAAGCATATTACATTGTACTAAACAAGGGCAGTCAAAATTTAAATATACTTGGAAAATGATATTGGGCTGTGTTTGGTTGGCCCAGTATCTTTTGTTTTCCTTGAGTTGATCATACCATTTACTTCCATTAGATTTTGATTCTCTGAATATCAAGAAGTGTTATATATGGTAAAGCAGAAGGTGAATGTATTGGATGAAAATGAATAGTCGAAATTAAATGAAAACCTGGAAAAACGAATTTTATTAATATCATACGTCAAACAAACAAAGTTTCTTCTTCCGCCGTAAAGCAGTACTGGCTTTTTGATAATCATTGTCAAATCTTCAGCCATACATTTTAGCTTTTCATTCTATTGTGTGCTTGAGGTTGTGCTGCCCAGTCTTCTTCTCTACCTTGGCCTTCTTTGTTCTCCACAATGCTTGCTATCTTGTTGGCCATTTGATCAAGTTCCTGGGCTCCAATAGGGTGCTTTCCCACTGCATAGCTGTACATCCAATACAGCACTAAAGCTCCAGCGGAGCCCAAGCAGCCGGAGGTAACAAATCCGGCGAACAGCAAAAAGAGAGTAATAGCAGCTGGGACTGGAACTGGGCTGAAGAGAACCAGCGAAGGTGTAACCAAAGCCAAAGCAATGACAGTTACAGTGAATGTGAGACCTCAGAGGACTTGGAGAGACCCACCCAATGCGATAGCCGTGGAGGCCTTGGCCACCTGGTAAGTGAGTAGCGGTTGGTGGGGTCGAGGACTGGTCTGGGCCTTGAAATTAAAAGCGATATTGATGGGAATTCGTAGGCAGGTAGGGGTATCAAATAGCAGGTGTATTTGAAGGAAGGAGGTGATGATGCCTGGTGGGACACGTGCTCTCTTTATGTCATTACATGACAGAGATTTGCATGAAGTCCGGTGTTGGTGTTATTTTGTTGACACCAATATGTATATATATATTTGTTTCCACACCGTTAATGGTTTTTCGTTGTTTGTTTGCATAGAAAGAGACACAGAGAGACCCATTAGGGAACTGAGAAGCAAATACATATATATATATATATATATATGCTAGGTGGCAGCACGGGTATTGTCCACGGTACCACTTTATCCACCAGATGTAAGCCATGCACAGACATTGAGGTGGCAAACTATTGCGTGCTGATCCATTCTGTGGAAAGTACAAAACTAGGGTTTTGACAAGCTAGCTAGGTTTAAGTAGATATTGGTGTCGCGCAACGTTTTCTTAAAAAAGCTACCATGCAAAACACACACAGCAATGTGTACGTGTGCATGTGATCACCAAACATGGCGGTGAAACTTCTAAGAAGGCCGTACTAGACAACCCCTTTCCCTAAATAAAATTCTCTACAATTACCAGAAACCCAAGTAAAATATACTATTCCCACTTAAAAAAGAGTACCATCGACCAGAACAACTGCATGCAGCAGCTGTATTACCAAACGTGGTATTTAGACCATTCTAAATGTAATATACAATGAATTTTATTGCTTTGAGATGACAGTGTCAATTGACCAGCCACCACACGAAAACATTAATTTATTAAGAGAGAGGGAGAGACAGAGGCAGAGTCTCGTAGGCATATGCAAGGTAAGGTTTGAGGCTTAGAGGCACCGTAGCCAATAAATTTAAAAGTCTCCCAATGCAGTTGAATTGTCAAAGCGACCAATTGAATAAAAAACGAAAAGTCAAGGTCAACATTTCAACGGGTCAAAAAAAATTAAAGCATATGAAGGACAGGGTTTTTTCTAAGCTTGCATGCATACTCATGGACCGTACAACTGTATTTATGCGGCCCCCGCTCGTGTGCTTAGTTTCTTCATTCTTCAGGTTGACGCTTACCCTGCCTCCATCTCTTTTTATCTGCTTATTTATAGTTCTTTGTAACATTATGTGACCCCATCAAGTCTATTTCAATTTTTGAATATTCTCATATGTAGGATTTTTAATATCAATTGTCTATTCAACGCATAAATTATAAATTATCTCTTTAAAAACGTACATTTAAACCGTTATAAATATAATATATTCATAAATTATAAAATAATTTGTAATTGTTATTTTAAAATTTAAGAGAATTGATGTTAATTTTATAATTTATAAAGTGATTTATAATTTTGTATATAACTCAGCGGTAATGATGTTAAAAATCGTTTTATATATATATATATATATATATATTTTGAATATTATACGCTGACACACACTCATGTAAACGTGCGTATATAGGGGAAAAGAAAATTGAAGAGGTTTTTAATACCAACTGTCTATTTAGCTATGCATAATTTGCAAATTGCCCTTTTAAATACGGATATCTAAACCGTCATAAATATAATATATTTATGAATTAAAAAATAATTTAGGGCTATTTTTTTTTGAAGTCTAACGATATTAGTATTAATTTTATAATTTATAACTTTGTACAAGTGACAATGATGCCTTACCCAAAAAAAAAAAAACAATCCTTTTATATATATATATATATGTTGAATATTAGACGTTCACACACACACTGCGTAAACGTGCACATACAGGGAAAAAGAAAATTGAAGAGGTTTGAAAAATAAGAAATATCAAATGAAATTTGACAGCTTAAGATTTGTATAAAAATCAGAGGCTGTAGAAGAGTAAATAACAATGGTGTGGAAATGGGTTTTTAAATAGTTTTTTCGTGGATATGTTTGGTGCATATGAAAACAAAGCAAGTTTATAGTTTAGTTGAAAGAAAAAACCATGTGTGAACAGGGGGCAAAAAGCAAAATAAATAAATAAACGGAGAATAATATTCTGCCTTTAAACGCAAGGAAATGTCACCTTCAGGCTTCAATGAGCAGATTTAGCTACACATTTAGAGAAGACCCAGCCCAACAAGTAACTTAAATACATGTCAATCCATCTCTTAATTAATGCACATCCATTAGTCAATTTGCATAAGGTTTGGCGGTTTGTTGATCTTTAGAACCGACTAGGTGGTACCAACCATATGCGTTAGATTTTCTTTATACAAGTGATGTGACAAATTACAATTAAATAGAAAAAGAGTGGTGCGTAGCTACTAGGTTCATGGACTTTTTTTCTTTTTTCTTTTTTTGTACTATAAAAAATTAGAAGTTTAGTGTTGTACAACCAAAATTATATCCAAAAGTTGATTAAATTATAGATTGTTTATATAGATTATTTTCAGTCTTGAAATATACAAATCAACACAAATATTATAGAATATTTTACACCTTGGGCTTTATATATATAATCATTATTTTTCATTATTTATATGTTTGTTTAATCTTTAATAAGAAATTTAAGGAATGAAATCAATAAAATTATAGCATTTAGAAGACTTTATTGAATTTGAACCCTAGAAAAAAGTTTCTTTCGAACTTCAAAGCAAAAAAAAAAATCTAAAAATAAAAATCAAACTTTTAGTGGATATCTCAATCACGAATATTATACGTAAAATCACAAATTACAATCCAGAAACGAAAATTAATTAGATATGAATACCTTAATGAAAGGGTTAAGGATGTCATTTTCGCCCCCATGATTATTACTATTATTTTTTATAAAATTAAATTGCTACACTTTTTGTTATTATCCTTGTTCTGATAATTTACTGCATGATGGCAAGAAAAAAAAAACAAAAAAAATCAATATAAAATGATCTTTTGCTCCGCTCACTTCTCTGTCAATTTTTCTTAGCATTATTATTTAAATATATAGAAACAGTAAAAATAAAAATAAAGATAAAGAAGAAAAGAACACGTGCCCCACTTATGAGATATCCCAATCAACTCATTGTAATTCATTTTCACAAAAAGAAAGAAAGAAGTTTTAGAGTTTTTGTCATATTTAAAATGTGGAATGCAATGAATGAATGAAGTGAGATTCAAGAACCCGTACAACAATTATTCCATTGCGGATAAACCTCCTATATCCACATTTAGAATGTGAAAAATAAAGAGAATACACATTTAGATTGGTAGACCACAATAGCAGTAATTCCTAAGCAAAAAACTCAACACTCAACTCTCACTTGGATTTCAGTTAATAATAATAATAAAAGAATACTAATAACTTCCCATTTCAGAAAAAAGATTCAAACCAAACAAAAAATTTGGTATTCACAATGCTAATCATTCCCTCATATCTCAACCTTTTTTTTTTCTTTGATTTTTTTTTAATTATTTTGTTCTTTCTTATCTGACAACCTCCCAATTTATGGAAGCCCAAAAAAAAAATAAAAGATAAAAAAAAGGTTCTTTCTCAGATTAATTACAGTGTTCGTCAAAGAGGCATTCACATCCGGGAATCTAGGGTCACCAATACGTGTTAGCCACGTGACGCCACTTGCCTTCCCACTTGTTGCTGAATCCCATTGCCCATTTCCAGCCCGGCTTGAGCCACTGCGTGGTTCGCCACCTTCTTCCTCCTCTTGGAAGTCGGGGACCCACTTTCCGATGAGGACGAGGAGGAAGGCTCCGGGGACGTTCGCTTCGAGGTCACTCTGACCGGGTCGGGCTCACCCGAGTTCACCCGCAGAGGGAAGTTGAGAAGAGCTCGCGAGCCGCGCATCCGGTAGGCCGCTCGGTCGTAAGCTAGTGCCGCGTCCTCAGCTGTCTCGAAGGTTCCCAGCCAGACTCTCGCGCCGTTCTTAGCCGGGTCGCGAATCTCAGCCGCGAACTTGCCCCACGGCCGTTGCCGTACTCCTCTGTAATGCTTCCCCTTCGCAGGAACCACCGCTGGAGCCGGCTTCCCCACCGGAAATTCGGTCTTAATCAGCGTCTTCGGGGGCGACATATCCACCGCCGGCAAAGTCTCCGGCTCTTCTTTCACCGCATAACCAAAGGAGCAAGCTTCGGGTGACTCCGACCCGAGTGAGGGAACCCACCCGACGCTCACAGCGTCGCGTAGTACTCCATAAACCACCATGTCCTCTGAATCGTCCTCTTTGAGTGGAAGCTCGCCCCAATTCTCAGACAAACACGGGTACAAGCTACTGAAGCTGGAGCTCCGACAGAAAACAGGACCTGAATTCTTAGCAGTGGTTCCTAATCGGACATCGGATTCGCCAAGTAAGTGCCTGCGAATCGAATCCAGGAGTGCTAAATCGGACTCCGTCGTAGTCTGGGCGTACATTTCGTATCCGAAATATTTGAATCCGAAAAGTCTCGGGTTTTACAGAGAAGAGATATATTTAGAAGAGAGAAGAAAGATACAAAAAGGTTCTGAATTTCTTTGGGTTGAGGTAGAAGGAAGCTTATATAGACAAACAGGTTCATGCACTTGACAGGATATGATATTTTTGGATTTAAACATTTTTTAAATTTTAATATTTTAATTTTTATAAAAACAATATAAATTTCTTTGTCATCGATTTTGATTAGAAGGGGCCTGAGCTTCTGTGAAAGTTCCTCACAGTCTGCAACTTGTGTTTATGTGGGGGCGAGGGAGTTTTTGTATTAATCACGTGATTAAAATTTTTGTGAGCAGGGATGACGTCATTGGTGTTAGCGCAGCAAAATTGTTGCTTGTCGCTTTGCTTTGCTTTTGTCCCCGTTTTCATTCGTCGTCCCCCCACCACATCATCTCCGATTTATCATTTCATCGTTTTCTTCTTTTTTTTTTTCTTTTAATATTATTTTTCTTCAATGGTTAAAAACAAATAGAATAAACGTAAATTTTATTTTGGGGTTAAATTATGACTATTTCTAATCATACCTAATGACATTATGGACACATAGCAAATTACAACTTTAAGAATATTTTAACGATGTGGGTAAAATAAATCCCATCCCAAGTAACAAAATGATTTATAGAGAATAATTTATATACAGTTCCAAAAATTTAATGAAGTATCCGGAATTTGTAGATGGGCAAGAAATCTTAATTAACTATTAATCCAAAGTATTATTATTATTGTTTCTTTTTTCTTTTGGTGCAGTAATCCACAATCACTTTGAAACTGATTACAATTCATAACAATTTTCATGGATAATCAAAGAATTAGGAACGTTGCAATTTTTTCAAACCTCCAATGTGCACCCAACAAAGCCAAATTTGTCTACTTGTTCAACCAATACTTTAACAACTCGTAAGTAGCGTATAAATTTATTTTTTTGGAAAGAACGTAATAAAAGAAAATATTGTGATTATAAAAAAATAAAATAAAAATGCGATGGCCGACGAATTGTACAGGAAGGATGAGGAAGTAAAAGGGCGAACCGGGGGGCGAAGCAGACGGTTCATAGGCCCTAGACGCTTATTAGAGGAAGTAAAGTGTAATGGGTTATGGATAAGACTCTCATAAAGTCAATGAGCCCATTAAGATATGCGGGTGCGCCCCACACCTGTCTTTCTATCTCTCTCTTTCAATTTTGCAAATTGGCACTCATACCGCTATTTTACTTTATTGTCCTTTCAAGGAAGGTGAGCCACTCGCAAAAACTACTTTCTTTTTTGCTTTCATGTTTTTTTGGAATTTGTGATTAGCTTCGTTCTTGAAAGATCTAATGGCTCAAATTCTTCATTATTAAAAAATATATATATATATATGTATCCCACTAAAATAGCTTTCATGTTGTTATGTTTTGCTTTTGGTTGGGATTGGGTTGTATCCTCATTCGATTGGACTGTGATATGTGTGTGATTGCCCACTTGTTTAATCAATTTTGCACTCAAGTCTCTTTTCGAAAATTTAGGGTGTACTGTTTGTTCTAGTTTAGTTTGGTAGAATTAAGCTAAGCTAAAACTTTGTCATTCTCTTCAATGCTCGTAATGCACTAAAATTACACCAAATGCTTATTTTGTTGCTTTGTTGTCAACATTTGTTCTACTTCACCTATTAGTTTACGCATTCATTCTTTCATGTTGAATATGTTTGTTACCTTCGGTCAGTGTTTTTGGATAAAGTTACATCCTATAATAAAATATTATATTTGGTATCAAAGCTGTGATTAGATTAGAATAAATTTGTGATAAACCCTAATAAAGGGCTTGTGAATTGACCAACCGCAAATATATATAAATGTAGGTCCTGAGAGAAAAAATACAGTTTCACTCGTGACCAACCATAAATATATATGTGGATCTCATAGACAAAATTTAATGAATCAATCAACTATGAATAAATATGTGAGTTCTGTAGAAAAGCAATGCAGCTCTTAAAATCCTAAAAAGTTACTTTTAATTAGCATTTTTAAACTAGAATTAAACCTATAATAGGGTGTTACATTGAAATTTACCCCCCAAAAAAAGTAGGTCCTGTTAATAGTCTGAGCATGAGCATGACTTCCTTTACACAGTTATAAGAAAGAAAACTATAAAAAAAAAAATTAATAAATAAAGTACTCTGTTAGTCCCTTATACAATGAAACTGGTTTGGATTTACGTTCCCCTTTACTTGAAAAAATTAGAAGATTGATATATGAATCATTTCATATTTAAACTCGAATAATGAGTTTAATCAATTAGTAATCTGTCATAACTCATATGGTACGCAATTCAACTTGGACATATATATGCTGACAGCTGTTAATAGTTAATTTACTCGAGAATAAAATTCAAAAACAACCGAATTTCCTGTTAATTAAAACTAACGAGATCTTTAATATAACTTTAATATTAATCTATGAGTTTTTTATTTTATAATCTATTGGATTCCTTTTCCCATCCACCATCTTGAAGATTATCCTTCTTTTATTATTATAATTTTATATTTTCATGCATTTAAGGTGTGGTTTAGTATTAAAAAGCTGATCGAATTCTCACACTTATTTATAAGAGTTGTTGTTCGAGTTTTGATAAGCCCCGTTAAAAGTAATCTTATTAAATTTCAAATAGAAGGAGAATTATGATTTTCATATTGAGGCCTTTATTATTTATAAAAAAAACATTATATTTTCATTTTTATCTCTTGCTAATTAAGAATGGGATCACACGATTAAACATAAGAAAGTTGACAGGACATACAAATTGACAGGTCGAACCTGTCAATTTACATATCCTGTAATATGTATATTTTATGACATGTAAAACGGCAGATACGATCAATAATTTTACATATTTTAAAATATATATATATATTTTTTAAATATGTAAAAAGATAAGTCCGATCTGCTATTTTATATATTCAAATTTTACAAATTTATAATAAGAATAAAATAGATAATTTAAATATATTTTATAAAAATTAAAAAAATATAAATATTTTTTAAATTTATATTATTTTGATATGTATTTTTATAAATTTTCCTTGACCACATCATCAGTGACCGTCGGATACATCATCCAAAGCCAGGTCCATCTCGCCAGAAACGTCGCGACACGTAAGCGCAACAGAAACCTTTGGGGTGGTTGACCACCTCGGTCTTATTTGACTCTGACCCACTACTATTCCACTTTCCATTATCAGCAAGCGACAGTGCGCACGTGCTGACGAACAGCACGTGCTGGGCGCTGCAATGTTTGAGTGTTGAAACCCCGGTTGGAGGGAGAAAAATGGAGTAAAAGACAAAACAAACACAGTAGGATGGGACACAGCGGTCTTTCAGTACATGAACTTAAAAAATGAGAAAACCTCACGTGTTCTAATAGGAGGTTGCTCTGTGCCTTCGTTTTTTTTTTTTTCTACTTCCGAGACTTGAAGTTGAATGCCCCATTTTTAGCTTATTTAACATTATGATTTTTGTTGTTTTCTTTTTCATTTCCAAAAGATTATATGTATTTTAATGGGAAGTTGTTCTTGAATTGAAATTCCAATCCAAACGCTGGCTATACTTTATTATAAAAATTATAATATTTGTGCTTTTAAAAAGATAATCAAGTTGCTAGATTTTTTTTTTTTTTGAGCAACCAAGTTGCTAGATTATATATATATACATATATATATATATATATATATGTTTAAAAGTAGATAGAAACCATGTGCTCCAACGTTTAGAGAATGAATCAAACGGCGGAGATTACATCAAGAACAAGGGTTCTTAATCTAGGGATGGTCAAATTAGAGATTTGATAAAAAGCAGATTATAGGTTTATTAGGAAGCTAATATTTGAATTTATCAAAAACGATTATGTCGGCTCAAATAACGAATAGTTTAATTGAATGACAAAGCCGTATAGAATCTGCATTGTCAAAATCACTGATTTTTTTGGGGGGGGCCAAGGATGAGGCCGACTGATTATAATAATAATTATAATTATCAGAATATTGTCAGCAATTACTGCAAAAATTAAATTAGTGCTACTTGGCAAGCTTTTTAATAAGTTAGCAGCTGGGGAAGTATGTCCTCGTTGGTGTGTCAAAGTTGATGAATGAATTGCATATATTTTATTCTTTTTTTAAAAAAAAAAAAAAAAAGAAAAAATCTTCAAACGAAGAAAATTTGTCTACATGAATTGTTGGAGATAAAAGTTCAAATTGCCAAAAGCTACTTTTTAAAAAAAAGAAAAGTTGCCTAAAGAAAAATAATTATTAGAGTTTTGATTTATTAATAGTTGAAATGCATAACTCAGTCAAAAGTAAATTACGAAGAATAAAACTTTGATTAATATGAATGAACTACGAATTTTACAATTTCATTTCAACGTTTTAAGATTTATTTCTTAAATTTTTAATTATCTTTGTTATTTTCTTCGTAATGATTTTATCAGTCATTTCGACATGATTTTCAACAAGGTTTACGTCTCTGAAAATGACAAATGCGTATACAAATTTGACAAAAGAATACACTTTTTGTGTGTGTGCGCGCGCGCGCATCTTTGTAATCCTCAACATAATCTCATTGACATTCTATGTCTTTTTCTTTTTGGTGAATTATTGACATTCAATGTTGAACTTTTTAAGCTGTCTCTTTTTTTTTTTCTTTTACTGATTTTCACATGTGACACTTGCCACACCCCATAATAATTCCCATCAGAGCTAGTTTGACAAAATTTAACCATCTTATTACAAGACTAATTTTACGTGTACAAAAATCTATCATTTTCACTAAGCTAAACTACCGTGTACAAATTGAATTTAAATGATGCTACTGCATCTGTATTTTTTGACAAATAAGAAATTATCAAATTCGGTCTTTAGCTGACTTGACTATACGAAGCACATACCGCTAATTATGATTTCAGATTGAAATTACAAAAATAAACGAGGGCATGATCTTAATTATAAAATGACATTTTGTTCGTTTCCACTTCATTGTATTTAATGTATTTATCATGTTTAGTTGTTTACTACTCTTATTTCCATACAAAATCATCATCAACAACTATAATCAATTCTTAAATGATAAAACCAAATATGAGTTTTGTGATCAGACATTAGCAGCTCCTGCCTGCAGCAGTCAACTGGTCATTCCATGAAATGGAGAGCCAACTATGAGCCCAAAATGTAAACAATTTTTCTACAGTTGGGCCTTGAACCCATAAAGAAACAGTTGGGCCCATATTTCTACAGCTGCTGCTCCATTTGGGACTGTGAGCTGTCCCTTTTAATCTCAAATATTGTAACCATGTGATGTATTTTCCATTTTTATACTTGCTTTTCTCTTGTTTCCACATATAAACTAAAGAAATTCTTAAAGTACATTCTTATTTCTGCAAGCAGTTTGTCAAATTTTCTAGGCCTTGAATTCTGGTTTTTGCGTTTCTGAATCTCCAATATCATCAAAGCAAAACCCGATTCCACTTTGGAAGGTCCTTTACTTGAGTTCCAAGTTTTGGTTACAGAACCTCCATTATACAGATTCTAGTATATTTCTTACTAGTTGATATTGTATTCTCTCTCTTGTAGTCGTCAACTTGAAGCCTCCAATTCCAATTACCAATATGAGAAACTATTGGTGCCTAGTTCCTTCACAGTGAATTAGTAAAGAAATTCACAGCTCTGAAAAACCTTACCAATAAGAGCTGCAACAATTAGTTTGAGACATTCCAAGGTCCTCCTCAAGTCTTACCATGCCAGCAACTATACACGAACAAGCTCCGCAAACTACAATCAACTTGTTCATTGATCTCTAAATGAATTCAATTAACAGTAAGGATACAAGAAGGTGCCTGCAGATATTGCAGCTAGAGTCATATTATTTTCTAATTTATCCTTCAGGGTGTAAATAGAATGGAGCAGATATTAAATTTATACTAGTACAACAGTTCAAGGACTAAAGTCCAGCACCAGATCTAGTTGAAACTGACATTGTCATGTGAGTTTTGAAAGCATGTATTTCATTACAATCAGTTACTTGATACTGAGGGATTGAAGTTTTGAAGGATTTTATAGTATCATATACGATATGATACTGTATCTAATGCAATCTTTAAAGTGTCAATGAAATGAGATGAAAACAAATCAATTTTGAACTCAGTAATTAAAAGTAGTTAATCTTATTGGTTTCTGAGGAAACAGAGGTGTGATTTCTTATACATGAGTTTCTTATTTAAGCATGAAAATATTTGCCAATTCTACATCAAGATATATCTTTAGTATCATGACACACAACTTTCGATCATATCAAGATTTATCTTTAACGTGAAAATAGAGAAATTTCAATCATCTTACTAGTCAGCTTCTAACTTCTTGTTTAAATGTCAACAGATTGAGAAAGAGTTGGATCTGCAACAAAGGAGTTAGGGGTCATGCATACAAGTGTGGCTAAGAAGACAAGTAAATTTTGAAAAGGTGAAACCAAATATGCTGATCTGTCTCCCATCAGAATTTTATTTTTCATTCACCTGATGATAACATGTTTCCATCTGGAATGTGGTAATACAGTACCAAATGATAAGAGTCTAGTCGACCTACGCAAAATGTTAGCAACTGAATACTTATTCTAAATTCCAAATATTAAAGTGAACGTCAAACTGCAGCGTGAAAAATAATGGATATGCTCACTGTGTTGCCTGCTATAGGACTTGGCAAACCTGTTGGACTTGGTAAAAAAGGTCCCACTCCAGTTTTTTTTTTTTGGTAAATAGGTCCCACTCCAGTTGCTGCATACATGAGGAGTAAAGTGAGTGATATTCAAAATTTTGCAAAAGCAAAAAATAATATATATATATATATATAAATTCTGCAGGCGGTTCATATATTAATTTAAAAAAGAGTCGTTGGGAACAAAAGACTTGGAATTGTTAATACAACTGCAACCACTGACACTTTCTCATCCTTTCAACAATAGCATTCATTGTGGCCCCACTCCACTTACCTCTTCAAAGCTTGCTGATATTACATACTATTTTTGGGGTTCAGGTTGGGTCAGGTCAACCTAATGTCGAAAGTTATGCATGAAATTTTGCAACTTTGTCCAATTCCTCCTCTCTCTTCATGCATATAAAACACTACCATATCCTTTTTTTGCTCTTTGTTCTCTTCCTTTCGTATTCTTTCATTTATGTTACTGCTTTTGAAATTTGTTGTTTCTTTAGGCTGAACGTGATCATATCCATCCAAAATCTGATTCTAAAATTCGAATATGGGAATGGAAAAAGGCTTGCAGGCTTGTTTACCAATTCCATAGATATGAATGCTAATTGCCGTAACAACATCGAAATGCTTGGGAAAAGAATAGTGGACCTTTTCTGGTTACTGTTTTACTATGAGTATTAGGTATTAAAAACTGTAAAACATAGTGCTAATACTTTTCGGAGAACAAAATGGTGAGCTTAATCAGGGTCTATTACCGTTGGCCACAATTTTTTTTAATCCTAAAATATCACACTCTGACAACAAATTCCAATAACTTCCAAAACACTACTTACCCATCATGGAAAAACATATTTTAGCGTAATCAAATTCTCCTTTTAAGTTCCTAGGTAAAATTTTGTCCGTAGCTAATATAATACACACAAAATTTCAGACTATAAATAGTTCAACAGAAAAGTCATCCAAAACCTTATTCTTTGAATGACAAAATGATAAAAGAGAGCAAACACAGAGAAAAAGGGTATGAAGTTGCTTGCAAGTTATTGGAAATTAATGGCTCCAATCATAAGGGAAAAGCTTCCTAACTAAGAAGAAATTAACCAATGACCAAATCTTATTAGCACATTTTGCCTTTCACCCCAAGACATGGCCCTACATCAATGAGTTTTAATTTAATTAATACTGATAATAAATCCTACACGTCCTCCATTATTATTATGTAATACTTTTAGTAACGAAGGCCTTTTTTATAATTTCTTTAAAAACAAAAAAGAAATCTCCATCACATTAAAATTTTATTAATATTTTTAAATATAATTATCCTTAACAGGACTCTTTCATTTTAATTTGACAATATTAAATACATCTTAAATAATAGTATAATTTATCAAAGTTCAAAATCTAATTTTTATAAATAAATATAATAAATAAAATTCTTACAAATAAATATAATAAGTGGTCGATTTTCTTCACCGGCCCACGCCCAAGTGCAAAGCCTGTTTTGTCATTATTGAACATTGTAGAACCATCCAGGAAATCGAGCAATAAAGAAATGAAAAAGAAAAAAATTATTACGTACAAGTTTGAAAAAGAGCAGCGAAGCATATGACAAAGACAATGATCCGACGGTGGAGAACGCAAAGAAGAACAAGAATCCCACGACGTCACATACGTACAGAATCGTTAAGACATTGGAAAGCGAAATGGATAGGAGGAAGACGATGCTTCCTTCGACCCTCGTTGCACGAGGCATGAAAGTCTCTCTTTTTCCTCCCCGTATATAAATATCAGCCTTCCACTCTGCTTTTCCACTCTCAACCAAACAATTCCATTAGAGTTTAAATCCCTCTCTCTCTCTCTCTCTCTCTCTCCCTCCCTCTTAGAATTTCAAAGATAGCCCAGGATACAGCCTTTGAGCTTTGTTCATGGCGACCCTTGACGAAGTGTCGGCGCTCGAGCTCATCAAGCAACACCTGCTTGGTGAATTCTCTCCTGTGAAGAGATTCTCTCCAGGCCTTACTGATTCTAACACGATCTTCGGCCAAGAAGAATGGTGCTCTGATGCAAATACGGAGTTCTCGAGCTCTCAATCTGATAATTCCCTTTGCTCCAAGAGCTCGAGCTGCTCTGATTCCACTATTGAAATCTCCGACTACTTGGAACCCAGCGAGCTCTTCGAGTTTAGCAGCTCAAATGAACTACCTTTACAGAATAATCAGAATGTTTTCACGGAATACGAATCGAAACCTGCAGTGATTGACCTCGCAACGCCCAAATCGAGTACGAACTCGTTTGAATTTGAAACGAAACCTCAAATTATTGATCTCAAAGCATCTTCAAGCTCACAATCGAGAAGCAATCACTTTGATTTCCAGTCGCATCCCAACATCTTCGACCACACAGCTCCTAGATCGATGAATTCGAGCCCTCAATCGAACCGAAAACCGTCGCTGAAGATCTCGCTCCCGGAGAAAACAAAATGGATACAGTTCGCGGCTCCGAATCCATCAGTGGCCGTACAGAAACCGCCGGTTGAGGAAGAGAAGAAGCACTACCGAGGGGTCCGACAAAGGCCGTGGGGCAAGTATGCGGCCGAGATCCGAGACCCGAACCGGAGAGGGTCCAGAGTTTGGCTGGGAACATTCGACACCGCCATAGAAGCCGCCAAAGCCTACGACAGAGCCGCCTTCAAGTTACGCGGCTCGAAAGCCATCCTCAACTTCCCATTGGAAGCCGGAAAGTCGGACTATCAGACCACCGTCGAGAGGAAACGGCACCGTCAGGAGGAAGAAGAAGAGGAAGTGAAACAAGCGGTGGTGGTGAAGAAGGAAAAGGTGACGGAAACTGATGAGACAGTTAATTACTTGAGGGATATTCCGTTAACGCCGTCAAGTTGGACGGCAGTTTGGGACTCTGACGTGAAAGGTGTTTTCAACATACCGCCCTTGTCGCCGTTATCTCCCCACCCGCCGTTTGGCTTCCCACAGCTTATGGTTGTATGAAAGATTTTACCGTTTCACCGGCGGTTCTTTTGTTTATTTCACCTTAATCAATGTATATATACATAAATTTTAGGGAAAAAAAAATTAATAGATTTATTTGGCATTTGGTAGTTTTTTTTTTTTTATGCTTTTCGGTTTGTGAGTTGGAAATTTGGTGTGGGTTTTCACAATTAAATCATAAAATCAATAACATAATTATCTCTTCAGATTTTGTTTTATAGCATGCATATCATTTTATCAATCAAACATTTATTACCAAAAAAAAAATCATTCAAACACCAAAAGAGATTAGTCATTTAAATTTAATTTCTTTAAAATAACAAAAATATATATAATAGTATTTCAACATTTTATTAATTTTGAAATATGTCTCGTTAATTTAATACTATAAAACAAAATATAATTGATTCAGCGGGAAGATCAAAATAAACACGGTCTGATTTAGTCCATGATATACATACATACATATGATCTAGTAAGCAATACTATTAAAAATATAGTGCATATATAAGGGCGGAATTAGCCAATTCACCTACGCATAAAGACACGAAGTAGTCCTATAATTTTACAAAGTTGCTGTCTATATCATTTCTCAATGGATACATCTATATAGGGAACTGTTCTAAAATTTTGCACAGTTACTTATTATATCATTTTTGAATATATACATTTATACGGAGAACTGCTCTAATGCATTATAATACTTATATACAATAATATAATTGATCAATTCACATAAATTTTGATAAAAAAATAAATATAACAAATAAAAAATAATATAAATTTAATTTTTTATTCATATATATAATAAAATTTTATATATTTATTGTTCACCGCATATAAACTATATAATGCAATAGAATATTTCATATATATACATCTATATATATATATATATATTTTTATATATATTAAGCGAAGCTGTCGCTATTCATCACCTTCTTTGGATATGATGCTTGAACGACTACGAAGGCATTCTGTCCCATTTGGTTGACCTAAATTAAATCGATCTCTGCAATTATAAATTTATAAGATAAGAGCAAAGAGCCATGTTAGGACCGCTACTTTGAGTTGACACTGTCTCTTGGCTTTTGTGCTTTTCATAATTTTGGTGAATTGGTTTTGCATACAATATTAAAGTGTCCAATTTTCAGCTTTTAATTATAATTACACCCTTGAAATGACAACAAATTTATTTTCTTATTAATATTGTATCAGATAATGTCCCAACATAACTACCAAAAAAAGGATAATGTCCCAATATGAGAAATGTAAACAGCTACATATATAGTAAACAAAATAATATAGTACGAGATACATTTATTTACGCCACGTGCATTTTTTTGTAGTTTCTTGTATATGCTTGGAATATTTTGAGTTTCACTATATAATTAGAACTTAGAAGAAGCGTGAAAATGTTAATTATACTTTGATTATTCATTTGCTTAGATTCATTTCCAGGATGCTTCGATCTCATTTCGTAAAGGGGTAGTAAATCAATGGTTAATTATATATGATTAATTGTGTCACATTTTACAGAGTTATTAATTAAACACATAATAGAAAGATAATACCATTTTTTTTTCTGTTACATATATAGAATCAATTTTAGAATGATAATGTCATTTTACTATTCATAAGATCATAACCTCGATTCAAGATTTATGTTTTAGAACATATCTACAAGAAAACAAAAAAAAAAAAAAAGGAGAGGAGAGAGATAGAGAGAGAGAGAGAGATGGTTAACACATTGATGATCAAACCTGTTCATTTTCAACTCTTTGAGAAGCCAATAATTATAGTATATATTTGAAACCATCAAACTACGAAATTTCAAAATATAGCAAACAGAAAAGGTACGTGTATAGTTTGTTTATTTATTATAGTTCATTGAACTTTCTCCATTGAATTCGTAAAAAGGTCAAACCCGATCATTTTCAACTCTTTAATTATAAAGTCAAATGAAAACATAATGCTTCTATTTACAATTTGCTTGCCATTACAAACAAAGAAGAAAAGAAAAAAGATTAACATTAATTATTAATATTATCGTTTCGAGAAGCTGGGCTACACAGAATAATATATATAAATATTTAACAATGCAGCTTCATAAACTGTGTTGCTTAATTTACTTCTATCGTGTCTCGTCATGTATCCCCAACCGTCACCCTACAGCAAGTCTACACAACTATCTCTGTCTACATTTTCAAGTTTTTTGCTTATTTATTTATTTTTATCTCTATTCTAATTCAAACCAGAAAGCTACAACTGAGCTCGATCGTGTTCTGAATTCTGACTGTACAGCCTCGTTTCTTGCATGCATACATGTGCATGTAGTCATGCTGGCCCACCTAAATTGTCTTTGTGCTTGACTTTGAATATAACACTACTCCAATTACTGGTGCTCAATACGTACATACATAGGGATTTGTGCACGTAGTCATCCTAACCTTTCTCAGAACTTGTTGCCTTCAATTATCTATTTGTACTCCTTCTTGCTGAACGTTGAATATTACAGTCCTCCAGTTATCGGCACTCAACGCATACTTACATGACACATAGTGCCGTGAATAGGCTCCGACCGTTTTGAGATTGGCTCAACTTAAAAGCTCATTCAAAGCTCGGGTTGTCAAGAAAATAAATCAATTTTGAACAATATACGATCACACATAAGTAGCTGGATATTCAATCTGTTATGACATTTGATAATTTAATTATTTATAGATTTATAAATAATTACTTATCTTCAAAATTAATTAAAAATTAAACTTTAAAATGCATAATAATTTATAATTACAAGCTAATTTGTAAAAATACTCATTTTAAACTTTTTTTAAATGTATTTTTAATTTTTTTTATATAATATATATATATAAAATGAAGTTATTAATTTAATAAATACTTGAGTAGTTTGAAAAGCTCAAGCTCCATTGAGATCAAGGTCGTATTATAATGAGTCGAGCCTAATTATTTTAGAATTTTATTCAGACGAACCGAGCCAGTCTTGAGCATACATTTATAAGCTTGAACTAAATTGGTGCACCGCTAAAATCATACAAGCCAGAGAGTGTAATCCCCGGGGTCTAAATCATATTAGAGGTGTCATGGGAACCCATACAGATGATGGTGTAGGTGCATTTTGATCAATTTTTTTTTAAAAAAAATTAATTCTTAATTATGCTAATCTTTTAAGATTGTATATATGAGGTATCTTTTGGAATTAAACTTTAATTAATCATTTTTATGTTCATTCCTAATTAAGTTTGTTATATATTTCATTTCTATTTTGTTGTAATACACCATGAAATTGCTCCTCGCGATTACCTTTTCATGAATCACTAACCCCTTTATTCGTGCAGTCCACTAGGAAATCTTTGATTTACATGTTTTAAGAATTCTGATAATTAGACTGTCAAATCATGATTATTACCTCCCACACAATTATTAAAATCAACTTGACCAGGTCTAATTACAAGCATGTGGAGCCCTCTTAATCAATTCATTCATTGACTGAGAGTAGTGTGTGAATTTTTCGCTCCCTTCCGTTTACTATTCATGATTTGAATCATTCTACTCTAAGCACGTAGAGTGACAGAGTGAATGTACAAAATAACGAATAATAAGCCAATGTGGACAATCCATTGACAAAGCTACTGTTTTTTCTCGGATAATATTTTGAATTTAAATCCTCCACCAGTAAGTTAAAAGGGAAAAAAATATTACTATTACATATGGATCACTAATTTATACACACTCTATTTATCATAATTTATAATTTAAATACATTTGGGTTTTTCAAGTACAGAATTGGGTTGGGTTTAGAATATGCATGCTAGAAGATTCGGCACTGGCAGCTTCTAATCAGCTTCTATTAGTATTCTCTTATACTTTCCTATATTATAACTAGCTAGCCATAAATAATGATTGTAGATTAATTGACAAGTAGACTATAGACATATATGGTTCATATTATACAGTTCATATAACAAATCAAGGCTAGATTTAAGGCAAAATAAACAATTTGGTTATGTAAATGCTTTGTCTGTTCAAGTTGAAATTATCAAAACTTTCAAGTCAAGCAATTTAGTCAAAGTCTTCATTGCATTTATGTACAATAGAAATTCCAAATAAATAATTTATTGGGTCTTTGGTTTCGTCCCTCAGCGCATGACTCTCAGTCTCTTTTGATTTTTCTTTGTTGTTTTGTATGACTGTGTAAGTAAAGAGAAGAAACCAATTTCTGTAGGGTTGACGACATCAAGATTAGTTGTTGTCTGGTACTCTAGCGGTTGCCTGACTTGGGAAGTGTGCTCAAATATTTTTATTTTCAAAATGAGAAAAAAAAATAAAAATATATTTTAAAGTGAGAATTATTAATTTAGATAAAAAAAAATTTAGCTATTCTATTTTATACCAGAGTTTAAAATAATAAACTCATATATCCATTTTATATTTAATAAAGTTGAGTATAATTGATGTGTTATGTATGATATATATAAAGATTAAAATTCTTCTTTTATCAATAAAGTTGATTATAATTAAAGTAATATATAAGACATTTTTACAAATAAATATGAGAATCCTACTCATTTTTTCTATTGTGCTAGTACATTTTCACTTGTAAATATATATATATATATATTTACGAATTACTTATATATAACTTTTGGATATGTAGATGAAATTATTGAAAATGGATGACGAATTGACCATGAACATTTCCTCATGCTTTGGATTGACCAATTAAAGCAGGCTAGATTAATGAAACTAATTAGCCTCTATTTCCACTCTTGCACCCTGCACCGAGTGTGTGTATATATATATATATATATAGCCTGTGTTCATAATTGAGAGTGCGCAAATTGTCTAAAGGCCACGTGAAATTAGACCCGCGAATGGAGGTCAAGAGTGGAAAAAAAGGGGTTGCTTTCAAACATACGACTGCCTATTTTTCAACCTATATGTGAGAGGCTGTGACAATGTCATATATCTTTCTTATTTCTAATGTAAATGGTAAAATTCGTCAACAACGTTTAAGTGGATGAGTTATTGTCCACCTTCCCAATTTTTTTTTTTTTTTATGTTTTTTTGAGTATGCCCTGATCTGCAATACTTGGAGAATATATAAAACTATGAATACAAAAATAATCACAATTTTATTTTTCAAAGAGATGGAATTACAATAGATCATATATTATTGATTTTCATTTAGAATTTGCTATAAGTACAGTAATTGAGAAATAAAATTGTACGTTATAAACTATATATATTTTAGGCTTATTATTATTATTATTATTATTTTTGGTTTGTGGTCTGAATTTTTCAGACTTTGCTTGAAAAGTTCAAATGACAACATGAAGTCTAATTATGGCCATAATACACAGCCAACTAAAATTATGGCCACAGAAAGAGTCATGGCTCCCAATTTATGACGTTTCTGTAATATGCATAGTTGTCACCCATCTCAAATCAAAATCTCTGCATGCATCAATTTTTTCTACAACTCTTATGGAAAAAACTACGTACCCAATCATTTGTGAATAAACAATTTTTGAAAATTCAAAACCAAAAAATAAAATTTTTAAAATTAAGTTATGTCAAATTAACATGTAGTAGCACACACAATTCTAGTGACTATAATCATCATTAATAACCCAAAAGTTAAATCTAATTAACTAATTATTTGTAAATACGTATATGAGTTGCATTCTTAATTAAGTGATAAATTAAAAATTTGGTCAAAGCATGTGCTTATATATATATTATATTGTATATAATTGTTTATTTAGGAATAGAACGTAAGCGATTATAATATTCTCTATATTTGACCTACAAGTTGTAGTCTAAAAGTAGGTTTCCTCAGGTACTGTTTGTTCAAACTCACAGCAGATTCATTGAAGGAACCAATAAATCCAAACAGGAAGAACTGTGTGTGTGTGTATATATATATTAAGAAAAATAAACTCTTTAAATATAAAATTTCAATTTAATACATTTACACTAAGAATTATAGTTGGCTAAACCATATTGACTATCTGTCGGTGGCTAATAATGTAATGGGTAACTCTACGTATTTTTCCCTAATTATGAAGTCATTTAAATTGTAATTGCTTTTAAGAAAAAAAAAAGTAATTAGATTTATTCTTTTTTCATTTCTTATTTATGGAGAATGAGATGTGTCACCTACACTAAAATTTTAATTCAAGAGCTTATTTATTACGATAGAAAAAAAAATCACTTTATTTAATTGTTATGGGTATAAGATCTTATCTTCAAAATATATATATATATAATATATTGAATTTCAGATATAATACGAAAACCTTTGAAAGTCAAAAGCCCAATTTCAGATATAATATGAAAACCTTTGAAAGTCAAAAACCCATTGGTCAAAGTCAGTGCATTCAAAGGGATAGCAAGGTCTTACCAGATGACAATCCCACGAGCTATACAACAATAATCGTAATAAATAATAGCCCTAATAAATTTTACTCAATAGTTCAGTAAACCTTCCTTCAACAATTCCAGTTTTAATTTTCTTCTTATGGAAAGAAAAAAAAAAAATCGATTCTAAATTCTGAGTTGATGTAGCTACTCAATGATTGCATTTAAAAGAAAAAAAAAAGAGTATGTCCACGTGTGAGCCGTCTCAAAATTGCTATAATAATGCCTGGTGAATAGGAGGTTGAAGAAAAGTGTTATTTTATTTTATTTTAAGAAGAACTAATTGGATGAAGTGTTACTTTTTTCCATCATATAATAGGGACCTTTCTCCATATAATATTTATTATATACCGTCACAATTTATTTATTTATTTTGTATCTTAATAAAAAACTCCAGTAGTAAATATTATAATAGTATTCTTATTTTTAAATTTTAATTCATTTTCAATATTAAATTAAAATATTAATGTCACTTCAATAGATTATACTGGAAATTTAAAAATATTAAATTTAATATTTTTAAATTATATGTCAATATTATTTTATTATTTATCTTATTTTTAATCAAATTTATTAATCTATAATTTGATTTAATTTATTAATATATATATATATATATATTATAAGATTTAATTTTTTTAAAGAACATTTTCATAAAAATAAAACAAAAAATTTATAAATTATAAACTGTTTGAAATATTTTTAACATCTCCCACTCTAATTATTTTTAATATATGTATGGATATGTATTCATGTATGATCATGTACCATTCATTTTATATTTCTCTGATTACTACATCTTTTATTTTGATAAGACCACAATGTATATTTATTTATATAAATATATTACTTAACATCTTATACATATATATTGCTTAACATCTTCGGCCAACTCTCATTTGTTTTTATCCATATATATATATATATATATATATATATTTGTTTGACCATTGAAAATTTTAGAAATTAATTTTTAAAAAATTCCTGCATTATCTAAAATAAGTTTTTTAGTACGGTAGGAGATAAAATTTAAGAAGATATATAAATTTATCTAATAGGTTTTATTATTTAGGAAATTAAAAAAGTAAGAATGTATTTAAATATAATATATTTTTTTACATTGAAAAATTAAGATGATAAATCCATTATATGTTTAAATAAATATTGGGATATTAAATATACTTTATTTAAAGTATAAGTGATCTTTATATTCAATGGCACAATTTATTAGGAATGATAATGTCATTTTCTATGTCAAATTTGACATAAAGATGACATTGTCAAAATTTACTTTAAAAATAACATTTTATTAGAGCATAAAAAATGAATGGCAATGTGTATTGGAGATGCTCTTGCGGTGATATTTATCCTATATGATATATGTATAATATATGTAAATTTCCCTAAGTCATACTTGATTATTGAAAGAAAAAACATTGTGACGAAAGCGTCACACCTAATAATATATATTTTATTTATTAACCAAGATATTTATTTTTAATTTTATATTAGATGGATTAAATTATGCTTATATAATATAATATATTTGATTTTTTTTTTGTTTTGGAAAGGTCAAGTTGATGAAGGGCTAGGTGACCACTGGGCCGTATCAAGTGGACTGAACTGAAGCCCATAAATTACCAATAATTTATTGTTTTAAAACCATTTATGGCCCATTTAAGTAGATTTGTTTAAAACCAAAGAAGAAAAGCATGTCGGGCTTAAATCCGACCAGACATTAACGATCCGAACCTGAGAAGTACTATTTGGTCATTATTTGATCTCATTGGCTTTAATTATTCAAGAATGTTTCTGTAATTTATCCTTATTTGTTATTTATATGATCCAATAAATATTTTTAATTTAAATTTTTATTAGCAAAATTTAAAGAAAAATAGGAAAAATAAAAGAAAGAAGAGAGAAAGAGAAGAAGAAGAAGTGTCATGGACATGGAAAATAATATATCCAATTTGTAAATCCCCAATATTTTCTTTTATTTGTTATGCAAATATCACTTTCTTTTTTACTGTGAAAAGGTTAAATGGGCCCTTATGGGTTTATTCTATTGGGCTGGGCCCATACCCATGATGTAACATCACGTGCAAGAGCCGACAGCCATAGAATCATAAATTAAAAAAGCCCTTATCCATCTAAACACTATCAAGTCTATTCACGTTGACACGTGGATCTCACACTTGCTCACCACCACCACTTAAATAATTACCTAAAATATATTAAAACGCTGACATCTTGTGGAAATGTTATGCTGTTTCAGTAATATCTTCCTTATAATACAACCGGATATCAGCTACGTTCAGTGTCCATCAATTATTACAAGTCAGAGGGAGTGGCGGCCTTGATAATGGAGTAGAAAATAGTGTAATACGATAGCAATGTTGTACATCATTGCTCTTGCCTGGTAGTCACGTGCTAAAATGATGTCCACGTAATTTCCAATTAAAAATGCTAATTACACTTTCTACTGTACAAGTCTTTGCCTAAAACAAACGACGAATGGTGCGTGATGAATACGCTCCAGAGGACTTTGTTGTTTATGTGATTGTAGCCTCACATGTACATTATGTTAAAATATGTCAATAAAATATTTATTTACATGATATTTAACGAGTGGTTATTAAATAATTTTTTTTAACTAATAAAATTTTCCCACAGTATTAGTTTTACTGGTGGTCACCCGTCACCACCACAGTGAGAATGTTATTTGTTATCAATTATGATATGACAATTTCGGTGATATTTATTGTATGATTTTGAAGTAAATCATATGATTACCTTTTTAATTTTCAACTTGTTATATATTAAAATTTGGAAATCATTCTACTTATATTTATTACAACTTATCCGTGGAAACAAATAATAATTTTATAAGAAAAAAAAAAGAAGCAAAAATTACACCAATAAAGTTCCAAAAAAATAAATAATTGTAATTTAGCAGCATCTCTGAAATATATATTTGAGACAGGACATGATAGGTGGTTTAATCCTATCCTAACCCAGCTCGGTCTTGTCTTTTGCATTTAAATATTAAATTGTCCAGATAGGGCATGATGCATGCCTCCAAGATTATTATATATATTCTATATAATTAACATCATAAAATTGTTCTTAATATAATTTTCATATGCTGCTTTAGTCCCTTTTTTTTCAAATAGAAAGGACGAAGGAGTCATAAATCCAAGAGTTTTGTTAAAAATTAAGGGCCTATTACTGTATAATTTTTATAATATTTTTTAGAATCTTAAATGGTAAGACCACATTTTTATTTTTTAGTAGATTGAATGCACTTACACATAAACAGAGTTTGTTATGAACGGTGGCTTTTGAGCTATACTCTTGTTATTTTTAAGTGTATGCATGCTACACGTTATTATTTGCTTCGAAACCAAAAATCATGAACATGCATAATTAGTAATAGATTGACCATTTCATACAAACCTTTACGATTTTCACTTAGTTTTAAACTTCCACATTAATTAGATGTGCATGATTGGAATGTAAATACTTTAAAATGTTAATTTTCCAAATGCTTTCCGACTAGATCAGCGCAAAATTCACTTCTTTTGTTTTTGGTGAACGGAGCAAAATGCACTTGTTTCAGTAAGCTCCAAGCTTTTAATTGGCGCGTGGGACCTTTCGGGCACGCTGTCATATGTGTCTGTTTCCCACATAACCAATGCGCAGTATATACCAACTTCCCTCGTTTTCTTCATTTTAGCTGTGAATGAAATGTGGAATTTTCTTTTCATTTGATTACCCATTTCTTTGTCTTTATATCTTGCACCACCCATTGGCCATTTCAGACCATGTATTAAGCATCCACGGACCCACTTAAATCTTGGTTTTAGATAAAAGATACTGCTAATATCATGGTGTTATTAGCTTGTCACCCAACGGGTTTTGTGCTGAAATGTTTGTTCATTTTGTGTGTTACTGTCTCATTGTCTTTCCAAGTCTCATTGACAGACCAAGGTTTTAACTTTTGAAGAAATTTCTTTTGTTTGCCGGATTATGTTAGTCACTGCCCTCGTTTTCTTGATTAGCTGTTAATTGGAGATTTTTTGTATGGATTTTTCTTACTAGTTTGTCATCATCACAGAGCATCTATTTCTCACCACAAATTAAGCAGAAAAAACCCCACTAATAAATCTTGGTTTTCTAATAAGATGCCAGCTAAAACATGGATTTTAAGCTTGTGGGTTTTGTGTTAATAAAGTATTTTATGCCTGTTGCTTGTCCAAGTCTTTTGCTTGGTCATGGAACTTTTAGTTCACTCCGAACAACGATGAATCCCATGGTTTTTCTTGGTTCTCATGAGATACGTGTTATGGGATTCTAGATTTGGGATTATCTGGTTATACACAAGCTGAGAAATATATACATACATATATATATATATATGTATATATATATATATTACATATTTAAGAGTTTTAAGATCTCTTCTCGGATGGTAGAGTCGTGGTAAGGTAGTTAAGATTTTGATAGTGTTGACGATGGAAATAATATTGTTTAATCCCAAATCTGTATCTGTTTCTGAGATGGTACTTACGGGAAGATTGTATTTGAAGCCGTTTTCGAATTTCAGACACTTTGGTGTGAAATTTTCTCCACAGTTCTTCACTTGCAGAGGTAAGCGTTTTGTACTTCACATAGTGCTTGTCAGATTTCCAATATTTGGTTTATTTTTCCTTCACTTTCATGACAATCAAACAGATATTTTGTTGCATTTCAGCTTTAATACGTACTCCATTTAAGTATCATAAAGTTTTTGAAACTTACATGTCCTGACCTGTTTTTGAGTTTCTAATTTGGTCAATTGTGAGTTTGGTTTCCGTATTTTGATTAAAAAGATTCTCCAAAAAAAAAAAATCTTGAGCTTTATTTCAACACTAGAACTAGAAAGGAGCTCATATCTGAGCTTTATTTTCAGGTGCTACTCCGAAGGTTTCGTATTCTAATAATATTTATCTGTCAAAAGAAGCAATTGATGGAGGGAATAAAATTGCAGAAGAAACTTGTGTATATAGGATTAATGGAACAAATGGGGCGAGTCCATATCTGTATTCCAGGGAGATGAGAGTACTAAATGCCATTGATGATGAGTATGGGGGAGTTGTCGTCGATCCTGAAAGCTTACCAGCCAATCCTAGTGCTTTTGCTCATGTTCTTCGTTCCTCTCTTTCTCACTGGAAAATGAAGGTAATTCTTCAATTATGCTCTGATGAAGAAACACAGTAAATGAAGCATAACCTTTCAGCTTGGAAGCTGATTGGTACAATCATTAAACACAGCTTCCGTGACAGGGCTGCTTTTGGTCCTGAATGTATATTTAACCTTTAATCTTAGCATCGGCTTGTGCAAAATGACAAATTTATGTATGACATTCTTTATTGTTGACTTCTGAGGTGAGGGCATTATTGAAATGTTTAGTCAAATCATATGGTGAAACTTGAACTATGCCATGTATTTTTAATCAGAATCATGATGAAGCTCTATTTTTGTACTCAGGTTCTGGTTTTACTGACAATGTGAAGTGATTCTGACTGTAGGGAAAGAAAGGAATTTGGCTTAAGTTGCCAGCAGAAAGATCTGAACTTGTTCCAATTGCTGTGAAGGTAACTTTCTATGCATTAAAATTCCCGACTTATGTGAAAGTCTTTGTTCTCGAACTCGAAGGCATTGTGATTCACGGTTAATTTTTCCCGAATGCAATGGGGATTGCTTTCAATCTATCTGAGTCTGGATTGATCAATTGGTTTCAGGAAGGCTTTGAATACCACCATGCGGAACGAGGTTATGTGATGTTAACATACTGGATTCCTGAAGGTCCATCTATGCTTCCTGCTAATGCATCACATCAAGTAGGGGTTGGTGGTTTTGTCGTCAATGACAAAAATGAGGTATGTCTTATTGCTTGCTTCTGCTGCTAATTATGTGGAATGAAAAACCAAGCCAAAAAGCTATCCATCGTCGCTGACATAAACAAGTAAAAGACAAGCCGAACTCACCTGCTTTGGATGATATATAATGTTATAGTTATTGTGATCCAATTACAAAGTTCTTCCAACATGCCACCCTTAAAAAATGGTTTATAAACAAAGCCAAAGCTACCCTTACATAGTGCTCGAGATTTACAAATTTATCATGTGACAAATTTTTTCTTTTATTCCTTCTTATTCCTTTTTATAGACAAGTGCCCTAGACACTTGAAAGCTAATCTATTAGCTAACCTTCTCTTATTTTTAACTTGTGAAGGCACCTGAAAGCCCTTTGTTCCAAATCTAACACTAAAGGTACATATCTTACTGCTAATGACAGGTCCTTGTAGTGCAAGAGAAACATTGTGTCCCAGCATCTGCTGGTCTTTGGAAAATTCCTACTGGATTTATTCTTGAGGTACTACTTTCTTTGAGTTTAGGCCTTGACCTGAGTTTTTATTAGGTGCTATAAGTTCAGCATCAAAATCGTACTCCTTTTTGTTTTCTCTTGCTTTTTTTCTCTGAATTCTTCATCAAATATATTGTTCTGATAACAGTCGGAGGAGATTTTCACAGGAGCTGTGAGAGAAGTCAAGGAGGAAACTGGGGTAGGATTAATTTAATTAGTTTGATATATATTCATTTCTTTGTTTTGAGTGAATCAAGAACTAATAACATTTACCAGTCTTACAAGACGGAACATATTGATATAGTTTATAATATCTTTTCAGGTTGGTCTTCCAGTAATTTGATTAGCTGCATTTTGTTTTTACTGCAGATTGATACGGAGTTTGTCGAAGTTATAGCATTCAGGTAATCATAAAATATGTATCAAGCTCGATTTCCCCATAGATACTGTTAGATATGCATTTTTGGAGCAAAAGTTGGTCACAAAATGTCTCAAAAAAATGATTACCTTTATGGTTCTAAGTTGTGTAAATCCAATCCAATAAGTCAATCACTTCTACTTCTGAAAGTACAATAGGACATTATTGGTAGACTTTGTATGTTCTTGCTGCGAGTTATTATTATACTTCTGCCAACTGTATCCTAAGATGCAATTTAATCTCTAATATTGTTTCTGTAACTTCACTGCAGGCATGCTCACAATGTGGCTTTTGAAAAGTCAGATTTGTTCTTCATCTGCATGCTAAGACCCCTATCATCTCAGATCATCGTCGATGATCTTGAAATTCAAGCAGCCAAGGTAATATTAAGTCTTTCAACTTGTTGAAAAACCAGTTGGAGTTTGTGAAGCAAAACCTCTTACACAGATAATGATTCTGCAGTGGATGCCATTAGTTGAGTTTTTGAAGCAACCTCTTATCCAAGGAGACAGCATGTTCAAGAAAATAATAGACATATGCATTGCTCGGCTAGGGAAGCGTTACTGTGGCTTATCTGTTCACCATGTGGTCTCAAAGTTTGATGGCAAACCATCATCTTTGTACTACAATGTCACAGAGGATGGTAGTTTCAACTGTATAGGCAGTAATTGAAGCACATTGCGAGTCCCATGTATAATATGTACCCACATGTATCTCTCATCCTCTGCATCTCCAAGAGTTTCTTTCTCGGCAAGTAACACCAAGAGCTGATGGCTATTCTCTGCCCATCAAACCCAAGTGTCAGTTCCATATCTTAAACAAAATAATTAACATGTAATTTTACGATCATCTTTCTGATTTTGTAAATATATTCATATCTTCTATAATTTGTAATATTGTGAGTGTGTGTGTATATATCATCCTCGCCCTGTTAATATGTGCCCTGGTATGTATCAGCAGTCATGTTGTGTCACACAATGGCCTTTATATTTTCAAGTGTTGCTAAACATATTTTTGAGTGATTGTAAATTTTGATGACATCTGCTGTGAACAAAGAAAGTCAACCTCTCTTCTGTACGTGTATACATTGTTTCTGAATCTTAATGAGACACAAACTTCTACGTACTTTCTGAGCATGTGTATGTGTCACACCCTGGAAAATTGAAAAAAAAAAATCAAACATCATTTGGAAAAACCGGTCAGGCTAGCCAGTACTTTTATTAGTAAAGTAATTTTTAATTAAAATATTTAAATAAAAAATACTTTTAAAATCAATATTATCAATTTCAAAGTCATCAAAATTATTATTTTATATAAGCTCCAAAACCTGTGGTCTTGCCCATGTCCTCTCTACAATCTTTCATTTTCTAGTAAACAAGAGGTCTTTCTCCTTTGGCAAAATAAATAATAATAATAATAATTTTTGTCAACTAAAAGGTTTTTAAAAAAATAATATTCAACTATTGAAAACTAAGGATGTTAATTTGGTCAAGCAACAATTTCAGTAACAATTGCTACTGAGTTCACATTCTAAGATCTCTATATTTTAAAAAAAAAAAAAAACTATTGAGAAGATTTTATTACTACATAGTTAAGAATAGAATAGTATGAATTGTAATCTTGAGAAATATTACATGTGAGAAAAATGATTTCTTCATCCTTCTACTATTTCTTTGCTTTATCAAAACCATAAAAGTCACTATGCTCTAATTCTAATCAAACCGCAACCGAATTTTTTTTTAAAAACCATTGTTATAAACCACAAAAAGCGCCAAGAGGGGAATCTACACCAGAGAACAAGCTTCTTTGACAATAAACATTTTATTTATTCTCTTCTTATAATCATCATTATTAATTTAACCGTTAATTATTTTCATAGGTGGAGAAAAGTCTACACAACTGTCAAATGCTATAGAAAAGGGATATATAGCACATATCCAATAATTACATTTGTTACAAGAAACCCGGAAAAAACAACGGAGACATGGAAGATGTTGTCACATTCAGACAGACAAATATATATATATATATATATATATATGTGTGTGTGTGTGTGTAAAGTTTGAATTACAGTGTAACACTTAATTTTGTTCAACATAATCTTAGACATTAAAAAATAGAGCAAATTGAAGCGTCAAAATGTCACTATCTTTGAGGTATGATATAAAATTGGTAGATGGGATTTCAAAATCTAAATTTGAGGAAAAGAAAATGACCTTTTGGATGTTTTTTCAGCAATTTTAGAAACCACTTAGAAAAAGCTTCCGGCAAGTTGACCCATGCCATGATTCCATGAGGATTTATTTGATTGCAGCCAAAGAACATCCACATTATTTTAAAACAGTAAAATAAAATCGATGATGACCTATTTCGGTGATTTATAGCAAAACCCAAGGGTTTTTTTTTATTTTTATAATCCCATTTGGATTTCTGAACTTAAATTTGTTTTTAAAAAAATCTTTACTGATTTTTTTTATTTTTTTTATTTTCAAGTATATGAAAATCATAAGCTCATGGGTTGATTAGGTGATAAAATTTATTTATTTATTTCAATTTTATAATTACGAAGGAGTCTAAAAATAACAAGAAGTCTAATATTTTCCATTCGGTCTGCTTTTATTTCCGCTGCTGATTGCTTAATCCAACTGAAATTAAGAAATTAAGAGTAAAATACTGAAACCAAAGCGTAGATTGCCCCCCACGGAAATTTAAACGAGCACAATAGCTACAATTCTCAGGTCGTGGGTTAAGCCTTCATTTTCAGAATTTTCCCACTTCATTTCTCTCTGTTCCACTGTTTTCTCAGCAACCAAACAGATCGATTTTAGGGTTTTTGGTTTTCTTCCGCTTGGACACCGTTACTTACCGTTATTGTTCTTACAGGGTTTTTATCGGGGATTTGTTGTTGCGGGGAAAAAGACATGAGCTTTTGATTATCGAAATTCAATTTGAGGAATTGAGGGCTGGCGATTCATTACAATGCGGCTGTTTCCGTCGGGCTCTAGCTCGAGCTCGAACGCGGATAAGGAGCCGACGAATGGTAGAGCAAATCGCCACCTGTTGTACCTCAATGTCTACGATCTCACTCCTGTGAATAACTACCTTTACTTGTTCGGCCTGGGTATCTTCCATTCGGGCATTGAAGGTGTGCGAATTTCAATTTTTTCTTTTTCCTTGTGTCACTTCGCAGAAATGAAGGCTGCATAATCATTTTGGGTGTTATTTTCTGCTTAATTGTTGATGGCTTTAGGTTAATTGTCAAACAATTCAAGGTTTTTAAGGAGGAATTTTGAGGAAAATAGTGCTTTAAGTAGCAAGTGGAACAATTTGCACCCTATCAAGGTGTTGTATTTCTAAAGATGGCCATCTTTTAAAGTGTAGAACTCCACGTTCACGTTGACACTGCATTACTTCTATTGTGCGTCTTTACAAGCATGTTGATTATCTTGCATTTGTAAAAAAATTCGTAATCGAAATTCATATCTTGTGTCTTGAGTTTAATTATTGAGGTGTCAGCAAAGTCGATGGCTTTATACCTTGGTTCTGTTCTGTATAATGCTTAGACAGGATACTAGTATTTATTTTCAGACTCTACAAGGGAGCTTCAATAGAAAACGAGTGTAAAGACTTGTATTTTCCAGTGTATTGTCTAACTTCGTTGACTCTGATGGGGCTTCACAGTGCTACCGTAATTGCTATTTAGTACATTTGCTTTTGGTTTCTGAACTAATAGCTGCATGGATTCTTTTCTTTAGATTTTATTATTTGAGCATGTTATTTTCAATTCCAAGAGAATGTCTTATCTTTAAATATTTGTTTATACACGATGCGGTTATTTTTTTCCCTCTATTATATATTGCTTTACTTTTTCTCATAATCCCAAGATTGCTGCAAAGCTGAGACATTGTATCCTTGTCAGACATTAGTGCATTCCAGCATCCCTATCACAGGTTTTGAAAACTGTGTTTTCGCATGTGTACTGAATTTGGGGAGGCTGATAATGTGAGTAAATAGATGCATTAAATATTATGAGGAGACAGATGCTCTAAATCTTATGAGTAAATAGATTCTTTAATTATTATGAGTAAACATGAGCATCGGGTAATATGTGAAATGGGTGCATCAGATATTTTGAGTAAATAGATGCATAGTCTATTTGTTGGGGGTGTCTTATGACTTAGTTTTCAATCCTAAAGCAGAGGATCAATTTTAGCCCCACTAGTTTGGAAATAATACCATAGGTATTAGATGAAGTACTTTCTGGATTATCTCTTAGTATCTGTGAGTTATCAATCTTGGACAATCGACTACTTTTTTCCGTTTTCAAATAGCTGCTGACATAAGCACGTGTGCAGTACATCTAGTCTTCCTGTAGTTGTGTAAGATAGTACAAGTGCAAATATTGTTATCCAGTGAAGGATTCTTGCATTATTTAAGAATATTTAGAGAAAAGAAGGAAAACTTGAATAGTTGGTGGTGTCTCTGTGACATCATGTTGATCTTTTTACTTGTTAATAGACATGATATCCTTCTATCTGTTTTGACAAGCAGCGCATGGTTTGGAGTATGGCTTTGGAGCGCATGAGTATCCAACCAGTGGGGTGTTTGAGGTGGAACCAAGAAGTTGCCCCGGATTTATCTTCAGACGATCAGTGTTGCTGGGGAGCACCGATTTGTCCTGTTCAGAATTTCGATCTTTTATGGAGCATATTTCTGGAAAATACCATGGGGACACTTACCATTTAATTGCTAAAAATTGCAATCATTTTACTGATGAAGTCTGTATGCAGCTCACTGGAAAGCCTATTCCTGGGTGGGTGAATCGGCTGGCCCGAGTAGGTGAGAGAGGATCTTCTTGTTGAACGTTTAACATTATATGAGAAGCTTCCTTGAAATTTTAAGGGGTCACTTCTACACTTCATATGTCATAATTGGTTCAACCTTTATAAAACACTTTTACACTTTATGGATCTTTATTTAAGTACTGTCCTATTGAATTTTTTTTGAGAACCTACTTTATAGTATAATTAGGTTTATAAAAGGAATGTCCATATATACACAGTGTCCATGCCAGGTGGCAGATGCATAGTATGGATTCTGAGGGTGAAGACTACATGGCTGACATTTTGATTTTCAGTGAATGTGAATGATAATTTTTTTCTTTGTTTTTTTAAGTTTCAGGTTCTGTCTGCAATTGTCTTCTGCCAGAAAGCATTCAGATTACTGCAGTGAGACATCTTCCTGATCATCCAGCATATTCAGGTAAGTTTGAAGGGGACATTAGAAATATGGCTCTGCATATTTCTTCTTCTTCCTTCGCATTATAAGAACATGTATGTGATTCTTTACAATAAAGAGCAATGAGAAGGAAAAAAAAAAGATTAAAGATAAAAGAAATACAAGTAAAACAAATCCTCTGCATGTGTTGTTTCTATGACCAAACTTGATAGTAACCTGTGGTTTATAAGTGTAGTTGAGTTGTGATTCATTATTGTTACCATGACAAATGAACATAATTTTGTGGGTCCTGAAAACTTCTGTTAGGATCGTAGGCTAATAATGTTGAATTAGTCGTTCGTTCATCCTCATCAATGACAAGGAGAGGTTTTTTATGTTTGTTCCTTAAAGGATTTTTTTTTTTCCACCCTGGAATAACTCAGATGATGATGATGGGTCAGAATCTCTTGCATCATTTGGAACAGCAGAGAGCGAAGAGGAGCCAGATCATCATCTTCTGACTGCACCAAATACTGATGTTGCATTCCTGAAGGAAAAACCGGTCAGGCTAGCTAGGGAACTCCTTTGATATCTGTGTGCAATTCTCAACTCTCTCTTTACTGTTTTTATTTTTATTTTTTTTTCCTTTCTTTTCTATTCTATGTCTGGTTTGATCTTCCTGTTGTGTGTTCCTGTATTTTATGATCCCAAGCGTTTGGGAAACATGTTTGGAGTGAAGTATTTAGGTGTTCCAATCAGTTTCAACCCAAAGAAATGTATGATGAACTATGCTTTAGGCATCGAAGTTATCAAAGTCAGTTTCTGGAAAGAAATATATTTTGCCATTGGGCGCTCCTCTCAATGCAATCGTCTTTGTTTCTGCTTCGGATATACTTGGAACCAATAATGACCCTGAGTTGCACAAAAGGTTGGTACGTACGCTTATTACATTACCTGGGTATCAACTCTTACTCCTACTCGTTTTATAGAGATCAGGTTTGTATAAACATCAATAATTTCAACAATTTGATTTATCACCAAAAAGAAAAAAAATGAAAAAAGAAATTTTTTGATAAATATAATGCAGCTTAACAGCCATAGATAGCGTCCGCGTTTTCCTTATGGAACGTTTTCTCTCGTATGTGTATGTACGTGTTTTTATGTATATGTGACCTCGTCCGCGGTCCATCTCTCTCAATTTCTATTTGTGTTGTCGACCATCTGTTGATGTGCACGTGTCCTCAATAAAATTTCATTTTCTTTTATTATAATAATAAAAAGCTTTACACCTGGAGACTTACTACGACTAAATCGTAACCTTTACAACTTAATCGTAACCTTTACAAGTGAATGTGAAGTTCGGTCGATTGTTTTACAGTTTAGTCACGCTCCTGGGTACAATAAAAGTTCATCTTATTAACAAATCATGCGGAATTAGAAAACAAAATAATATTTTTTTGCAAAATTATTTTCTAACGGTAACAATACTATAATATATATGTACGCCTAGTGTCGCTGGATTGGCACTGTCATAACATAGAACATAAAATAACGAGTACCTTTTTCATAAAAAAAGAAGAAGAAAAAGAAATGGAAAACAATTATGAATATCCCTCGCCGTTCCGTTCAGGAAGCATCAAATGCCCCCTTTTTATTTTTTAAGTTTGAAATGCTTCTTGTTCTTGTCTCATGTCTGCTGATCAATTTTTTTTTAAGTTGGAATCATGTCTGCTGATCGCTTGAAGGAAGAAATAGGCATATGAGAATAAACCCAAGCACAAAAACATTTGGTCTCTTAATTTTAAGCCAGGTAAACATATATACTTGAATTAATGGCCACGTTATCAACAAAATATACAATTTATCACCTATGAATAGGAGACTAAGGAGAGCAAGATTTAAAATCAAACAACTGAGAAAAGAAAGAGCCTAAAAACCTCTAGCCTTTTCAGTAAGAAATCAAAGTAAAAAAAAAAAAAAAAGTGAGGATGAGTAACAGTATTGCTCAAAATTGGAGACTTCTCAGTGGTGAGAAGGAGTGGGAAGGTCTCTTACACCCTCTTGACACTGATCTTCGCCACTACATCATTCACTATGGTGAGAGGGTTCAAGCAGTCTACGATTGCTTCATCAACGAGCCAAAGTCAAAGAATATTGGACTCCAGCGCTATGCGAAGAGAAACCTCTTCTCCAAGGTAGGTTTGGAGATTGGGAATCCGTACAAGTACAATGTCAAGAAATATTTCTATGCATCAACCAACCAACCATTTGTGTCCAATGAACCAAAAGGTTCAGCGGGGAACTCAAATTGGTTGGGCTACGTTGCGGTGACCACCGACGAAGGGAAGGCAGTTTTGGGGAGGAGGGACATTCTCATTTCATTTAGGGGAACCCTTCGAAACTCAGAGAATCATATTGATGCTATATGTGATTTAGTTTCAGCTTCCCGTATTCTCGGACCGCAAAATGACCCTAAGGTTCACCGGGGTTGGTACTTATATTACACTACGTCTGAAACCGAGTCCAATTATAATCCTACTAGTTGCAGAGACCAGGTAATAAGGTTTCGCATATATAGTTATAGTAATATTTTGATACATTATGTTATATTCATTAAATTAATATTCTTTTGCAGAGGCCTTATAGTACATTCTTTTATAGTCATTAGATGGGCTTATTAACAGTAATAGTAAGTCCTCAAAAGTTTAAGGTGGATTTGTTATATATTTTATCTTAACAATCTCTCTGTCTCTTGGGTTTTAAGTCTTCTCCACTCAAGTTTGGTTGCTGAGGCATGCCATATTTTTACCCTTCCAATCTTTTATTTTATTTATTTATTTTATTATTACCAAAAAAATGTCTCTTACATGTGGTTCGTCTATCCATCGTTTAGGATTTATGTAATATTGAACCAGCTTGCACATTTTCATTATTTTTAATGGATAGTAGTGTGTTCGAATATATAAGACTTCTGGGACTTTAATATCATGTTGAATTACCACGGTATGCGCAAGAGGGTAACGTCTTGCACTTGATCTTTCTTATATATATATATATAAATACTTATGAATGATATACTTATTGATCAGATTCTAGCTACGGTTAAAGAGCTGGTGAACCAATACAAGGACGAGGAGGTGAGTATCACAGTAACAGGCCACAGCTTAGGCGGTGCAATGGCGACTCTATGTGCTACGGACATTGTTTACAATGAATATAACAAGCCCACAGAGAAGCCAGACAAGGCGTGTCTAGTGACGGCAATTGTGTTTGGCAGCCCCCGTGTTGGAAACGGAGGGTTCCACAGGGTATTTTGTAGCCTCCATAATCTCCATTCATTGCGTGTGAGGAATAAAAACGACGCCGTCCCGGATCTTCCAGAGAATATTATTCCAGAACATCTGGATCCGAACAATGTTAATAGATACGTGCATGTGGGTAAAGAATTGGTCATAGACACGCACAAGTCGCCCTACTTGAAGGTTTCCAATAAGACAGCTGTGACAGACCATGTGCTGGAGGTTTACTTGCATGGCGTTGCAGGAACACAAGGTAAAGATGGATCGGGCCTATTCGAGTTGAAAGCGAATCGGGATTTGGCAGTCATTAACAAAAGTTGTGATGGTCTAAAGGATGAGTATGGTGTTGTTGCTTATTGGTTAGTAGAGAAGAACAAGTCTATGGTTCAAATGAGTGATGGGAAATGGGTGCTGATGGATCATGAGGTAGATGATGATGATAATTAATCTCGGCCTTTAAATAATATACTACTAAATAAGTTAGTCCACTGGCCAGTTTGGGCTGAAGATTCTATGTAATTAATTATAAGTAGGCAATATTGCCAGCATGCACTGAGTGTGTGATTACGATAAATAAGGCTACTTTGTATATACTTTATATATGTGTCGCTCATTTTCAATAAAAGTTTGCATTGATTTCAGTATATAATATAAATTAATCACGCAAAAGGGAAAATGGTGTTTTTATATATTTGTGTGTGTATTTGATGTACTCTTCACCACAATTCAATAAAATAATCTATTTCAAACAAATTCATCGAAAGGTTACATAAGTAAATAAAATTTAATATGTACAACCGTGGCTTAACGCTTAGGGTGTGTGTTCCACCAATCTGCATTTGACCAAATTTGATTGCCCAACCTAAATAAATCAGTTGGCATCTATAAAAAAAAATAATAATAAATAAAAATAAAATTTAACATGTACGAAGTTATTTCATGATAAGCATATACACAAGTTTTTCCAGGAAAATATATGTATGATGAGCCACCCTAATCAACAGAACACATACATGGAGGGAAAAATTGAAATTTCCAACCAAAGCTGATGTCATTGACACAACTACTCCAAAACAGAATTGATGTTAGGTTGCTTGTGCATATTGCATTTACATATTTCCGTGCCGTAAACATCATAGTCTGTTTTAAGACGTCGATGTATGTTATTGCTTTTCCAAATGCACGAACATTATCTCATTGCAATAAATTAAAATATATTTAAAAAAATAAATTATGTCTGTAATTTCTGAAAATACATATAAAATGATAATAATTGGCTCAAAATTGTTTACAGAATCTGTAGACAAGTATAAAAATAAATAAAATACACTTATTTCTTCGCCGCCAGATCATGCATATTGACTCATCCAACCTCTGCTTACGCCATTAAATATGGTGATATGTATTAAGAAACCACTAGTTTAATTCAGAAGTTCGAAGGTTTAGCAAGAAATGTATATATAAAGGGTGTGAGTGGTGATGTAGCTTTACATTGAGAAGATGGGTAGCATAGCACAAAGATGGAAGGTTTTGAGCGGTGAGAACAACTGGGAGGGTCTTTTAGACCCTCTAGACATTGATCTCCGCCACTACATAATTCATTACGGTGACAGGATTCAAGCTGTTGTGGACTCCTTCATCGAGGATAAAGGGTCTAACAACATTGGACTCTCTCGCTACATAAAGAGACATCTCTTCCCCAAGGTTGGTTTGGTGATTGGAAATCCATTTGATTACATAGTGAACAAATATTTGTATGCCTCAACCAAAAATGTTAGGCCACCGTTAGATCCTGACCTCCCAAAGACACTTGCCGGGTACTCTAATTGGATTGGTTATGTAGCTGTAAGCTCGGACGCTGGCACGATGGCTTTAGGGAGGAGGGATATTCTAATTTCATTGAGGGGTACAATGAAGCAAGAAGAATGGTATATTGATCTTCTTTCAGGTCTTGTTTCAGCTTCGGATATACTTGGAATGGAAAATGACCCTAAGTTGCACAATGGATGGTACACTTATTACACTACGGCTGACCCTGAGTCAACCTTCAATACTGCTAGTCTCAGAGATCAGGTATATACACACACACATATGTAATAATAAGTTTGTCTTTGTTTTAATTGGCAATTTTGAGAACAAAATTTGGATATGTTTCAGGTTCTAGGTGCGGTGAGAGAATTAGTGGACGAATACAAGGACAAGGAAGTGAGCATCACAGTGATAGGGCACAGCATGGGAGGTGCATTCTCGAGTATGATTGCGACGGACATTGTTTACAATGGATACAATAAAACCATAGACCATCCAAATAAAGCCTATCAAGTGACCGCGTTCATGTTTGCCGGTCCGGCTGTCGGAGATGAAGGCTACAAAAGTGTGTTCTCCAGACTTGAAAATCTTCACGCTTTGCAAGTGAGAAACTTGAATGACATTGTCCCAAACATTCTCACACCCTTACTAGGTTACGTCCATGTGGGACAGAAGTTGGTGTTCGACAGTCTCGAATCGCCCTACTTGAAACAAAATCCGATTGAGACTTTGCATGACTTGCAAGTTTACTTGCATGGAATTGCAGGAACGCAAGGGTTGGATGGAGGGTTTAGATTGGAAGTGAAGCGTGACATTGCATTGGTTAACAAAAGAATAGATGGTCTAAAGGATGAATATCATGTTACTCCTCAATGGTGGTGTGTGAATAACAAGGGCATGGTTCAATTGGACGATGGATATTGGGTGATGATCTTGGATCGCGAAATCGACGATGATAAAGCTGCTTGCACAAGTTGATTCAAATTTCAAACAAATAAGGCTAATCAACTAATTAAGCCACCATAGATTGTGACAAATAAGCTTTGTTGTATTTATTCCCAACTACGGTTCCAGCTACCTCTTGTTAGTTTAAGTTCAATTTACATGTATGTCTTTCATGTACTAATCTTTAAGATATATATATATATATATATTAAATGAAATTATATCTACTATTTATTAGTATTCAAATTACCAATAATAAATAACAACTACTATTTATTAATATTCAAATTACCAATAATAAATAATAATAATTCAAAAAAACTATTGATATTCAAATATTCCCAAGGTATATATATATATATATATATATATATATATATATATATATATATATAAGGTATATATATATATATAGAATTTTTAAATTTAATCAGTCATGCAGAAAATTAATTAATGATACCCACTCTATTGTAAATTTTATTGAGAGAACATTGCAGAATTGTGGGAAATTGGGAATGTGTTTAATTTTTCTTTTATATGATGTTATTAATTATAATTAGAAAACAAAAGTATTGTGTGTGTATACTTACATATATATGTGGTTTGGTAAATCAAAATACAGTATATATGTAGGAAAATTGTGGGGTATCTAATATTTTCTTTGATTTTTTTATAATTCAGAACAAACAGACAGAGATGACTGGACTTGGGTACTAATGGGTCAGTAAGATCTTGCCCATAAAATGAAGTCCACTTTGAGTTTTGTTCATAAAATCCATATTAGTTGACTGATCATTACAGTACCTGTGGCCCAATAAACCTTATTTTATTAGTCTAATAAGCTTCTTTATTGTTAATAAAATTTTCTTTTGTCCCCCATTTTACATTAATCTCTGGTACTTCAGAATAATAAAATCATCACTAATTTGGCTTGGGTGGTAATAGAAAATAAGACTTCTCAAGGGTAACTAAAGAGGAATAAACATTTGTGGAAAAGATAGGACCGTAATGACGTATTGAAAAGGGCAACCAAAATGAGATAGTTTCACTTTATACAATCCTGGGTTTGTCTGCTTGTATACGTTGTCTTTGTATAATTCAAATTTTTTATTTAAAATTAGATCTAATTACAGTCTTAATTGCTTGAAAATTTCAATCCCATTAAATTAAACAATGACTTCCAAGTGAAGTCATTTCTTTGATTGCAACTAGGCCTTTAGGTCTTTTCTATTTTTCTCTGTTTTTTTTCCCCTTAACCTTCTATATAAATAACACAACCACCAAACTTCTAATTTAACTCTGTTTTGTGTTTGGCTTGAGAGAAAGCGATGGGAACCTTCATCTTCTGGGTCTTCTTCTTCCTCTGCTTGACTTCAAACTTCCTTGTTCTTGAAGCTGCTTTCCATGGAGACTGCAAACCAACAAAGTGCAACCCCGGTGCTCCAGATATCCACTTTCCCTTCCAAATAAGAGCCACCCAACAACCACGACAACACTGTGGCCGCCCTGGTTTCGAGCTCAACTGCGACAAAAACGACACCGTTATCCACTTCCCGTTATATGGGGACCTGGTCATCAAATCCATCTCCTACCGCACCAAAAAGCTGGACCTTCTTGACCCCAAGAATTGCGTACACGAAGTGTTTCTCAATCTCAATCTCTCACTCACACCCTTCGTTTACTACTACGCTGTGAGAAGCTACACCTATCTCAATTGTTCGTCAAGGCTTTCCACCTCTTCTATCACAGAGATCCCCTGCTTAAGCAGCTCCAAACACCATGTTTACACTGTGGATCCATCTATGGCGGTGCCCAGTTCTTGTAGAGCAATCAGAACTGTTGAAATTCCATTGGGGTACAGTTCTTATCTCTCTGATAATAGTTTTGGTCTTGGATTGACTTGGGGTTTTCTTGGAGGCCAAGACTGTGAATCGAAAGGAGGCAAGTGTGGTTTACGGTCAGAAACTACTGAACCACGTGTTGAAGGTATGTAAGTTTCGTTTCTTTGGTTTGCTCTACATTTTCTTGAAAGAAATTGTTGCATGCATCATCCCACAACGATTTGTTAAATCATATATTATTCTTTTCGTGCAATTTTGGGCAGAGTAGAAATGGAATAGAACAGAGTTCAACAGACTAGCAACATAGAAGTCGAACAACTAGAAGCCAAGTACTTTATTTTATTTATTAATTAGTGAATAATATTGTTTAATAAAGCTCCACGATTGTGAAATAATTGGAGTGGCTCAGTCATCTGATTTTTTATTTTTTTATGTTTTCTTTTCCTTTTGGTTATTTCTGAGAGGGTGCATGGAGACTCCGGAATCAATAATTAAAGAGAGAGTTTGACAATTCAACTTGTTGAACTATATTCATGGTTTCTAAGTAAATAATGAAGAAAAACAATGCTGCTTAAATACAATTTGATTAACACAACGTCGTCCACCTAAGAAAACGATTTTTTTAATAGGAGGAAATAATGTATAATCGTTTTAGTTTAATTAATTATTTGTCTTAAATTTTATTAGTTATTTGACCCAGTAAACTAATAACGACATGATTATTGCTCTCACCAAATTGTTTTAGAAAAAAAAAATCTACAATTGATGCAATTTTATAATATACAGTCCTTGTTCAAGCACGTTACATGTGTATATAAATTATTTGTGAATAGTATGCAACTTCTGTACAAGATACTCTTTCATAGAAGCTGGAAAAAGTGATAAATAATAATTTCTCAAAAGGGTCTTCAAATTAATTACTAAAATAATCTTTTATTTTGAGCAACAAATATATAGGGACCGACCGCAATGGAGTTGGAAAAGGCATAAAGAAAAGTGTCAAAAGTTTCATCTAGAATTACAAAAAGCAAGTGCATTTCATGTCATAACACATGAACACCACCTAATTTTTCAGTGCATCATAAAAGGGTTTCTGTCATTTCTTTGTGAGTGAGAGCAAAAATTGACTAGGAAGCACCAAATTAGTAGTTAAAAACCTCCACTATGTTACAAAGAAATTGAATTGGTGAAGCTGTTTTTTACTGAGAAAAAAATGATGTAAATTTTTGTTGTTTGATTTGTTGTGCAGTACTACTATGGATTGGCATGATGATGTGTGTTTTTGGGACAGCGACATTGATAAGCCTAAAGATCTATTGGTCCAGAAAGACAGGTTGTAAGAAGGAAGGAGAGTATGATCAAGTTGGGGTTGAGAAAACAATGGGAGACTATGAAGCCCTCAACATCCCAGAAATAAATGCTGATGATGTTGATATCGAACAGGCCAGAAATCATCATTAAATCACATACGACACTGCGACATAAATACGATGAAGATAGAGAAGCAACGACTTTGTCGTCCAAGGGTAAAATAAGTTTCGCCAATGTCGCTGGGCTAAAGCGGTAACAGTCAAAGCACATAATTTTGGCACACCAATCAATCCATCATGGTGAAGAAGAGCATAGGAATGTATAATAGCCTCTGTGTTGGTCTTTATTCTTTTTGCCCATCAAGTCCTGTCGTTTACTTTAATGGAAAAAATGTCATTGACACAGAAATGTAATTTTAATCTTGTCCAGTAAAATGAGATTAGCTAATGATAAATCTACCACCCTTTTTGATAGTTTAGCCAACTTTAATTAATGTACAAAATATATATATATATATTATTTACGTGAATGAAGGAAAATTGACGTGGCCCAGCTTCAAAAGTTTGGTTTTTCTCAAGCCCCATTTGGATTAGATACTGCTCACGTTCCTTCTCCAGTGCTTGTAGTTGTGCTGTGACTTCCTCTGACTTCTCTTTCAGCGTCTCTACCTCAACATAGTCAACTTCGATCTAGGCATATATGTAATTTAGAAACAATGACATCTTGATCATCAACTCCAATCCCAGCTTCATTAGCTGAGAAATTTCTCACAGCTTTAGTTTTTGTCACTTCCGGTTCCTTAACTCCCAATGCCATTCCGATGCTCTGTATTTGTGTAAAGCAACACCTAAAAACACCGATGCAAAATGATACAGATCTAAGTTGTAATGAGGATATTTATGAACCGCATAATTAGTCCTAACCAAGGAGCTTTTGTGGAAGGGAGATGGATAGCGGAAAATACAGCGGTGGCTCACGAAATGGTTCATAAAGTGAGCAAGCACAAAGGAAGGGTCTGATGTTAGTAAAGATTAATCTAAAAAGAGCTTACAATATAATTGAGTGGAGTTTTCTTGACCTTGTTTTGGGCACGTGGGGATTCTCTACTGTGTTTCAGAATATGGTTATGAGCTGTGTGCAATCTGTTCGTTCTGATTTGCTTATAAATGGGGGTATAAGCGGTAATTTTAGTCCTTCAAGGGGTTTAAGACAAGGGGACCCATTATCTCCTTTTTTATATATATAACTTGTGTAGAAATCTTCTTAAGATTTCTTGCTGATAAAGAATCAGAAGGACAGATACATGGAATTCGTGTTAGTGGGGAAGCGCTGGTTATATCACATCTTCTTTATGCAGACGATATTCTTCTAGCGTGTAGGGCTAATGGGGAAGAGGCTCAGGTGCTGAAGAATGTTTTGGATGTGTATGGTCAATGGTCCGGGCAACTTCCTAATGGGGTAAAAAAAATCTCAAATCTTGTTTTCAAGCAACACAGACAGAAGGAATAGATAAGAAATAAAAATCATTCTTGGTTTTAAGGAGATGGCCACAAACACAATTTATCTGGGGAACTCGCTGATATTTGGGAGGAAAAAATCTATGGAGTTTACTAAGATCAAAGACCGGCTTAGGGCAAGGCTTGAAGGGTGACAAAGCCAATTGCTATCAAGAGCAAGGAAGGCAACCTTAATTCGAACGGTGACTCAATCCAGTCCTATTTACTCTATATCAACTTTCAGGTTACCTATAGAAGTGTGTAAGGAGCTTGACTTCTTAGTGCACAATTTCTGGTAGGGAACTAAACCAGGAAGGAACAGAACCTTGATGTTGAAGGCATGAGTAGATATCTGCACTCCGAAAGAATACGGAGGATTGAGATTCCGACATTTTAAGGAAATTAACTCAGCGATGTTGGCGAAACTAGCTTGGTCAGTTGCTAGAGGTGACCGGAAACTATGGACGGATATAATGAGGGCTCGATATCTCAAACACAAATCTTTCTTTGAGTATGAGTTGAAAGGAGGGCAATCAAATGTGTTGAAAGGTATTGTTAGTTCCTAAGAGTGGTTGGCTAAAGGGGCTTGCTTCAAAATTGGAGACGGTGCTTTGATAAACCCTTGAAAAGACCCATGGGTACCGTGGGCTCCAAGTGTTGTTCTTAAACCAAAAGTGGATGTGGATGTGTCCTTCTGGAACAACGTGGTCTCACTTAGATTGAGAGATGAGACGGGATGGAATAAATGCCTTTTAGATGAGATTTGTGAGGAAGAATTGGTGGAGAATGTGCTACAGATGGGTTTTCCTCAAGAAAGTAATCCAGATAAACTCCTCGGGCTGGGGAATGAAAGAGGTTCATTCTCTGTTAGAGACTTTTATATGACAGGGATAAGTGTTCGGTTGAATGAAGAGAAAGACCATATCTGGAATGCTATCTGGAAGAGTAAGCTTTATGAACGGTTGAAAGTGCATTTATGGAGGATGGCGGCTAATGCTATTCCAACGAGGGGGGTTATCTGGCAGCGGACAAATTGGGGAGAAAAAAGTTGTGTTTGCTGTGACAATGAGCTAGAAACAAGAGTTCACCTTTTCAAAGAGTGTAGTTTGGTGAGATGTATTGCGTTTGGCAGTTCCTGAGGTTGCTGTATGGATAAGTGGGGAAGTAGCTCTGTGAATCAGATAGTCGAGGATTGTACAAATCCTAAGTCTGAATTGTTAGAGGAAGGTTTGACTAAGAGTGAAGTGACGACCTTGCTTGCATTGCTTTATTATAAAGTGTGGACTTTTAGGAACACAATTCAGCTCAAAGGATCTTTTAAAGTGGAAGCAGCAGTTTGGGAGTTTTCTTCGGCGGTGGAGGAATTCAACAGAACAATGGAGACAAGGGGTGAGGGGAGCTCAAGAATCATCCAAGGGGGTATAATGTGGACCTCCAAAAGACTGGTTAAAAATTAATGTTGATGCAGCGTTCAAACATAACAAAAGAGCTGGCGCCTTTATTGCCCACAATAAAGATGGAAAGGTAATTTTGGCGTCTTCAAAAGAGTTTGGAAATGGATGCAGTTCGGCTTATGAAGCAGAAGTCATCGCTTTGGAGTGGGCTACGGATTATGCTAAAAGTTGCTGTTGGAGGAGGGTTGTTTTTGAAGTGGATGCCAAAGGGGTGGTGGAAGATGTGCTTGCCGATGTTGAGCCTAGTTGTTGGTTTTCGTATGAGAGGCTGTATGCAATCAGAAGAAGGTTTGTGCAGGATGAATGGAAGCTTGTTTGGTCTCCGAGAGAATCAAACTTAGTTGCAGATAGGCTGGTTACCTTCTTCTCTCTTCAAAATAATGTGTCTTTATTGGTGGATGAGTTCTCTTTATGGGAACTTCCTTCTGTGGTGTTAGATAAGATTGTTTCTGAGCAGCTTGCTTGTGCTGCGTAGCCGTCCTGGTTGGTGGCTTTTTTGTGTGTTCTTGTTGTTGAATGCAATTCCGTTTTATCAAAAAAAATCATACGAAGTTTAATTTCCATAGAGGGAAATGTTCAAACACCTAAAATTTAAGCAAAGACGGGCTTAATTACCTCGGATGTTACGCACTATACATGAGCAACGGTCGCAGTCTGCACAGAGTATGTGGGATCTGAACAGAGTTTGCTGCATGCGATGCAGCGAATTTGATGGTTTTGGGAGTTGTCGCCATTGATGTTGTAAGTGAGAGTAAGAATGAGGTCATGGCTGAAATTTTGAATCTGAATTTGACATGAAAACGAGTTTGTGATCGTGGCCATTACGAAGACCAAAAGGGTACTGAAGCTTGTGTTTACAAACTTTAGTTATTTTTTATTTTAATGTAAAAGTTGTCAACATTTGTCTGTATATATTTGAGTTTTTACCTTGTCGTGTCGTCGAAATTGAAAGGGAAAAAAGACTCTTTGATTAAATAACTGCAATTGGGCATTAGGTAATGAAAAGATTTATTAGGATAAATTGATAATTTTCAGAAAATGAAAATATATATACCACATTAATGATATTTTTCCATATCAAATCTATATATATATATATATATACAGTTATCACCTTAAAGTGGATTTTTCCACATTAAAGTTCACTTTTCTATCTTCATAATTAACATTAATACCTGTAGTCTATTAGATTGGTAGTTATATCGGCAACAAAACAATTAATACAATAAATGAATGACAAATTATTTTACTTGAACAATTAAGAATGATAACTTACTTTAGAAAGAGGATGAATTAGGGAATCTACATCAAGAACATAATATATACACATATATACATATATAAACATATTTTATCTATACAAATTTGTATAGGTTTTTTCTTCATTCTATATCTAGAGACATAGCCAGGTAATGCATATTACTTATGAAATGATTTCCTTGGTCAAGGTGGTGTGCTCTATGGAGGAACCAACTGACTGGTTCACTTGTCACAAGATTCTGGAATTAAAGAAGCGGTTCAATAGAGCAGACTGGTCTTTAAGATGGCTTAGTAGGTTAAGCAATGGTGTGGCTGACTCAGCAGCCAAGTTTTCTCTTTCAGTTAATTGCAGCTTGTCTGTGGATGAGTTCAACTTGGAAATCCCTTCTTGTGTTTTAGATCTTCTCTCTGTTGAGCAGACTATTGCTCTGTAAGGTCCTTTTGGATCTCTCTTTTTGTGCTGCTTAAGTATTCATGTTAATTACCAAAAAAAAAAAAGACTTCCTTTCAACTCTCAATATTTTTATGATAGAGGAGTAAAAAAACTTAATTTGATATAAATTGTGAATTGAAGTAGCTCAAGACAAAGTAAACGGAAATAATTTACCAAAAAAAAAAAGTAAAAGGAAATAAAAAAAATAGAATAAACATTAATATTAAAATAAATATGCGTCTATAATTCTAAATAAGGCAATTTTGAATTGAAAAAATAATAGAATTAGAAAAGTCATTGGAGATCGATCTTAAATCAATAAATAATATTACTAGTAAATTGGCGGGTATTATGCTGCATCAATATAAAACAATTAATAATTAAACAGATGAATGAAAATATTCCACTTGAAGGATTAAGAAGGAATATTTCCTTTATAAAGAGAAGGGATTAGGGAATCTCCATCAAGATATTAACATTACTTCCAACAATATTTGAAATATTGTAATATGAATTAAAGTCATATTGGGTCAACATAAAGTTAAGAAATTTAAGCCAGCGAATTACTAAACCCATTTTATAATTAATACAACACAAATATTACAAAGGAAGTAACAAAGAAACTAATTAAGGGTACGTAAGTGCCCTTAATTCAATACATAAAATCATTTATTAATACCAAATGTTTACGGCATGAAAACCAATAAACAATTTGAGATCTATATATAGATCATAAGCAAACACATACCATGCATATATATATGCATGAAAATAAAAGAGAAGTGAAAACGACGTACACACACAATTATTGTAAATTAAACATTATAAAGACATTGACAAATACGAATTATTATAATTAAGATTTAAGGACATTGAAAGCCTCTAGGAACACCATTGCCACACTCGTTGAGAAGCACGCTCACAGAAAGGGTAGCGTTAAGGTTGATGCCCAAAATGTTAGCCCTAATCGCAGTGCACAGGCAAAGAGCAGCTTCAAGGTCAGCCACACCTTGTATGAGGCTGCAACAAGGCTGCTTTGGTGGTAGGCCAAGTGTAATGTTTAGCAAACCAGATAACAGATTGGCACACACTCCAAACTTAAGGGCGTCAATCGGACACGTAGTTATTGCCGATGGTGCCGGACTAGGCATGGGCACGGGCACGGGCGGGGGACTAGGCACCGGCAACAAAGTTGAGCTCACCATGGTGAAAAAGAGTAAATTGAAGGAGAGGAGGAGGGCAGTGGATGCTACAACAGCCTTAGAAGCCATTAGAAGAGAAACAATTAATACTTAAGCTTAATTGTGTTTAAGTTTGTAATGGATGTGTGAAGTGGCCTTGTATTGGTTTGGCTTTTATAGATGAAGCACAAGTTCTTGGGGTTTTAAAAAATAATATAGGAGACTTTTAATTTGATGATCGGGTCGGAAAAGATCTCAGTTATCTACTCATAGACTTATAGCAGTTCCTTGGTAAATTATAGCGGCTGTTTTACTTGTAGACTTGTAGCAGTTATTTACTTATAAACTCATAGCTCGTACATATAATATTATATATAATACATATAAACATATATATGCATATATAATTATCATTTTGGGATATTTCTCAAGGCATGCAGCAGATTAATTTATTACGTCCCAGCTGTGTTCATACAGTGAATTAATTGATATTTGGCATTTTATTCATTAAAAAAAAATTAATATTTGGCATTTGATTTATCTGGTGAAAGAGAAAAGACTGACTAATTACGAATTTGTTAGCATATCAATTTGCCTCGATGGTACAAAATTCAGCAATTCCCTCCAGTTTGATATGCCTTCGTCTCATCCGCCCTCTCCCATCACTGTGTGTTTCCTAATTTATGCATACAGTAGTTGATGAAATAAATTTGCCTCAAAATAGTATTACTCCTTCTGAATGAGTTTTAAAGATATCCATTATAAGAACAACACTGTTCACCACAAGATAAAACAATAAATTAAAATGCACATTATGTTGTTTAATTAATTAGTTTTCATGTCAATATATATAGTGAGGAAATATTAACACTCCACATTGTTTTTTTGGTTTTTTTTAATTTTCAAACCTTCCTTCTCAAAAAAATTCAAAGCAATATTTTATAAAGACAGTGACAAAAAACTATGGCTTTCACAATACTGATTCAAATTTAACTTAACTAATTGTTATTATCAAAAAAGCTAAACAAATTAAGGTAACTATTTAATTATAAATCCTATTTATAACATTAACACCCGTTTACGTTATTGATAAATGTTATAAAATGACTAAGTCGACTAAACACCTTTTAAAATACAAATAAAAGCAAAAGCCACAAAAGTTCTACGGTTGTGTTAGGATTAGGGTTTAGGTTGAGGGTTAGGTTTAATTAGAATGCCACGTGGTGCAATGATTAATTATAGAATGCTGTATATATGTAAATTTTTGCATCAGGGATATTTTGAGTGATAAAATAATAATGTTTAAGATTATGCATGCAGTATTCAAGGATGCCATTAACAACATTGACCCTTTGTAGCTAATTAAGCTACCAGCTAGTATTGGAATCTCCACGTATATTACAAAGACTGATCTGGCAGCATTCGAAATCCCCCCTTAATTAATTTAATTGAGGATTTTCAAAAAATTAACCACACTAATACAAGTATAGAAGTGAATTAAGAGAGGTTAGAGAAGAAACCCTTAAATGTTTGAAGTAATCCATTTAGGTTTAGGTTTAGGTTTAGGGTTAGGCTTAAATAGAGGGGGTCCTGTTGAAACCTAATCACAAATAGGATGGGGTTAAGTGAAAAAATGAAAATAGGGTTGCCTAATTTAAATTAATTGAAAATAGTGATTCCTATAAATATTATATTGACTAATGAGTCTCCATTGAGTCACCCTTCATTTATCTCATTTAAATTTTTATATTTTAATTTTGAAAATTAATTTTCAAATATCCAGCGTTACTCATCATGCAAGCATCATTTATTTAGCTAACTGATTCAGTTTGGTCACACAACAATTATAATTGATTACACGGCCTTCTTCAAAAATTACATTGGTTGTTCCTTTAATCAAATTACCATCTAGTACTACTTCTGGCGTTTAATTTAATATAAATTAATTAAACATGACCAGTACTTAATTTGTAAAATTTTTCAGTTCAATCTAATTAATATTGTTTTTTTGTTTTAATTTATTAGTTAAACCATTAGATCAACCAGATCCACCAGAAATGATAAGGATTTTATTTATCAAGAATGGAGACCAGCAAAAACCACGTCTAGCTCCTGTGGCATAAATGTGGTAATTGACTATGTCTATCTGTGCAGTAAAAGATAATCATATATAATAACTATACATTGTAAAAGCTAAATAAGTCTCAATGTATGGTTATTAATCTGGAAAAGAACAATGATTGATTTTGCCATTAGATGTCCCTAAATTCTGGGCTAAGCCCACTTTCGACATTATTTTTTCTGCAGAGCCCATATTCAACGCATCAAACAAAAACGAGATGGGCCGGTCCCACTCCCAATATAGCTCTCATCCGTTAATTTAAGATGGCCCATTGGACAAGCCCAGTAAACTCGACACATGGACATGGTTTTATTTTATTGGCTTTTTGTATTAAAAAAAGGAAAAAAGGAAGTCATTTATGTGAATTCCTAATAATTTTAGTCATATGTAAAGTAAAATTACATTGATATTTATATTGAAATATGATGGAAAAAAAAACCTATGTGGTTGCTTTTGCTTATGTTGTTGGGTCACCAACAAACAAAGTCCCAATAAAGAGAGTCCGACTAACCTTACAACTCATGCATATGGGCCTACGTTTAAAAATGATATTGGACCAGCCCACTTCCACAAACACACAAAAGCAGTAATTTTACGACTCCACGTGGTATTACTTCATTCGCAAGCAGAACACCGCTTTTTTTCGTGAATTCAAGCAGAACACCCCTTGAGCATTTATTTACGTGGTATTTAGGCACTGACAAGATTTATTAGGATAAGTTGATAATTTTCAGAAAATGAAAATATATATACCACATTAATGATATTTTTACATATTTATATATATATATATATATATATATATATATATATATATATATATACACATTTATTACCTTAAAGTGGATTTTTCCACGTTAAACTTGACTTTTCTAACTTCATAAGTAACATTAATACTTGTAGTCTATTAGATTGGTAGTTATATCGTGCATCGGTAACAAAACAATTAATACAATAAATGAATGACAAATTATTTTACTTGAACGATTAAGAATGATAATTTACTTTATAAAGAGGATAAATTAGGGAATCTACATCAAGAACATAATATTTACACACACAGAGATAAATATATATATATATATATATATATATATAAACATATTTTATCTATACAAATTTTTATAGGTTTTTTCTTCATTCTATATTTAGAGACATAGCCAGGTAATGCATATTACTTATGAAATGAATTCCTTTCGACTCTCAATATTTTGATGATAAAGGAGTAGAAAAACTTAATTTGATATAAATTGTGAATTGAAGTAGCTTAACACAAAATAAAAGAAAATAATTTACCCAAAAACAAAGTAAAAGGAAGTAAATAAAAAAATTAATAAATATTAATATTAAAATAAATGTGCGTCTATAATTCTAAAAAAATCAATTTTGAATTGAATAAATAATAGAATTAGAAAAATCGTTGGAGATCGATCTTATATTAATAAATAATATTATTAGTAAATTGGCAGGTATTATGCTGCATCAATATATATAAAACAATTAATAATTAAACAAATGAATGAAAATATTTCACTTGAACGATTAAGAAGGACAATTCACTTTATAAAGAGAAAGGATTAGGGAATCTCCATCAAGATGTTATATTACTTCCAACAATATTTGAAATATTGTAATATAAATTAAAGTCATGCTGGGTCAACAATAAATTCAAGGAATTTAAGCCAGTGAATTACCAAACCCATTTTATTATTAATACAACATAAATATTACAAAAGGAAGGAATTAAGGGTATGTAAGCACCTTTAATTCAATACATAAAATCATTTATTAATACAGAATGTTTACGGCATGAAAACCAATAAACAATTTGAGATCTATACATAGATCATAAGCAAACACATACTCTGCATATATATATATATATATGCATGAAAATAAAAGAGAAGTAAAAACGTACACACACAATTATTGTAAATCAAACATTATAAAGACATTGACAAATACTAATTATTATAATTAAGATTTAAGGACATTGAAAACCACTAGGAACAATCTTGCCACAGGTGTTGAGAATCAGGCTCAAAGTAAACGGAATGTTAAGGTTGACGCCCAAAATGTTAGCCCTAATCGCAGTGCAAATGCAAATAGGAGCGTCGGAGTCAATCAAACCCGTTATGCGGCTACAACAAGGCCCCCTTTGTGGTATGCCAAAAGGGTTTACCACGGCACACACTCTTAACTGAAGGGCATTCATCGGACACTTAGTTATTGCTGGTGGTGCGGGACTAGACACCGGAACTGGCAGGGGACTGAGCATGGGCACTGGGGGGGACTATGCACCGGCACTAGTGCGGGACTAGGCATGGGCACTAGCACTGGCACTGGCACTGGTGCAGGACTAGGCACGTTCACGGGCGCTGGACTATGCACCGGCATTGGCACGGGACCATGCACCGGCACAGGTGCGGGACCAAGCACCGGAACTGGTGCGGGACTATGCACGGGATTAGGCGCTGGAGCGGGACTATGCACGTGCAATTGTGTGGGACTATGCACGGGCACTGGCGTCGGACTATTCACCGGCACAGGCGCCGGACTATGCACAGGATTAAGCATGGGCACTGGTGCAGGACTATGCACGGGTACTGACGTGGGACTATGCACGGGCACTTGTGCAGGACTATGCACCTGCATTGGCGTCGGACTATGCACTGGCATACATGTTGAGCTCGCCATGGTGAAAAAGAGTAAATTGAAGGAAAGGAGGAGAGCGCTGAATGCTACAACAACCTCAGAAGCCATTAGAAGAGAAACAATTAATACTTAAGCTTAATTGTGCTTAAGTTTGTAATGGATGTGTGAAGTGGCCTTGTATTGGTTTGGCAATTTTGGGCAAGAGTAGAAATGGAATAGAACAGAGTTCAACAGACTAGCAACATAGAAGTCGGACAACTAGAAGCCAAGTACTTTATTTTATTTATTAATTAATTAATAATATTGTTTAATAAAGCTCCACGATTGTGAAATAATTGGAGTGGCTCAGTCATCTGATTTTTTTTTTCTTTTCCTTTTGGTTATTTCTGAGAAGGTGCATGGAGACTCCGGTTCATCGAACCAATAATTAAAAAGAGAGTTTGACAATTCAACTTGTTGAACTATATTCATGGTTTCTAAGTAAATAATGAAGAAAAACAATGCTGCTTAAATACAATTTGATTAACACAACGTCGTCCACCTAAGAAAACGATTTTTTTCATAGGAGGAAATAATGTATAATCTTTTTAGTTTAATTAATTATTTGTCTTAAATTTTATTAGTTATTTGACCCAGTAAACTAATAACGACATGATTATTGCTCTTCTGCGGTGATGGTACTTCACCAAATTGTTTTAGAAAAAAAAAATCTACAATTGATGCAATTTTATAATATATAGTCCTTGTTCAAGCACGTTACATGTGTATATAAATTATTTGTGAATAGTATGCGACTTCTGTACAAGATACTCTTTCATAGAAGCTGGAAAAATTGATAAATAATAATTTCTCAAAAGGGTCTTCAAATTAATTACTAAAGTAATCTTTTATTTTGAGCAACAAATATATAGGGACCGACCGGAATGGAGTTGGAAAAGGCATAAAGAAAAGTGTCAAAAGTTTCATCTAGAATTACAAAAAGCAAGTGCATTTCATGTCATAACACATGAACACCACCTAATTTTTCAGTGCATCATAAAGGGGTTTCTGTCATTTTCGTGTAAGTCTTTGTGAGTGAGAGCAAAAATTGACTAGGAAGCACCAAATTTGTAGTTAAAAACCTCCACTATGTTACAAAGAAATTGAATTGGTGAAGCTGTTTTTTACTGAGAAAAAAATGATGTAAATTTTTGTCGTTTGATTTGTTGTGCAGTGCTACTATGGATTGGCACGATGATGTGTGTTTTTGGGACAGCGACATTGTTAAGCCTAAAGATCAATTGGTCCAGAAAGACAGGTTGTAAGAAGGAAGGAGAGTATGATCAAGTTGGGGCTGAGAAAACAATGGGAGACTATGAAGCCCTCAGCATCCCAGAAATAAATGCTGATGATGTTGATATCGAACAGGCCAGAAATCATCATTAAATCACATACGACACTGCGACATAAATACGATGAAGATAGAGAAGCAACGACTTTGTCGTCCAAGGGTAAAATAAGTTTTGCCAATGTCGTTGGGCTAGCGGTAACAGTCAAAGCACGTAATTTTGGCACACCTATCAATCCATCATGGTGAAGAAGAGCATAGGAATGTATAATAGCCTGTGTTGGTCTTTATTCTTTTTGCCTATAAAGTCCTGTCGTTTACTTTAGTGGAAGAAGTTATGTCATTGACGCAGAAATGTAATTTTAATCTTGTCCACTAAAATGAGATTAGATAATGATAAATCTACCACCTTTTTTGATAGTTTAGCCAATTTTAATTAATGAACAAAAAATATATAGATATATTATTTACGTGAATGAAGGAAAATTGACGTAGCCCAGCTTCAAAAGTATGGTTTTTCTCAAGCCCATTTGGATTGGGTACTGCTCACGTTCCTTCTCTAGTGCTTGTAGTTGTGCTGTGACTGCCTCTGACTTCGCTTTCAGCGTCTCTACCTCCACATAGTGAACTTCGATATAGGCATGTAATTTAGAAACAATGGCATCTTGATCATCATCTCCAACCCCAACTTCATTAGCTGAAAATTTTCTCCCAGCTTTAGTTTTTGTCACTTCCGGTTCCTTAATCCCAATGCTATTCTGGTGCTCTGTATTTATGTAAAGCAACACCTAAAAAACACCATACGAAGTTTAACTTCCATAGAGGCAAATGTTCAAACACCTAAACTTTAAGCAAAGATAAGCTTAATTACCTCGGATATTAAACACTATACATGAACAACATAGTCACAGTCTGCACAGTAATAAACGGCCCAAATATTTCTCTGTTTCTCGCGAGCCTGCAAGAGTGTGTGGTATCTGAACAGAGTTTGCCGCATGCCATGCAGCGAATTGGATGGTTTTGGGAGTTGTCGCCATTGATGTTGTAAGTGAGACTAAGAATGAGGTCATGGCTGAAATTTTGAATCTGAATTTGACATGAAGATGAGTTTGTGCTCGTGGCCATTACGAAGACCAAAAGGCTACTGCAGGTTGTGTTTACAAAGTTTGGTTAATTTTTATTATTATTTTTTTAATGTAAAAGTTGGTCAATATTTGTTTGTACATATTTGAGTTTTTCCTTAAACGTGTCGTCGAAATGGAAAGGGCAAAAACACTTTATGGTTAAATAACTGTAATTGGGGTATTAGGTATTTGTTGGAATTAATTCAATATCAAACAAGCAGTATATGAGGAAGAACCATGCATTGAGGAGGAAGAAAAAAATGTTTTTTCACAAAACAGTTTTTCATGCCTTTGGAATACTTTCCGCGCCAAGCAAACGGCTCCTTATTTAGACAGAGCTCGTATGTTCCACACTCGCCAAAGCTGCACACTTGGGCTAGCCGTTCTTTTATGCAATGTGCTTTTGGGTTGATGACTTTATAATATAGGTGGGCCCTTTAAATGGAAGGGTGATGTTTTGTTTGGGCTTTCATTCTAACTGGACCACGTATTATCGTTCTCAAATAATTCTCTATATCTATGGTTTTCTTCTCGATCAGATTGTGAATTTCATCGGTTCATTTTTACATAGTGCTTTATTACTGGATTCTCTTGGTTCTTTCATTTTTACACAGTACCTGGATTCTCTTGGTTCTTATAGTTTTTTTTCTGAGTGAGTGAGTTGTTGAGTGAAAATTATTGTGAGAAAATAATGTACTGAAGGTTGGGTGGTAATTTTTTGGTGAAACTGTAATGGAAACTATTATTATAATCTTTGAAGCTTTGTAATTTGTGAATAAAAGAGATCTATAAAGGGGTTCTCTAAGAATTAGAGCTGAAGTAGACGTAAGCAATTGCCAAACCATTATAAACCTTGTGTTTGCTGTCTATGTGATTGAGTTAAACTGTGTATTTAATAGAATAATTTTCTTAATATTTGACATCATAGCAATCTTGAAGTACGTGGTCAATCAAGATTCAATATTGTAATATTAATAGTCTATTACATTGGTATCGTGCATCGGTAAGAAAACAATTAATACAACAAATGAATGACAAATTATTTTACTTGAACGATTAAGAATGACAACTTACTTTATAAAGAGGGTGGATTATGGAATCTACGTCAAGAACATAATATTTACACACACACACATATATATATATATATATATATATATATATATATATATATAAACATATATTCTCTATGTTTCTATATCTTGAGACATAGCTAGGTAATGCATATTACTTATGAAATGAACTCCTTTCGACTCAATATTTTTATAATAGAGGAGTAGAAAAACTTAATTTATATAAGTTGTGAATTGAAGTAGCTTAACACAAAGTAAAAAAAATAATTTATCAAAAAAAAAAGTAAAAGGAAATAAAAAACAATTGAATAAACATTAATATTAAAATAAATATGCGTCTATAATTCTAACAAAGGCAATTTTGAATTGAATAAATAATAGAATTAGAAAAGTCATTGGAGATCGATCTTAAATCAATAAATAATAATACAAGTAAATTGGCAGGTATTATGCTGCATCAATATAAAACAATTAATAATTAAACAGATGAATGAAAATAATTCACCTGAAGGATTAAGAAAATTTCCCTTATAAAGAGAAGGGATTAGGGAATCTCTATCAAGATATTAATATTACTTCCAAAAATATATGAAATATTGTAATATGAATTGAAGTCATACTGGGTCAATGATAAATTCAAGAAATTTAAGCCAGCGAATTACTAAACCCATGTTATTATTAATACAACATAAATATTACAAAGGAAATAACAAAGAAAAGAATTACATAAAATCATTTATTAATACCAAATGTTTACGGCATGAAAACCAATAAACAATTTGAGATCTATATATAGATCATAAGCAAACACATACCATGCATATATGCATGAAAATAAAAGAGAAGTAAAAAACACACAATTATTGTAAATTAAACATTATAAAGACATTGACAAATACGAATTATTATAATTAAGATTTAAGGACATTGAAAGCCACTAGGAGTATCCTTGCCACAGTTGTTGAGAAGCAAGCTCAAAGCAAGGGGAATGTCAAGGTTGATGCCAAAAATGTTAGCCTTAATCGCAGTGCACAGGCAAACAGCAGCTTCAAGGTCAACCAGGCCATCTATGAGCCTGCAACAAGGCTCCTTTGGTGGCTGGCCAATTGTAATGTTTAGCAAACCAGATAACACATTGGCACACACTCCTAATTTTAGGGCGTCAATCGGACACTTAGTTGTTGCCGATGGTGCCGGACTAGGCGCCGAAACTGGCGGGGGACTAGGCATCGGCAATAAAGTTGAGCTCACCATGGTGAAAAAGAGTGAATTGAAGGAGAGGAGGAGGGCAGTGGATGCTACAACAGCCTTAGAAGCCATTAGAAGAGAAACAATTAATACTTAAGCTTAATTGTGTTTAAGTTTGTAATGGATGTGTGAAGTGGCTTAGTATTAGTTTGGCTTTTATAGACGAAGCACTAGTTCTCGGGGTTTTAAAAAATAATATAGGAGACTTTTAATTTGATGATCGGGTCGGAAAAGATCTCGGTTATCTACTCATAGGCTTATAGCAGTTTTTGACCTTTCCTTTTTCTTGGTAAACTGTAGCGGGTTTTTTTCTTGGTGAAAACCATAGCGGGTTTTTTAATTGTAGACTTGTAGCAGTTATTTACTTATAAACTCATAGCTCGTACATACAATATTATATATAATACATATATATATATATATATATGCATATATTATTGTCATTTTCGGATATTTCTCAAGGCATGCATCAGATTAATTTATTACTTCCCAGCTGTGTTCATACAGTGAATTAATTGATATTTGGCATTTGATTTAACTGGTGAAAGAGAAAAGACTTGATTAATTTTGAATTTGTTTTTAAGTTAAATATCCTTATAGGAATAGTAAATAAATGCTATTTAAATATTTAATAGGCTATTCGAACTCAAAATCTCTTATAAAAGGACAGTAGATAATATTATTGAGCTGTTATTAAGGGATATTAATTTCGAATATGTTAGCAAATCAATTTGCCTTGATGGTACAAAATTCAGCAATTCCCTCCAGTTTGATATGCCTTTGTCTTATTCGCGTTCTCTCCCCATCACTGTGTGTTTCCTAATTTATGCATACAATAGTTGATGAAATAAATTTGCCTCAAAATAGTATTACTCCTTTTGAATGAGTTTTAAAGACACCCATTATAAAGAATACTGTTCATCACAGGATAAAACAATAAATTAAAATGCACATTAATTTGTTTAATTAATTAATTTTCATGTCAATATATATAGTGAGGAAATATTAACACTCCAATTTTAAAAAAATTCAAACTCTCCCTTTCAAAAAAATTCAAAATAACATCCAATAAAAACAGTGATAAAAAGCTACGTTTTTACGATACTGATTTAAATTCAATTTAACCAATCGTCATTAGAAAAAAAAGCTAAACAAATTATGGTAATTAACTATTTAATTATAAATCCTATTTATAACATTAACACCCGTTTACATTGTTGATAAATGTTACAAAATGACTAAGTTGACTAAACGCCCTTTAAAATGCAAATAAAAGCAGAAGTCACAAAAGTTCTACGGTTAGGGTTAGGATTAGGGCTTAGGGTTAGGGTTAGGTTTAATTAGAATGCCACGTGGTACAATGAATAATTATAGAATGCTGTATATATGTAAATTTTTGCATCAGGGATAATTTGAGTGATAAAATAATAAATGTTTAAGCTTATACATGCATATATTCAATTATGCCATTAGTAACGTTGACCTTTTGTAGCTAAGCTACTAGCTAGTATTGGAATCTCCACGTATACTACAAAGACAGATCTGGCAGCATTCGCAATCCTCCTTAATTAATTTAATTGAGGATTTTCAAAAAATTAACCACACTAATACAGGTATAGAAGTGAATTAAGAGAGGTTAGAGAAGAAACCCTTAAAATGTTTGACGTAATCCATTTAGGTTTAGGTTTAGGGTTAGGCTTAAATAGAGAGGGTCCTGTTGAAACCTAATCACAAATAGGATGGGGTTAAGTGAAAAAATAAAAATAAGGTTGCCTAATTTAAATTAATTGAAAATAATGATTACTATAAATATTATATTGACTAATGAGTCTCAATCGAGGCACCCTTCATTTATCTTATTTAAATTTTTATATTTTAATTTTGAAAATTAATTTTCAAGTATCCAGCGTTACTCGTCACGCAAGTATCATTTATTTAGTTAAATGATTCAGTTTGGTCACATAACAATTATAATTGATTACACGAACTTTTTAAAAAATTACATTGGTTGTTCCTTTAATCAAATTACCGCTCTAGTACTATTTCTAGCGTTTCATTTAATATAAATTAATTAAACATGACCAGTACTTAATTTGTAGAATATTTCAGTTCAATCTAATTAATATTGTTTTTTTATTGTAATTTATTAGTTAAACCATTTGATCAACCAGATCCACCAGAAATGATAAGGATTTTATTTATCAAGAATGGAGACCAACAAAAACCATGTTTAGTCTCGCTTGCGAGAGTTGTAGTTTGAATAATGACAAACTCCGTTATTGTCTCAGGTATATTCAGTCTTACTTGAAGCGTCAAGTGGAGAGAGATGTTAGGAGGCTCAACTGCTCCTGACTCCTACTGATTGTAAAACTAAAGCAGCAAAAAAACTCTATCCATTAATACAATTCTGGATTGAGATCCACATCAGGACCTTTTTTATTAAAAAAAAAAAAACCACGTCTAACTCCTGTGGCATAAATGTGGTAATTGACTATGTCTATCTGTGCAATAAAAGATAATCATATATAATAACTATATATTATAAAAGTTGAATAAGTCTTAATATATACTTATTAATCTAGAAAAACAATGATTGATTTTGCTATTAGATGCCCTAAATTCTGGGCTAAGCCCACTTTCCTTATCTTTCTTTTCTGCAGAGCCCATATTCAACACATCAAACAATGACATAGCACCTGACTCCAGCCTTTCCTCGGTAGCGTGTCAGACCCAAGTTCCAGCGTCTGACATGCTACTTGACAGCAAATTCAAATTCATTTTCGATCTTGATGCATTCAGTATCTGTTAAAACTCAAAACATAAAAGTTGTAGATATTTTTTTTTTGTTCCATAGCATCTTGAATCATCTCAATCGGAGTCCGAATGAGAGAGTTATACCCAAATTACGTAGCGGTATCAAAACTGTCTAAAATTGTCCAAGTAGCTTCGTTTTACACCTAACTCCTCCATGTGCATCCTAAATCAAATTATAAAAATAATGAGCACATTGAGATACTAAATAAATATGAAAGGCTAAATATTAAAGGAACAATAATATGATATTTTGCATGATCATCAAATAAAAACGAGATGGGCTCGACCCACTCCCAATATAGCTCTGATCCTCTAATTCAAGATGGCCTATTGGACAAGCCTAGTAGACACGACACATGGAAATGGTTTTATTTTATTGGCTTTTGTGAAAAAAAAAGGAACTCATTTATGTGAATTCCTAATAATTTTAGTCATATGTAAAGTAAAATTACATTAATATTTATATTGAAATATGATGGAAAAAAAACCTATGTGGTTGCTTTTGCTTATGTTGTTGGGTCACCAACAAAGAGAGTCCGACTAACCTTACAAGTCATACATATGGGCCTACGTTTAAAAATGATATTGGACCAGCCCACTTCCACAAACACACAAAAGCAGTAATTTTACGACTCCACGTGGTATTATTTCATTGGCAAGCAGAACACCGCTTTTTTTCGTGAATCCAAGTAGAACACCCCTTAGCATTTCTTTACGTGGTATTTAGGCACTGACAAGATTTATTAGGATAAGTTGATAATTTTCAGAAAATGAAAATATATATACCACATTAATGATATTTTTACATATTTATATATATATTTATACACATTTATTACCCCAAAGTGGATTTTTCCACGTTAAACTTGACTTTTCTAACTTCATAATTAACATCAATACTTGTAGTCTATTAGATTGGTAGTTATATCGTGCATCGGTAACAAAACAATTAATACAATAAATGAATGACAAATTATTTTACTTGAACGATTAAGAATGATAATTTACTTTATAAAGAGGATAAATTAGGGAATCTACATCAAGAACATAATATTTACACACACACATATATATATATATATAAACATATTTTATCTATACAAATTTTTATAGGTTTTTTCTTCATTCTATATTTAGAGACATAGCCAGGTAATGCATATTACTTATGAAATGAATTCCTTTCGACTCCCAATATTTTGATGATAAAGGAGTAGAAAAACTTAATTTGATATAAATTGTGAATTGAAGTAGCTTAACACAAAATAAAAGGAAATAATTTACCCAAAAACAAAGTAAAAGGAAGTAAATAAAAAAAATTAATAAACATTAATATTAAAATAAATATGCGTCTATAATTCTAAAAAAATCAATTTTGAATTGAATAAATAATAGAATTAGAAAAGTCGTTGGAGATCGATCTTATATCAATAAATAATATTATTAGTAAATTGGCAGGTATTATGCTGCATCAATATATATAAAACAATTAATAATTAAACAAATGAATGAAAATATTTCACCTGAACGATTAAGAAGGATAATTCACTTTATAAAGAGAAGGGATTAGGGAATCTCCATCAAGATGTTATATTACTTTCAACAATATTTGAAATATTGTAATATAAATTAAAGTCATGCTGGGTCAACGATAAATTCAAGGAATTTAAGCCAGTGAATTACCAAACCCATTTTATTATTAATACAACACAAATATTACAAAAGGAAGGAATTAAGGGTACGTAAGCACCTTTAATTCAATACATAAAATCATTTATTAATACAAAATGTTTACGGCATGAAAACCAATAAACAATTTGAGATCTATACATAGATCATAAGCAAACACATACTCTGCATATATATATATATATATATATATATATATATATGCATGAAAATAAAAGAGAAGTAAAAACATACACACACAATTATTGTAAATTAAACATTATAAAGACATTGACAAATACTAATTATTATAATTAAGATTTAAGGACATTGAAAACCACTAGGAACCTTCTTGCCACAGGTGTTGAGAATCAGGCTCAAAGCAACCGGAATGTTAAGGCTGATGCCCAAAATGTTAGCCTTCATCGCAGTGCAAAGGCAAATAGCAGCGTCGACGTCAATCAAACCCGTTATGCGGCTACAACAAGGCTCCCTTTGTGGTATGCCAAAAGGGTTTACCACGGCACACACTCTTAACTGAAGGGCATTCATCGGACACTTAGTTATTGCTGGTGGTGGGGGACTAGATACGGGAACTGGCGGGGGACTAAGCATGGGCACCGGGGGGGGACTACGCACCGGCACGGGACTAGGCACGGGCACTGGCACTGGCACGGGACTAGGCACTGGCACTGGCGCGGGACTAGGCACGTTCACTGGCGCCGGACTGTGCACTGGCACTGGCACTGGCGCGGGACTAGGCACGTTCACGGGCGCCAGACTATGCACCGGCATTGGCACGGGACCATGAACCGGCACAGGCACGGGACCATGCACAGGTACTTGTGCGGGACTAGGCACCGGAACTGGTGCGGGACTATGCACGGGATTAGGCACTGGAGCGGGACTATGCACGGGCACTGGTGGGGGACTATGCACCGGCACTGGCGCCGGATTAAGCACGGGCACTGGTGCAGGACTATGTACGGGCACTAATGCGGGACTATGCACGGGCACTTGTGCAGGACTATGCACCGGCATTGGCGCCGGACTATGCACTGGCATACAAGTTGAGCTCGCCACGGTGAAAAAGAGTAAATTGAAGGAAAGGAAGAGGGCGCTGAATGCTACAACAACCTTAGAAGCCATTAGAAGAGAAACAATTAATACTTAAGCTTAATTGTGCTTAAGTTTGTAATGGATGTGTGAAGTGGCCTTGTATTGGTTTGGCTTTTATAGATGAAGCACTGGTTCTTTGGGGTTTTAAAGAATAATATAGGAGACTTTTAATTTGATGATCGGGTCGGAAAAGATCTCTTTTACCAAAAAACAAAAAAAAGATCTCAGTTATCTACTTGTAGACTTGTAGCCTTTTTGCCTTCTTTTTATCTTGGTAAATTATTGCGGTTTTTTTACTTGTACACTTGTAGCAGTTATTTACTTATAACCTCATAGCTCGTATATATAATATTATATATAATACATATATATATATATATATATATATATGCATATATAATTATTATTTTGGGATATTTCTCAAGGCATGCAGCAGATTAATTTATTACTTCCCAGCTGTGTTCATACAGTGATTTAATTGATATTTGGCATTTGATTTATCTGGTTAAAGAGAAAAGGCTGACTAATTACGAATTTGTTAGCACATCAATTTGCCTCGATGGTACAAAATTCAACAATTCCCTCCAGTTTGATATGCATTGTCTCATCCGCTCTCTCCCAGTCACTCTGTGTGTTTCCTAATTTATGCATATAATAATTGATGAAATAAATTTGGCTCAAAATAGTATTACTCATTTTGAGTGAGTTTTAAAGATATCCATTATAAGAATAACACTGTTCACCACAAGATAAAACAATAAATTACAATGCATATTAATTTGTTTAAATTTTCATGTCAATATATATAGTGAGGAAATATTAACACTCCACATAGTTTTTTTTCCCTCTCAAAAAAATTCAAAGCAACATTTTATAAAGACAATGATAAAAAACTACGGTTTTTATAATACTGATTCAAATTTGACTTAACCAATTATTATTACCAAAAAAGCTAAACAAATTAAGGTAACTATTTAATTATAAATCCTATTTATAACATTAACACCCGTTTACATTGTTGATAAATGTTACAAAATGACTAAGTTGACTAAACACCTTTTAAAATACAAATAAAAGCAAAAGCCACAAAAGTTCTACAGTTAGTGTTAGGATTAGGGTTTAGGTTGAGGGTTAGGTTTAATTAGAATGCCACGTGGTGCAATGATTAATTATAGAATGCTGTATATATGTAAATTTTTGCATCAGGGATATTTTGAGTGATAAAATAATAATGTTTAAGATTATGCATGCAGTAGTCAATGATGCCATTAACAACATTGACCCTTTGTAGCTAATTAAGCTACCAGCTAGTATTGGAATCTCCACGTATATTACAAAGACTGAACTGGCAGCATTCGCAATCCCCCCTTAATTAATTTAATTGAGGATTTTCAAAAAATTAACCACACTAATACAAGTATAGAAGTGAATTAAGAGAGGTTAAAGAAGAAACCCTTCTATGTTCGAAGTAATCCGTTTAGGCCTAGGTTTAGGTTTAGGGTTAGGGTTAGGGTTAGGCTTAAATAGAGGGAATCCTGTTGAAACCTAATCACAAATAGGACAGGGTTAAGTGAAAAAATGAAATAGGGTTGCCTAATTTAAATTAATTGAAAATAATGATTCTTATAAATATTATATTGACTAATAAGTCTCCATTGCACCCTTCATTTATCTCATTTAAGTTTTTATATTTTAATTTTGAAAATTAATTTTCAAGCATTCAACGATTTTCACCACGCAAGCATCATTTATTTAACTAAATGACCCAGCTTGTGACATAACAATGATAATTGAGTACATGACCTCCTTTAAAAATTACATTGGTTGTTCCCTTAATCAAATTACCACACTCTAATACTATTCTTGGCGTTTAATTTAATACAAATTAATTAAACATGACCAGTACTTAATTTGTAAAATATTTCAGCTTAATAATCACTTGACAATCAATCCAATTAATATTGTTTTTTATTTTAATTTATTAGTTAAAACTCATTTGATCAACCAGATCTATCAGAAATTATGAGGATTTTATTTATCAAGAATGGTGACCAGCAAAACCCATGTCTTGCTCTAGTGGCATATATGTGGTAATTGACTGTGTGTATCTGTGTAGTAGAACATAATCATATATAATGACAATACATTGTAAAAGCTAAACGAGTCACAATTTAGAAAAGAAAAATGATTGATTTTGCCATTAGATATCCCTAACCTCTAGGCTAAGCCCACTTTCCACATTGTTATTATTATTATTTTTTGCAGAGCCCATATTCAACGCATCAAACAGAAACGAGATGGGTTGGACCGATTCCCAATATGTCACTGATCCGTTCATTGAAGATGGTCCATTGGACAAACCAAGTAGACAGGCCACATAGTGTTATTTTATTGGCTTTTTTAAAAAAGAAAAAAACTCACTTATGTTTCAAAATTTTAGAATTACTCTGGTAATCATTAGTTCAGGTTTTATTCTACCAATTTCAGTACTAATACCTAATATTTTCTCAACAATAGAATCTTTTTTTTTTCAAAAAAGTCCATTTCGCAAGTGAAATTTCAAATAATATTTTGCTCATACCTTTTAACAATTTGAACTCAAATCATTTGTCTATCACTCAAAATTTAACATATATCCTTTAATTAATTTCTTTTTATATATAATAAGTAGTAGATGTATGTTAATTTCTAAATAGGGATACAGATAAAGGGACGGGTGATGTGAATTCCTAATAATTTTAGTCATATGTAAAACTTAAATTACATTAATATTTATATTGAAATATGATGGTAAAACCCATGTGGTTGCTCTTGCTTATGTTGTTGGGTCACCAATAAAGAAAGTCCCAATAAATAGAGTGCGAATAACCTGACAACTCATGCATATGGGCCCACCTTTAAAAATGACATTGGACCAGCCCACTCCCATAATCACACAAGTCCAGTAATTTTACCACTCCACGTGGTATTATTTCATTGGCAAGCAGAACGCTTGCTTACGCATTTACTTACGTAATACCTACCCAATGAAATTTTGGTGTTCATGAATGATTTTATTTCCATCCATCTCCCAATGACATTGCATAACTTAAATTGACTAATCAAGTCAGCCTAAAAACATCCAACGGCAGACTGACACGTCAAGAGGTCAGAGGGTAACAAACTAGAACCTCATCACAGAGAATCTAAAAGAGCATCCCCCAATCTGAAGCAACAGCAAATAGTTCTGCAATTGGTCACTCCAAGAAGGTACCTGAAATGACAAATAAATGCAGCGGTTGAATGAAGCATAAAACGGGTACCGACGTGTCTCCATGTTTTGAGCGCCTTCTTCTTCACCAATGACACACCACTAATCATGCTTTATAATTCTTACGATATTAATGCCATTATTAATTACCTGCTCAAAAGTTCTTGGAGACTAAAGTCTACCAATTGGTTTCTTCTCCTTTAATCTTTTACTACCCAAATTTTTTGGAATAACAAACCCACAAAAGTCATGGGCTTTCGCTTGCTTGCCTACTTCTTCATGATCTTTTCCTTTGTAGCCCTTCCACTATCACTTTCCGTACCCTTCATAGTTCTCCATGGTAATTTCTTCTTCTCTGTTCCTTTTTTGCTCTTTTTTTTTTTCTTCGAGTACAGTCTCAGTTTTGTTTGATAGATCTGTTTTCTTGTATATGGAGCCTTACTGGGTGTTGTTTGTTGGTAGTATAGGATTATACAAGTGCCAAATAATTGAGGGTATTGTTGCTAATAGTTGGAGCTTGTTATAGATTGATATAGAAAAGATTTAGAGCTACTGTAATTTGATTGCCGTTGCGTTTTTTAAATTTTGTATGTCCTTTGGCATGACAGTCTCAGTCCGCGTGTATTTGTTATTTTCTTTTGTAGATTTACAGGCTCTATTACGTTGAGGTTATTTCTAAAGTGATGATTTTTGTGTTGTGTTTCTCCAAAGTTCTTATTTTGAATTCATAAAAATCAAACTTGGAATTTATTTACTGGTGTAAGGTCGCGTAGCTAGGATTTTAGTGTGATTGATATTATTAAGGAAGCTCCGTTGAAAACATTGGTATTGCTTGGTTAGAGTAAATAACCAAAATTGAATTTTATGAAAATTGTTTGCAATTATTGCATGTTGCATGGAGACGAAAGCTGAGTTTCATATTTTATGTATGTAGGTCTAAAAGTAACTACAATGTTCTTTCATATCATACTGCTTGTACTCTGTAATACTTTTATAGTCCTTTGCAGCAGTGAAATCTAAATTTAAAGAATAATCTATACTTCTCTTTAGTTAGTAAGATTCGATTCCCTACTCTGGATTAACATGTACTTTAAAATTCTAAATTTATCCCTTCAAATCATAAAAGTATGCTTCTTAACAGATCTCTTTTAATGCTTCATCATGGCAGGCATTGGAGATCAGTGCTCCCATCGAGGAGTTAATCAGTTCACCACACAACTGAAAAACTTTTCCGGTGCTCAAGGACATTGCTTGTATGCTTACATTGTGTCTAAAATCCATTTTGCATTAATTGCTCTGCAATCATTGTCTATTTTCAAGGTTAATTTTATGATGTCAATATACTTCTTCCAATTCTAATTTTCTTTATTCATTATCCTTCTTGCAGAGAAGTGGGGGATGGAACATGGGATTCCTGGTTTTTGTCTCTTGAGGAACAGGTATGGATAAGATGTAGGTCTGGCATCTTGTAAATAACTCTAACCTTGACCGGTTGTAATTTGAATTTTATGACATTTGCAGACCAAAATTGTTTGCAACAAGGTGATAAAGCTCTCTGGATTACTGTGATCATATTTTCTTGGTTGAATTTGAGGATTTTATTGCCTTTGACTGGTTGAAACTAATAAGTACAGGTGAAGGAAATGAAAGAACTGAGTGACGGTTACAACATAGTTGGTCTCTCTCAGGTGAATTTTGATGCTTGGATCTTTCTATTTCACATTTTTTTGTAATGTAACTTGCGTCAATTAATGCTCAACTGCTTACAAACGTACCTTTGGATTTACTTAGACATATTGGGAAGACTAGAAGGTCTTCCTATTCCTGCATGACCCTCTCAATTGTAAATTAATTTTCTATAATGTTAGCTTTTGCCAATAAAAAGTCCGTCCTTTATGGAATATGTTAAGGTATTTTAACTTGTTCATAAAATAGCGGAACACGCAATTACATTTACAAAAGAGGTTATCTCACAGTAATTTAATTCTATTTTTTCCTTGTATCCATGAAGTTTTGGAGATAGTGCGAAACTTTTAAAGTTACTAGATGGTCAACCAATGGGTGATTTCTAATCAATTCAACTCTGCTCCATCCAGATCCCCTGAACTAGAGTTAGGACCACATTAATTCCTTTTTCGAATCGGCTTTATCAAGAATTACAATGCCTGGTGGATATTATGCTATTGAGGTGTTTTCTTAGCACCACCTCTGATTTTGGTTTTTTTGGAAGGTTCACTTTCCTCCTTTGTTATCCTGCTAATCATATTGATGTTGCAAAGATCTCACTGTCTGAACGGCCACTATATAAATTTAAATAAATTTCAGAAATTATGCTTAAGGTTTGCAGAGTGATGTTCTGGGATTCAACTGATCATGTTAGATCATCTTTTTTGTTTTCCTAATGCTTACTGGTGCCTTTGAGTTTTTCTGTTCAAGCAACTTTTTCATACTAAGTTTTTGTTCTTACAACTTTAGTTGAATTTGACAGGGTAATCTAATTGGTCGAGGTGTTCTAGAATTTTGCGATGGAGCACCTTCTGTAAGATCCAACTTAATAACTGTTTCCTACTCTACTTCATTGCCGAACAAATTACATGAGTAGTTATTATAATGAAAGTTGAAAGGCACAAAAAAAGCATTTAGATCCTACTTTTTTGTTCATTTCACTTTTAGGTTTGGATTTGCTTTCATGTTGTAAGGGGATAGAGGTGTGGCTCCCGAGTTCTGGGTGAAATTTCCATTTGAAAGTGCCAGTCCGCTTAGAATACATTTGGCTGTACAATATGAAAAGCTGAATTGAAGGGTTGTTTTTGCTTAGCTCTTTTTTTCTGCAATGAAAAGACTTCATTTTCTCCTTTTTAGATTTTGGTGATGTTGCTTTTGCAAGAACTTGGATCTACATTTCTACATAATAAGGGCCTTATCATCCTTGTATGCTGCAGTTGCAATAGGTTTTAGACATATCTGCAAAATCATTGCTTTACTCGCTTTGGTGCATTTTTTTACACATGCAGATTCTTTGTTTCTCCCACTGAGTAGCATTTACAACTTTGGTGTTGAAACAGGTAAAGAATTTTATATCTTTAGGGGGACCTCACGCCGGTACTGCTTCTGTTCCTCTTTGTGGTGTAAGTATCATGCATCACGGCTTTCTTTTTCTTCCTGCCCAAGATTACTACTGTCCAACAATCAAACTTACAAAAATCCCCTTTCGTTTTCACACCGTCACTTGACATCACATTAACATTTTAATTGAAGATCATGACCATATTATGTATTTCTTATGAGATATTAACAAATTTCAGTTTTAATATTTTGTTTGCTAAATATTTCCTGTGGCTTATCTCAAACGTTGGTCAAATAACATTGCTAAAGGATATTTGTGCTCTTGCAGTCCGGCGTATTATGCATGCTTGCAGACAAGCTAATCAAGTCAGAAATCTATTCCGATTTTGTTCAAGTATATTTCTTGTCCTGAGCTTTCTTTTTCTATCAGTATCATGAGTCTTTATATACTAAATCCTATGATTTGTGATATGCAGGATCACTTGGCTCCCAGTGGTTACCTAAAGTTACCAAATGTAAGTGGTTTTACCTGATAAAGCATGCATTAGACCAAAGACGTTTCTCCACCACATAATCAGAATCAACTTTTTAACATCCAGGCTATACCAAAATATTTGGACAAGTGTAAGTTTCTTCCAAAGCTTAACAATGAACTCCCTAATGAAAGAAATTCCACATACAAGGAACGGTTCACGAGCTTAGAGAACTTGGTGCTTATAATGGTATGTAGACCATTTCTTTTTACCAACTTCTCTCTGAAATTCTTGGATTGTTTTGTCAAATATTATAATTCTGATTATTTTTGTGCGTCTCTTGATTTTGGATGTTAAACAGTCTGATCATGACGCTGTTTTGATCCCAAGGGAGACTTCCTGGTTTGGATATTACCCGGACGGAGCCTTCAATCCAATTTTACCTCCGCAACAGGTATCAAGTTTTAGCATGTGTTCGTTCTCAGCCAATATGACTTGATGAGTGGAGGCTTGAGTTTATCACACTGCTAGAGAAATTCATTCAAAATAAAGAAAAATGCTTGAGAAATAAAGTGATAAAGAGAACAGAATAACCTGATCTGGTTATATTAAAAAAGAAACGATAATGCTATTTTTTGTAAATACCACCTAATATGGTTAACAGTATCGTTTGAATTCATTGATATAAGAAAGTCATATCACAACCCTCATGCTCAGTTGTTTTGTAAGCTTTCTTTCTCTTTACTTGTAGTACAAGATGTGTGTGTTTTTTTTTTTTTCTGCAGACAAAGCTTTACAGTGAGGACTGGATTGGTTTGAGAACGTTGGACGAAGCTGGGAAGGTGAAGTTCATAAGTGTAGCTGGAGGTCATCTGGGAATCTCCGAGGAGGACATGAAGAAGTATATTGTACCATACTTGATTAATAATAATCCTTCAAAGAATGCTAATAAGAAGAAGCTGTTCAACAGGAGGAAGCAAGTTGTTGTTGTTCCTCGACTTGGTGAGCAGAAACTGTCAAGCAATGTGACACTTGAAGGCTCTTCATCTTACAAATGGCCCTCATCAATCAAGAGTTTCTTCAGTGAACTATTTGGCTTCACGGACGACAATTCATCAACTTAATAACTCTTATTTAATATTTATTTATCATTGTGTGAAAATTTAGCTACCATACGTTAATCTTAGGACGCAGTAATTTAAATGTAATTTTACCATCCCCATTAATGCTCGAAGAAGCTGAGTAAAAAGGCCTTCAAGTACAGAAGAACAAATCTCTTGTACAATGGTGACTGAAACTAGGAGACGTTTAGCATTCTACACGTATATTAGGCTATTGTGAGAGATACTGTCGTGTTTACTATTTGGATTATTTTGAATGCAGTCATTTTTTCTTCTTCATCAACTCCCTTCTTCCTAGCCCATTCACTATCATTTCCAAGGATTGTTGGCTATATCTTATACAACATGATGTTTATATAAACTTGTACATCGAGCAAGCAACCACATTTTCATTTGCAGCACATCTCCAACTAGCTAAAATGATATACTAAGTACAAGGTTTATAAGACAAATCTTAAAACTGTTGGAAGTGTAATTTATAATACTAGATCATCTTCCTATCGCTCAACGCGGCCCATGTTTTGTAACCCGCACGTAGCCATAAGAGATGCAGTCTGTGTTCGGCTTTCAGTCTCAGATCTAGATAGTTTCTTAAGCATATCTTACTCTGGACTGTAATGCACAATTTGTTCTTTCATTTAGACTCGGACCACATAACAACTCAAGTAAATTGAGGGAAAACAGTTTACAGTTTGCACTGTGCAAATGTAAAAGACAACATAAAAACATCTTTTATATGCAATTTCAGTTGTTTTTCTCAGTAAACATGGATGTCCACACTGATGCCTCCCATATGGCCAGCCTCTATAGAGCAACTGCTCTCCCTGCTCAAATTCTCCCCTGCATAATTCCGATGAGCACGGCATCGAAGCCAAAGGCATGAGATTCTTGCCAGAGCTGCCTGACCAGCAACCCGAACCCTGTAGACCACACTTAGATCTGCCCATATCTCACTGCCCTCATCACCTGACTCCATAATCGGTTCATAACCTTCAAGATCTGATTTTGTTACGACCACTACAGAACCATCATCAAATGGAACCAAATCTGGAGAAGCTGTTGAACACGGTGCTCTCATTATAAGATTGGCCATGTGGCTACAAGCAACTGTCTCGTTCATCTTCAGATGGTAGTAATCCTGGACTGCCTGATATCACAACCAACAAAAGGTAAATAAGTGAAACAAATAACACAAATGCTAACAAATTTTTAGAAAATAGGGTCAAATTATAGCAGCTGAGAAGTGTAAAGGAAGTTGAGTGAGTCAAAAGATTCAAAGCAACCTGACACTTCCATAAACAATGTGAAAAAGCATATAGAAAAACAGAAAATGATAAATAATAAATACATCAAAGACAATGAAATAACAGAAAACCAAAATTAAAGAATTTCAAATGACATTTGGCTCAGACAACAAGACCACTAGTGGGCAGGCAAAAGCATGAGAAAAGATTTAAGTTTACCTGCCACTGGGAAGAGGCTAAAAGCACCCTTGGTCGAATTGACTTCACATAATCATAAGCACAATCAGGTGTCATGTTCTTGTGTTGCACCTAAATAAAAGATAAATTCAGAAAGCGGAAGAGTCCACAATTACTTTTAAGTCAATAACGGTGGCTAAATAATACTTGAAGAAAAACTGCCATATTCTCTAGCAACACAATGTTTCAGATATAAAGGTTTTAGAATGCAAACTTACCAGGTAACAGATAACAATGGTTGTACTGCGGCCTCGTCCAGCTTTACAATGGACATATGTTGTTTGTCCACAAGATGCATTTTCTGTCACAAAGAAACTCAAATAATCAATAAATATCTTAAAGGGATAAAAAAATTTATTCAATTTTAAGAAGTTAGAATGAAGTTTGCTTCACAGCACATAAAAAGTAAATACAGCCGCCATGACTTTGTATGTAGCAACCCTAACTCCCTTACTAAGCATCAAACTGAAAGAACACAATCTTATCGCTTAAAACCTTTCACAAAGAAATATAACACAAAGTAAAAATTCTAATGCAAACCTCAATTTTTGACATGCCAACATATTGGTTTGTCAGTTAATACTGAAGACAAAGCAGGAAAAATAAGTTGATAAAGAGTACAGACCGTGAATAAAATCTACAGCATGGCATATATCACTTAATGATGGTGCAAAGCAGTAATCTCTCGTTGGAAGCACCAGATGGTCAATGCCATAAGCCTGCCAAATTAATGAAACATAAGATGTTGCAATAAAACGTAATGTCAGATACCCATCATATACTTGCACCTTTCTATGAGATAAAGGAACAACAAGATCCAAAGATTAAATAGGATACGCCATTTAGCTTAAAGTTAAACATTTCTCCAGTCCAGAAATTACACATGATAACATGTCACCAGAATTTAATACTCACATGATATAGAGACGTAGGAACTAAGGTCTCATATGGCTCATTAAGAGTGATCACTCCACCAACTCCAAGCTCTTTTAGGCAGGGAACATCAACAGGAAATGGGACAGCTCCTAACAGTATAAACTGAAGATAAAACTATTAGGATTAAGAATTCGATCAAGTCCACACAACAAATCCTCTCAAATATATCCCATAGAACATATAATGAGTGGAAACAGTGAGAACTAATCTCTTTTAAAAAAAACTGAAAAGCAAGTCTCCAAAGCTTTTCTTCTTATCTTTCCAGTACCCAATAAGAGAAAATAACAAAAGCTAAACCTAAATAGACGCAGAAAATAATCAATTTAGCAAATAATCAATTTAGCAAAAAAAAATATGACACAGAAAATAATCAATTTAGCAAAAAAATATGACACAAAATAATCAATTTAGCAAAAAAATATGACACAAACACCATAATTTGCATGCATTCAGATAAGCTATATTGTAATTTAAAACCAACACGCAGACATACAATGACGCACAATTCAGATATACAGGTAAGAAATACAAGCAACTGCAAACACTCGAAAACATACCTCATCAACCTTATCCCACCACCGGAACTCAGTCTGAATCTTGTTTCTAAGAACGTTGTAGAGCAGAGTCGGATAAAAGAGCGCTCGAGCACCTGCCCCAACCAAAACCCTCTTGGCATCCGAAACAACAATTTTCCGACTACCAATTTCGCTATCACCAGCACACAAATTCCCTTCTTCCCCACTTTCCAATTCCCCTCCTCCCTTCAATTCCTCAATATACATAGCCTTAAGTCAAACCCCACAGAAAAATATAAAATCACAAAGACACCTGAATCCAAACAGAGCCTAATTCCCCAATATTTACACAGCAAAATACTAATCAACGATACATACGACAAAAGCCCCTAACGTTGTACCCTATTCAAAAAGACAATTACACAATTAGCAGATCAAACCTAGAATTTCTACAACAGAGAGAAGAGCGAATGGTCGAAAGCGAATTTGATCGGAAAATACATAAATTTAAATCTCCCCGAGAAATCACCAACATATTTCGATGAAAATGGGGTCGATCAGACAGAGAAAACGCGGCGGAGACGATGACGATACGATCGGAGACGACCAAAACTGGAAGATCGATGGAAACGGTTGAGGAACTGGAATCGAAGACGATGAGAATACGGAAAACTCTAAACCTAGAATCGCTTCAATGAGAGGACAGCCTGAGGTTCCACTCCACCTTTTGCTCAACAAAACTCTGAAAACGGAAATTTCACATAGAGAGAGAGAGAGGTGAAATGACAGACTCAGAAATAAATAATACAAATTAATTTTTTATATAATATTTTAAAAAAATAAAAAGGGAAAAAGAGGACAATTAGAAATAAATGGATGAGGTAATGGCGGAAGGGAAGATAACTTCACAGGCGGGCATAAAAATGGAGCGTGAAACGTGGTGTAATTTGATGACATGTGTCGAGGGTTGGTGGTCGGTGCAGGACTGGTTTAAGGGCAAAAGCCCACTAAGGCCCGAAAAAGTGATGGCCCAAAAAGAAATTATTTTGTATTAAATATATTTTTTATATGTATTTCAATTATATAAATAATTTAATTTTGTGTACATAGATGTCTAATTATTTACTCAGTATTTTCAGTTTTTAACTTATTGTGTAAAGAACTAATGAAGTCCCATTTAATTAAATTTAAGGGGAAAAAAGGGAATTAATTAAGATTAAGTGGATAATAAATTCATACTATCATATATGAATATATAAGCAAACTGAAAACTACTTTGATTGACAATTTAAGTTGGTGGAGCTAGATTACTTGGCTTATTACTAAAGAAAATTAAAAGGGTGAAAAAAAAGTATAATTAATTAAAAACTATCTTAATAAATTATAATTTAAACAATATAAGCAAACATAGCTCACTTTGAATGAATCAACCACATGGTAAACAATCATATTACATGGAAGGCACTGAGAAGCGGTCATGCATAAAAGCTCACTCACCCAGTGTATGATTAACTCAATGGAAATGAGCCACTATAGTCAGCTATAAGCCTATATATATATAACATCATTGGTGCACTTTTTCAAGAACTCGAAGCTTGTAAAGCCATTAATTTTAGTCAACTTAAGGGCCGTCCATTGCTTCACAGCCACAAGTCATGGCACATACATCATAACGTTTCAAAATACAATGACATTGCACAAAGAACAAAGTATTAAAAGCACAATTCACTAATCTTGAGTGTTGCCAAGACATACCCCTAAGTAGTTTTTGGTATTAGGGTCTTGCGTTTTGAACCCACTTCATTCTTTCTTGAAAAAAGTTGCATCAAAGTTGGAATTTAGCTATAACACATATTTCTTCTTATTCTTTGTTGGTTGACGAAACGCTAAAGCCCGTTTGAATTGACGGACTGGATTGAACTTGATTAAATGGGCTGGCACAATTAAAAATATAGGCTTTTTATTTGCTCCAACAAATAGCTAAGTCCAGTCCGGCAAATCCTATGATGGAGAAGATGAAACCTTGGAAGAGCCAAGTAGGACCTTGTTAGCTCGGAATGGAATCGCGAGTTGGGGTTATCTGGGTGTACGAGTCGGAGCCTCTTGATGTAGGAGATTGGACTGGATTTCACAAGTTAATAATATGGGCTTCGTCATTAGATCAGCCCAATTTGTTGAATTATTATTATTATTTTTATTATTTTTTACCTTGAAGTATTTCTCTTTTTATTGAGTGAAAAAAAAAATTCCTAGTCTTTCTAAACTAAGAATCAAAAATGTTGCTTATATTTATTAGCATCTTATTAGAAACCAAAATTATTTTCATTTAATAGTATTAGCCTTAAGAGCGAAAATTATGAATTCAAGAAGGAACAGTACAAGAATAAATAAATAAATCTGAGCATGTACCTCAATTTTATTGAAAATCTAATAATTCGAATTATGTGAGGGGTAGCATGATTATTATTAATTAATTAGTATAATAATTTATTGATTAACTTGCTTATTATAGGCATCTCCATAACTAATTTTATAGAAAAAGTAATGCCCACTTAATTAGACCAAAAGAATAATATTATTCTTTTGCGAATTGTTTTAAAATAAAAAATAATTATAAGTAAGAACAAATATTTCAATTGTTGTCTTTGAAAATCCAAAGTTTCGTATCATCGGAAATATTAATATTAAGAAAAATCAGAACAAATATTTCGGTTGTTGTTTTTGAAAATCCAAAGTTTTAAATCATGAGAAATATTAATATTGAGAAAAAAAAAAACTGATCGTTTGAATCTCTACTTGTTTTCAATATATATAGATTAGAGTGAGAACAGTATCTTTGAACATTTAGGTTCAAGCCACCAAGGAATTTAGAATACTTTTTTTTTCCTTTAAAAATTATAAATAAATATGGAATAATTGACTGGCCTAATTAAATAACAATATGAACTTGAATAAATTCCTTCAATGTTGGGTTGAGTAGATTTAATTTGACCGCATCACTGTCCACCTTATTATATATACAGATTCTACATACACCAAATTATTAATCTTTCATAAAATGTTAATTGAAAGTGGAAAAATCATGTTGTTTGTAAACATTATATACAAATTCATAAAAGGGGGCAAATGAATTATTAATTAAAATTTAAATATTCCTTCTTCTTTAACTAAATTGAATTCAGATATCCTGTTTCAGAGCTTTTTTATTTAATTATCTAAAACTAAATTTTTTACACACGTAGAGATAAAATAATTATCTACTTTTGTAAATAATGTATTTTCAATAGAGTAAGAAAATAAATACTCTGATAGAGTAAGAGGTATAGAATTTGAATTCAACTTAACTAAATTTCTTTGGCATTTTAATATGGGTGAGAGTGTGGTACACGACGATCTTAAGTAAGCATAACTAAAAGAACATTATGATTAACTTTTCTTAAGATTTCCCTTTAATTTTGTTTTCTTCTTTTGGGTCGAGAGGGTATCCCAAACACCTAATTAATTTGATTTTCAGTAGACAATGAAAAGCATGAGAATCAGATCCATTGTCCACAAACACTTCCAATCTGCTTTAATTTCGGCCAAAAATAAAAAGAAAGAAGAAGAAGATACCTTATCACGGTTCTTCATCTTATGAGGGTTTATAAGCTAATTAAATTTTCACATAAAGCTGCCTAAAACATATATGTTTAACAAGTACATGATATATTTCAAAACTTAAAAAGATTAATATTGGTACATATATAAGTGATTAATAATGTGATTAACTATAACATGGTATCCTCTAAGGAACATGATTTATTAAAATATAAAGCATATACATGCGCAAGCCTTTGCTTTTCTACTCCTATATTTTGCCTTTTGTCTTATCTGCTTATTGTAATCTTAAAGATAAATTAGAACATAACGCAAGTTTTGGTGGAGAACCAGCAAAACACTATCAATGCCTTCTAGATTAAAAACATATACAACTTGTACAATTACCAAAAAAATATATACAACTTGTACAGCATATATAATGTGTGTGTGTAAAATGAAGGATTGAAATTGGTGCATTACGTATCATATGTAGAGAGATTAGCTTTTAATTTTGGTATATATTTATATATAAGCTTTTATTAGATGAACTCGATTATATTATACTTATATAATTATCAATACAAAACCATTTCTAGTTCAATATTTTTCATTAGAACCTAGCTAGCTAGTGCTTAAGACTATAAAATATTACACAAGGGAAGGTGCTAATTAACCCTTAATTGCAAGTTTCATGAGCTGGTAAAAAAAATTAAACCTTGAACAATGCTTGTTAACTATAAAACTTTCCAAGAATTAGTTGGTTTCTATATATGTCATCACAAACCTTTAGAAGTACAAGTGCTGATCAATAACATTGGTCATCAAGGTAGGTGGGATTCCAAATGCAATAAGATATCGAGTAGAGAACATATAGAATTTTACAAATTTAAGGTAGCTTTCAGTTGTTAAAAATAAATAAATAAATAAAGAAGATATTCTTTGTTTGACATGTCCCTTTTAATAACCTGGTTTTAATTACATTTCTAATACCATCAGCTTCAATAACAAATCCAAATAACCCTAAAAGCATGACTTTGATAACGATATGTGTGTGCGCGCCTCATAAGCTGTATATGGTTGATAATTCTAAGCTTTTCCTACGATCAGCTGAGTCATGTCCAGACATAAATCCCATAATAGCTGAGTCAACAGTGTCCAAAAAGGTTCATTTTTTACGTTCATGATGAATTTGTTCATCTCTATCTTTATATCGCATAGTGTTCACCACAATTGACTCAATCTATTAGCCAGCTGCATCTTTAAGTCTTCACCAATGGAAAACAATACACGCTTCGATCTCTGCTTTAAAACTAAGCCAAGTCCATTCATAGAAAAGAAGGAATAAAACCCAAATGCCAATGGCTGGTCAAACCTCTAAGTGCTGCAAAATGGAAGTATGACAAATCCTCCCCCAATGAACCTCTTGCTTTGAGTTTTAGCTTATCCTTCAGAATTTTTTGTCTTAAATTTACAAGTATTAATTTGTTAGAATTGAATGTATGTATTGTATATGTTAATGTTATCTTCTTCTTTCAAAAGAAAATCAAAAGGTATAGATTTCGTGAGAATATTAAGGAAAAGTGCAAGAGAGAGAACCCTCTGGACAAAAGCCAAATTCCAAATAGAAAATAAATAAATAATGAGTTTCATAATAATTTAAAAAAAAATGAAAAGAACCTAATAGACATTTTAAACTCCACAAAAATCCTGTCTACAAGTTTTGAATAGGAATATGAGTGATGGGATCTAGCTACCAACTGTGCGTGTTGGTGATCAACATGTAGATGAGAGACCCATATTTTCTTTCAATTTTTTTCTATTATTATTCTTTACCCTAATTGCATTATTTAATGTAACTCTGTAACTAATGCCCCCAAGTGACTGCGTGGCCCTTAAGAGCATCTAAAATAATCCCAAATCCAGAACAATGGAGAAGCAAAATAGTGAATGAAGAAAAGCATTTCCCACCAAGGCTGCAACCACACTCACAAGTTTTCATTTCTCTCTCTTTTTTCATATATATATATATATATATATATATATATATATATTTGGTGTATTTTTTATGAGCTCCACAAATAAAAAAAAAGCTAGCGTACGCAGTCCAAAAGAAGAATCCTGACCACATTCCACGCAACCCCATTTGGTATTTTGCTCCCATTTCCTTCCTTTCCCCCATAATCTCCTCATTGAGAATCTCCACATAATTTTTACCCTATTTTTCTTTACCATTTTTTCTCTTTTGATCCTTAAAAAAAAAAAAATGGTTATTGCGAACGTTCATGGCTTTAGGACATTAATTATTTCTTTTGTGAACTCGTGACGTGTAATATGAATTTCAAATATTAGCTACTCATTAGTGAGATGATTATATTGTCGAAATTGCTACAATTTTGTTTTTGAAAAAAAAAAATGGAGAAGAAGAAGATGATTATTTTGAACACTCATGGTGGTTGACATAGTTATAACCAATCTCAGTCTTAAAACCATATGTGGATTCCATGCTTCAATTTCAATCATATTATAGTAAATTCATGAAGCTACAATGGCACGGACACCTTGAATACAATATTGGCCACCATGTTTGGTTCGTATTCTATCTTTTTCTTCTTGTAATGTGAAGCATTGTCATCTTTTTGCCGACTGAATCATACAAAATCTCAAATCTTAAAGATATGCTTACCACTTATAACAAAAGTTACATAGTTTTCGAAGTATTAGTCATATACACCGCTAAATAAAAGTAAGTGTAATGTACTAAGATTGGATGTTTGAGATTTTCACTTTGATTTATGGAATTATTTTACCATGAAGTTCAAAGAAAAAGTAAAATAACAAGAACGAAGGAAATGAAAACACATAGAACCGTCTTGTAATTAGTTTAGTATCTTAGGTAAGTATCTTTTTGTCCACCATTTTTGCACACCCTTTTTCTCCAAGAGTGAGAAACAAGAACATTAGGAGGGGAATTTGAGCAAAGAAAAGGCTATATATGTCAAATGGCGCAGAACCTTCAAAAGCAAACACCAAAGAAGAAAAAAAAAAAAGGGAAAGGCTTCAAATTTGCTCACACACCTCCCAAAAACTTTCCTCTCCACTGCCTCATTCTTCTTTCCTCTTTCTATACTTTTCCTTAACCTCCAAGTCTTCTTTACTTCTCATCCTCCTCCAACTTCCTCATCTTCTTCTTGTTCATTACTTTCTGCTAATAAACCAGTTTGGAATTCAAACTAAAGCCCATCTCTTTGGTGTTTTAGCAATGGCAGTTACAGACTCTTATACCAAACACCAAAAGATTGACTCTGCAGAGCAAAACCAACCAAACCCAAGTAAGTTTTATTATCATTTCCTCTATAAAGCTGCAATAGTCACAGTTTTCTTGATTATTCTTCCACTTTTTCCATCACAAGCCCCTGAATTCATCAACCAAACTGTGTTTACCAGAAGCTGGGAGCTTCTACACCTTCTTTTCGTCGGCATAGCCATCTCTTATGGCCTATTTAGCCGGCGAAACGATGAGGCAGAGAAAGAAAATAACTCTAAATTCGACAATGCTCAATCATACGTGTCTAGGTTACTTCAGGTGTCTTCGGTTTTTGATGACGACGCCGAAATCCAATCTGGGTCGTGCGATGAAAACAAGGTCCAAACATGGAGTAGTCAGTATTATAGGAACGAACCTGTTGTTGTTGTGGCTCAAGAAAACTCTGTTGTTGATGAACAGAGAGGTAACACCTCGCGAATTGGTGAAAAGCCATTGCTTTTACCAGTTAGGAGCCTGAAATCCCGAGTTACTGACCCTGATTGTGTAGTATCTGTGAATGAAACTACTAATGCTAATTCTGGTTCTCTCAGTAGGTCTAATTCCAAATCTGGTTCAAGAAGGTTCTCAAGCAATTCGAAAAGAAGTAGAAATGGAGATGTTGGGGGTTCAGATAATCAAGAATTAGAGATTAAGTTGAAGGAAAGTGTTGTGCTTCCTTCGCCAATTCCATGGCGGTCTAGATCAGGAAGGATGGAAATGAAAGATGAAGCTGAACAGAGTAGTTCTCCTCTGTATACTCTGCCTCCTTCAATGGAGGAATCTGAATTCAATCGGGTCGAGTCTCGGGTTTCAAGGACCCAAACTTCTCGTTCATCGCGACCCAATTCCGCAAATTCTTCACCAAAGTTATCTCCTTCTCCATCACTCTCTTCTCCAAAGAAGTTAACTCCATCATTGTCTTCTTTTTCATCAGAGTCCCATAATGTAGAGGACTCTGTGAAGAAGAAAAGCTTTTACAAGTCTTCTCCACCACCACCACCTCCACCACCCCCACCAATGTTTTACAGATCTTCATTTTGAAACCAAGTTCGGGTTATAATAATGATAGGGTTTCGTTCGAGAAGGACTTTCGGCGAAGCTTCTCGAGTGAATCAAAGGACTTGAATTTAGCGGCTGAGACCCAGCTCAGAAGTCATTTTGATGGTTTGTCAATGGGAAAATCGGTCTGGACAACCAGATGTGGTGAGGCTATGTTAGGGAGAGGAAGAGAAGTAGATGGAAAAGTGGAGAGAAAAGGCCAGGAAGCAAATTCATTGATAGGAAGGAAGAGAGTAGGATTTGAGGATCAAACTTCTTTCAAGAGTGATCGACACCCAAGCCGTGAAAGTGCTATTACGAAGCCGGCTTTTGGGGAACTTCTGGAGGAAGAGGAAGAAGACGGTGTTGAGAAGGTGTTTGTGGACTTAGATGATGAAGAAATGGACAGTGAGGATGATGACGATGAAGTTGGTGCAAGTTTCATAGAGAAAGACATTGAAGAGAGCACAAGGCATAGTCCAAACAATGATCATCCAACTCCTTCTGCAGGTAGTGTCAGTGATGGAGGACCCGATGTGGACAAGAAAGCTGATGAATTCATAGCCAAGTTCAGAGAGCAAATCAGGCTTCAAAGGATTGAATCCATCAAGAGGTCAAGTGCACAGATTAGCAGAAGCTTGGCCAGGTAAAGTTTGGAGTCCACACAGAATGAATTACAGCTTCGTTTTTTAAAAACTTTCCTCACCCTTGAAATTTATAGCTTTTGTCTGAGAATTATGGTATACAAAATTTTTAAATGTTCTATGTTGCCGCCACCATTTGCAAAGACAGTTCACTTTCTTAGAACTAAACCCTCTTGGTTATGGTTTTCAGTTTGTGCTTTGCTGTAGTTAAACATGATGTTCATTTCATTGGCATTCCCTCTAGGATATGAACTCATGTATTTAATCTTTCAAACAAGCTCACAGCCATAGTTAACATACTTTATCTGCCTCAATATTGCAAGCCAAATGTGCTTAAAATATATTTATTTCTTACGTAAATCTTTCTCAGCCCATGCCTACTATGATCTATAACTATTCTCGTATCACTTTCTACATTTAGTAACTGCATGTATGAGTTGTATATGTATGATCGATGTTAATTACCTATAAAATGAACACTGAATCTTTGTAGAGGTTAACCACGCAAGCACTTTTATAGGCATGTAATATTTAATATAAATAATATTTCACTATTCTCCTGCATGATTAAAAAAAAATACATTGTTAATATGAATTTGACAGATTATTCAACACAAATCCAATCCAAAAGTACAAGTTTTATTATTGTCTTTAATTATTAGCATGCATAGCGTTGAAAAACTTTCAGCTTAAAAAATCAGGTCGGTTAAATAGAAAATCTTGACTGACATTCAATCCACATGCTGTTCCTTGTATGGCTATTTCATTGAATTGTGAGTAGTTTATTTCAGGGTCTATATGTTAAAGAACTGTTTTGGGTAAGTTTTCTTCTATTTTTTCTAGGATACAAAGCCAGTAAGGCATTTGATAAGAGGAATGGTTAGAAAAATAACAGAGAGAGACAGAAGAAATATCATACACCATCCACTCCACTCCTCGCCGGAGCTTTAGAAACGTTCATAGACTTTCTTTCTAGAAACTCAGATGATCAAAATTGGCCAAAATAGAAAGGAAAAAATCTTTTGTTTGAAAATATTTTAATATAACCCAAAATTTTTTCGTAAAACACACATAAAGTAAATTTAGCAATTTGCATACATAATACAAGAGAGCACAGCTAAACCCTTGTGCTTGAAAGCCTTAGAGTTGAAGGATTAAATTTGGTTTCAGCCAAAAAAAAAAAAATGGTTGCTGTGGGAGGTTTTTTGACCTTCTTTTTCTTGGAAATTTTGTATTAATATCAACTAGGAATGGCACCAAGGCCTCAGCAAAAGCCGACGGCAAGTCTAAATGAACACCTAAGCTGTAGACCTCCAAATTCACATTCACCTAGATTGGGCTCAACCCACAGCCAGTATAGTCGTCGTTGGTTTGATTAATAAGAATTAGAGACTGCCCAAAATCACCCAAAAAAAAAAAAACTTAAGAGTATTCTCTTCACCATTATAAACCATAGAATTCTGCTCCTAAAAAGACATGAAACATTTTATAGTTGTAGTAATTGTTTGGTTAAAAGAAAAAAATATAGAAAATTCAAAAAAGAAATAGAACAGCTTAAGAATAAAATTAAAATTCCAAAAATGTTGAATTCCCATGGAGATAGAGCTAAAGAATCCTCTTTCTCTTCATTTTTTTTTTTTTTCTTTTGAAGACAGATGACAACCTTCAAGTCTAGGCCTTGAATTCGGATAATTTGATGAAGAGTGACCAAACAGGAAAAAGATAAAACTAAGTTTTGGGGGATAAGATGCTCCTTATTTGGTTCTTGGTTCGTCACTCAAATGCCAAAGGAATCCAATTACCTGACTAGTTCTTAACTTTCATGAGTGTAATGGAGGCCAAACTAGAGCATCAAAGAACAAAAAAAGAAAGTGAATTCTCTCCTGTTATGGTATACTTTGAATATGGTATATAATATATATGAGAAGGGACATTTGGTTCTTCAATTTGAAGGTGGATATTGTTCTCATGGAAAGGCAAATCTTTAATAGGTAAATAGTTAAAATGATTGGAGCATAGTTCTGCCTCCGGAGACTTGGAGAATCACATAAAATAGACACTTGTGTCTCCTAAAAATTCATACATTCTATAAAACAATAAAATTAAGAAAAATTAAAACTTTGAGAGAGACAAACATAGTATTTGTTGAGTGCAAGCTCACCAAAGAAATCTAGGAAGCAATTAATTAATAGCTAGCAGGATGAGGTAAGCTTGCTGATGAAATAAAACCAAAGGATAAAAAAAGCTTCAAGGCCATGGTGAAAAAGACTGTTTTGTTAAAGGTGTGGACACCATGTTTAGAAAATAGTTGAAGATATTTAGTAGGATAAAGACTCTTTGAAATATGCCTGGTTTTCCTTGTTTATTGGTGACCCATTATAGTTACTTGTATAGAAAATGATCAACTTTTGAAAATCTCTATCTGTTAGTTGGTTCTTGTTGTCGAGTTTGATCATTTTCATACATACATATTCGAAAAATAAAAGAATTTCACAATCATAGAGCAGATTGATTTCTTTTGAAAAGTCAATCTAATAGTTTTAATAATAATAATATTAATAGTCAAAGTAGGGAAAAACATTTTGGTTTTTTTAACACAAATGCCCTCTGAGTTATATACAAAATTGTAAATTATCCTCTTAAACTACAGATTTAGTGTCAATATCCATGAATTTTAAAAGTTGCAAATTGCTCTCACTTATAAATATAGTACATTGTTAGCCGTTCAAACATAGTTTTTTTTTTTATGTTAGAGTTTGAGGAAAGTGAAGTAATGAAAAATAAATTTGTTGAATCATTCACATAAAAAATATTTATTAACAATTAAACTATATATATTTAAGATAAAAATACAATGTATTTACGAGTTAAATGCAATTTATAATTATTTTTAAAATTCAAAAGTATTAATATTAATTTTATAATTTAAAAAATAATTTACAACTTTATAATAATTTATAACTGTGTTTATGAGTTAAATATAATTTATAAAGAGGTATTATGTCAATTTTATGATTTAAAAAGTAATTTATAAATTTATAATAATTAGAGGATATCTGTACCAATAATACAAATATTTTTGACATAATAATAATGCAAAAGAATCAGCAGACCTCATAACAAGAAGAATAGGACCCCATCAATTGATGGTTGCCACCCAGGGGATTATGGTGGCAACATCAGAATCCAAGTTTCAAATCTTGATGGGTTTCAATTATGGAATATTCTTTTCAAACCAAGATACCAATCTTCTTAAACATATATAGCAAATGAACCTATTTAATGTAATAGCTTGGAAGCAAAACTTTTACTTCATTTAACCCAAAATGGGTCACCTAAACAATTCAAGTTAACGTTGGAAATTTCCACGAAGGATCATGTACTGAAAAAAAAGAGTGTTTTTTGGGTTTCAAAATCATTGAACAATTTTTAACTTGGTCAAATATGGACAAATGTTTCTACTAATAATCAAAATGTGTAATGGACGAAAATGGAGTGGCAAAAACTTTTTCCTATCCAAAGCAATAATTGAGGCATAGACTGACCAACTTCAAAACATTAGAAGACGGCATGTTGCTTGAGGCTTAAGCAATAAGCACAAGGTGATGCCGAGACTTGGAAAGAGTCCCATCTATGCATTTTTTTATTTATTTTTATTGTTTCTATTTGGTGGATATACATTACTCTGTTAAAAAACAGCCCTATTCAATTTTACCCATGTCATGAACATCAACTTAGCCATCACCAAAAGGTCAGCGAGAGACACTCATTTTCTCTCTTCATTATCCTCCTACACATAAATCATATAATTTTCCTCAAGAAATTAAGGAAAGAAATTGAAAAAACTTTGGTTGACAAAAGCCGAAAAAGCCTAAAAGGTCTATGATATGATTTACAGAAAGATTGGTTAAGAGGAAAAGAGAGATTAAAGAAGAAAAAAATTAGCGATGATTGAGGAATAATTTTAGTCGAAGTATTTAAAAATAAAATTAAATCCCCTATAACCAGTGACTTGTCCTCAATTTAAAACTTCTTGGTCCATCGTTCTGATAATAAATTCTTAATTTCCAACCACCAATCCCACAATCCCCATTTGTCCAAGTACCCAAAACACCCGTCCTGCGTCTTTAAACACTTACTGATGGGGACACAGAGAGATTTCATGGTGACATTAATTAACTAATTAATCACAATGTTAAACATTGCTTCACGAAATTTTAAAAATAAACATTTAATTAAACATTAAAACTTTACAAGTTACAGCCAAAGACCCTTCTTCCTACAAGCATATAATTCCTAGCTGGGGAAGAAGGAAGAAAGGTAATTTTAGAACTAACAAAAGAAAGAAAAAAACTATCTAAAAACTAGTATTGGTGTCACCCCCTAACAAAAGAGGAAGATGGGTCAAATATTACAAAACACAGAGACCCACCAAATCACATCCAAACCACCATATCTTAGACTTGGGACTCTGAATATTTATATATATATATAGAGTTCGTACGCTATTTACTACTACTATTTCTGCAATCTCCTCCGTACAGATTCTATGAGAAAGCCCTTTTTTTCTTTTTTCTTTTTTTCCTTTCCCTAAGATAAGGATTTGGATTCTAATAGACCAAAATACCCATCCATTGGACGGCTGAGAGTTTAAGATCTAGGGCGGAGGACATCGAACGGCCGGTGAGCGATGGGAGTGCCTGCGGCCCACGGGCTGATGGGTATAGGCCGAGGGTGAATTGCGGGACCCATCTGGTGTGGGGCCCGACCATCTACGGCTGTGGATGAGGATGGTGGGACCCCGACACGCTCACACGAAGGGCACATGGTGAGTGTCGTTGGCGGGGTCATTTGCATGTAGAACTGCGGGGAAAGTTTCAGTGCTCTCAGCTCCTGAACTTCCTTCTGCAACCTCCTGTTCTCCTCCGTCAGATTCTCACAGCACCTCTTCAAGAACTCACAATCAACCTCGGTTTGCTTCAACTTCGTCCTGAAATATTTTGCAGTTCACACACTCGTAAATAAATCAACTCCTGAAGGACATAACCGTAATTTAGACAGAACACAATTTTCCTTTACTGAAAATGACCACAAAACAGTTAGCAAACCATCTTACCTTGCCCTTCTGTTCTGAAACCACACTTCCACCTGTCTCGGTCGGAGACCAAGCTGCTTCGCCAACGCAATCTTTTGCTTCTGTAAACACAAAAACACCACAAATTCATCAGTCCAAATTACCAAAATACCCTCCCATGAAAATCACCGTTGGTCTGTATCAACATTCTCGGCAACCAAACAGAACTCGAAAGATGTAGTTAATCACTTACTGGGTTAAGAGTATTGTGCTCCTTGAAGCTCTCTTCGAGTATAGCGGACTGGTCCTTTGAGAGCCTGAGCTTCTTTCTTGAGGTCTCACCATCCTCTTCATCGCTGATACCTCTAGAACAATCTCTATCAATCTCAAGCTCATCGCAGTTGGGTTCTCTCTCGCTTCGTTTCCCGCTCACGCTCGATACAGTACTGTTTGGTGACGACACGCCAGCTTCCTCCTCGCAGTCCACCGTCGACGGCAACCGGTTTACGTCGATGCCTCGGAGGAATGAACGGGTCTCGGCCCGGCAACTCTCAGAGTTTCGATCTGCATGTGAGTGCACGAATCAGCGAAGAAGAACCACAAATGGTTCAAAAATAAATTGTGGGTTTGATTTGGTTCGCAGAGAATTGTTTTATTTGTCTACAAATTTACTCTGGAAGTTCTTAATATTTTAAAGTCGTAGATCTGAAAGGTGAGGCTCATGACATGTGAAAAAGGAAGCATTTTCTAAAGACTTAAGTTGTAAACAAGGAAAAGGAAAAAAGGTCCATCGCATAATACGTAATAAAGGTTAGTTGTATATGATATATAAAACATGCAAGAGAAAAAAAATTATTTCTTTCATATCCTGGTTGGGTTAAAAGGCTCAGGGAAACAGAAAAAGGTTTGGTGCTTTAAGCGTGTTTGTTTCTCAGGAAAAAATAAGGAGGAAGAAAACAGATCTAAATTCGAAAATCATGCAGATGGGTTAACGCAAAAAGTAAAACTAGTTTGAACAAGTCCATGAAACCACACCTGAAGAAGGGAAGGCCTCGTTCCAGGGTTTCTGCAGGTTGAACCCAGAAGGAGAAGAAGAAGAAGTAGAAGATGGACCCAAAGAAGTAGGCATGAGATTCAGCTGCACTGACTGGTTATTATTCTGAGTAAAACTCAAGCTGAGACTCAAACCCAGATCTTCCTTTTCAACCATTTCTGCTTTGCACACTACTGCCAAAGAAAAAGAAAAAACAAAGTTTGCTTGGTGTTTGAATAAATTACTCAGCGGTTTCCAGAGAGAAAGATACCAGACTTAATGGGGGTAGAGAACCAGAGCTAGGAAGGAGGGTGATGATGGGTATGTTTGGAGAGGAGTGGTGGGGATGTTGAGGGGGGTTTTATAGCGAGCGATAAGGAAATGGGTGGGAGTGGTGTGTAAGTTCAATCATGACTAGGTGTCAGGAAGACCCAATTATCTCAATCATAGCTCTTGCCTCCCAAAATAATGCCTAAACTCTCTGTCCCTTTTTATTATTATTTACCAAAAATAAAAACTCTCTGCCTTTTTTTCTTTTTTCTTTTTTTTTGTCCTCTTCTTTCACTCACTACCTGGCTCTTGCTCCTTTACCATATGGTAAAAATATAGATCTCTCATTTCAAGCGTTTTGTAACTTTCTTGTACCTTCTGTTCAAACACACCTCTGGCTCCATTGCATGCTCAGCTCCTTTGTCACTTTTTTTTTGACTTTTGACTCAACCCAAACAAAACAGTTTTCTAATTATTAGTTTATTATTGCCTATTAGTTTTTTATTGCTTATTAGTTTTTTATTGTTTGTATAAAAATAAACCGAGTTATTATGTATGGAAAGTTTTTTCTTTCACAAATAGAAAGTAAAAATAATAATAACAATAAAGTATTTTGATGACTTATTTGAATTGAGAAGCATGGGAATAGTACTGAAATCTCTAGGCAATAAATGAAAAATCTAGAATTAGGGTCCACACCTATTGAACTAATAGTATATATAGTTGAAACCTCATTTAATGAGATGATTATTTGTATCATTTTAGTCGTCCTAAATGTTGAAAGAATTGTTTTTTTAAAAAATAAATGGGTCATTAGTTCTTTAGTAAGAATTGTAAATAATGAATCAATTATTTATAGTAACACAATATATTCTAAATTCCTCGCATGCTAAAATCTAAACCTTGATTTATTTTCGAAGTAACAAATATTATATCTTGGGTAATAAAAGATCCTAAATATTGGATATTTCAGGTTCAATTTATCTAAATTTTTAAAATTTCCAATATCAAGTTAAAATTTTCTTGGTAAATCATCCATCTTTAATTCCCTCTTTAAGAAACTAGATTATTTGAACCTTAATAAAGCTCTAACCATGCAACAAAGAGGGCAGGTAATGGTGAGAAGAAATAGCACAAATCGTAGTAAATGAAGCAAATTATAGGGTACGTACCCAAACCCCAAGTTCAGGCAAAAGTTGCTCGTACACAAATGCGCGATACCGAATCCCAACAAAGGCAAAGAGACCCAGATGCAAATCACAGAGAATCTGGGGCATTCATATTGTGGGGCCACAACGCACCTGAACCCATCCCACAATCTGACAATCCCTATCATAATCTAACGGCGTAGATCGAATTTCCACAGGCGGGGACACATCCTCATACTGTGTGTGCCTCATAATTTAGAACCCAAGCCAGTAGTGAAGCTGGACAACCATCAAATCAAAGTGGATGGTTATGATTGGAACCAGACAGATAAACTTTCATCTGCTCTTCACCTGTTGGGTCCCACCTTCCCCTTATCTTTTTATTTAATTTATAAAAAAAACTTTTCTTCTCAGAGTCCACCACGAGGGAAGGGGTTTTGATTGAGACAAAACCGTCGCTTTCCGAACCTTTTTCCGTTAAAACGGGTGCGTTCCATTCGCTCTTCCATTCCCGGTTCATTTCCCGCGCATGCATTTCACGCTCGCCTAATAATTCGACTGGTTTCGGGCACTTTGGTCTGAAGCGTGTACGTCACTACTTGATACAGAGCGTACGTGTGTAAATTTAGCCGCCAATAATTGCATATCTAACTTCTCAGGATGGCTGAGCCGAGACAATTAGACGGCTAGGATATCATCGCTGCGTCTTAGCTTGTAGTTTCCCCTATCACTGTTTCTTTTCCTTTTGATTTTTTTTTTTTCGCTATTTTTCTCACAAATAACTCTAAAAATATATATATAAATATCAATAATTATACAATTCTAACTGCAGTCATAGAAAACATAGCAAAATGCATCCTTAAGTGTTATTAAATAAGGAAATACTATATAATTAAATAATATAATTCTTACAGTGACATAATTTTACTAGTCGTGTCTTCAAAAGTTCAACTATAAACTATAAGTGTATGTAGGATACTATTATTATTATTATGAAGATTGGGTATAGGTACATAAATGATATAATGGTTTGGTTGACGGATTTTTGAACCGCACTCAGAAATTGGTTAAGTGCCAGTTAATTACCAATGACCAAACAAATGCGACCAGTTTGTCAACCATGCCTTCAATGCACTCATAAAAAGCCAGTTCATGCACAAACAAACATTACATCAGTCTCTTTAATGGCCTTCTCAAACCTAAACATGATGTAATTTATTGTGGGTCAAATGTAGTTTTCCCAAGGCAATTAATGAGGTACATTTTTAGTTTCTTCACGTAAAAAAACAATTTCTAATTATGTCTCAAACATAAAAGGGATTTAAGAATATATATAAATAAAAAAAGTGCTGAAAATAACTTGGATTATTAATAAGCTTACACACAAATTTCCTTAGAGATACAACAGTAATTTCCTGTAATTAAATATGAATAGTCAACTTCATCAATTTAAACCAGTCATAATTAACTAAAAATATCAGTTAAGAATTTTTTAAAATGTAAAAACAATTAACCTATAAATTATAAAAACAGATGAAAAAATTGCTGTCATCATATTTGATTTTAGTAGTAGATAGAATTCTCACTTTTAACACTATTAGTATTTATCATCTATCAAAATAGAAAAAGGAACATTATTATTCTCCTTTTTCTTATTGTATTTTATTATATCTGACAAGCCAAGTTTTAGAAAGAGAGAGAAAAAGAAAAGAAAAGAAAAGAAAAGAAAGAACAGGGGAGAGTGGAGTTCACGTGTGGGGAGGAAGGGGGTGGGGTGGGGTGTGGGGTTGGAGTTTTTACTAAAAATGAAAGGAAGCGTGGAAGAAAAACCTGCCCCTACCTCTAAACCTCACGTGGACCAACATGTCTTGCCTGGGGACACGTGGTCTCACACACCTCGCACCCCCTATCTTCGTTACACGTGGGCCCCACACCCCGCAATCGTGCGTGTCATCATGTCCCTCAGCGCCCCGACAAGCCCCTCCGCACAATCATTTGAACTCCCCTCATCATCCCCTCAGTCCTCCTCACTCCCCCTCCTACGCGCGTGGAAATCGTTTCCAATTACATCCCACCACGTGGAAGCCCAACGAGACCCTGATTCGCCACGCAAAAGAAAGGGGTTCGTAGAGCGTGTCGTTTTGTGGTTGTGCAACGTCGTTGAGCATCGTTAATCCATATTTGGTGCGCATATCCGTCGCCAGGTTCCAATGCAAATCGGCCAGATCAATGCGTCTAAATTATACACGGAAGCTTCACTGTGAAATTACGAAACTGTCCAAGATCATGAGCTAATCATTATTTTCTTAATTAAAAAGGTTGTCTGAGTTGTTAAGCCCAATGATGGGGAGATGACATCAACTAACATTTTTCTTTACTTTTTTTGGAGGATTTTATTGCAAATTTTAATTTAATGTGCTTATATATTTTTGAATTGAAATCTTGCAATAATGTCTTATTATTAGGACAATCAATGATAGTCACCAATCAATTATTGCTTTGATTAGAATGTAGTTTTATAGATATTTAGGGTTGCACCAATCCTATAAAGACATGTCTTTTTTGCTATTTTTGAGGGTTAACATCAAAGATCTATACGATAATATAGTATAATTAAATGCATTACGGATTCAACTTTGTATTCTTTTTCTAAAAATAAAGATAAAAACCAACTTTGTAATGCTTTGTTAATCTTTAAAGACATTCTATATGCATCATTTTTTAAAATAAAATTGGCTATGAGCCAAAAAGGTTTGCAATTTAATGAGAATTTCTAGAAATCAAACAAAAATGATTTTCTTCTAATGATTACTAATGTTAAAAACTGGAAAAAATAAAACGAAATTATGCACGGGCCAATCATTAATTTGATTGCACTATTATTTTTTAAAAATATTTTATGAAAAAAATTTCTGTCAATTTTTTTATGCATTGTGATTCGATGATGACTTATCATCCCTCATTTAACAGGTTGCTTGCTACTAAAAAATCCTCCAGTCTTTCTCGAAGAGAACTAATAATATTTTATTACGATCTAAAGATGGGATTTGGAAAAAATTATATATTCAATATTAAATTAAGAAAGCAAATCATTAAAATAAAATTAATTTGAAAATAAATTATTATTATTATTATTATTTTGGGTAACATTATTAGTGTGTGGACTAAACAATACACATCCCTAACCTTCCTGGAAATAAGGTACAGTTTTAAGGAAACTAATATGTTTTGGTTGCCCCAATGAGACAGTCAACTCGATCGTAATTTAATTACCAAAAAAAGCTTGACCCTACTATATAGGATGAACCAAAAATCCCCATCTATAAATAAAATAACAATAATTACCAAAAAATAAATAAATAAAATAACAATAGACAACTCAACCTGTAGATGATGATGATGACTATATGATAATGGGCATGATGATGATGAAGATAATGGGTGTGATGATGGTGATGAAGATGATGCTTGCGGCATGGTGATGATATATATTAAATTAATAATTGGGGGTGGGAGAGGGAGACAAGATGTCGGGTGATGATTAAGGTGTCCCCACGGGTGCGTGCTAGCTGTCCCACGTGTTCCCACCCTGGCACGGTTTCCAATGCCACATCATCAGCCCAATTTCAAGTCCAATTGGCCTCACCCCACCACTACCCGACAACCCTCCCCATGCTCTCTTTCAATCTTCCTATTCCTCTTTCCCGTACGAGGCGTATTCCCCATGTGATTCTCACGTGAACTTGGCCCCTTTTGCATTTTGTTGTGCCATCAACTTCCTTCTTTGTTTTTGTCTTCCCCTGTTTAATTACCGTATTACCCTTTTATTTTTAGAGGTCAGAGATTAATTATGTGAATAAATATGTAAGTTAAATTATCAAAAAATAAAAATTTATGATGAGGGATTTGAATTTGTAATCGTTGCACACCACTGAGTCAGAAAATACAAAAGCAAAAGCGATAAGGATTTTATGGTAGTCAAGCTGAATATTATAAAAATCTATGATCGTTTCGGATGAAAGTTCATTGATGCTACATTAGAAGTCTGGGAGTTTGCAATGAAGGTTAGAAAACTAATAATGAGCTGCATAACTTCAATTAATTATGAACTTGGAATAAAGTAAGGGATCTTTTATTTTCTTATTTATTTATTTTATAAGCAGAATTATTTTCAAAGTTAATGTTCTAGGTGGAGCAAAATAAAAACATTCGGGGATTAAAATTAGTAGATGACCCTCTTTTATCCCCCACATGATATACGTAGCTAATATTTTTATCAAGTGTAAAGCGTAACCATAGAGACACTAATACTTTGCAGATTTAATTTATAAATTATCTTTATGTTCTAAATCTTATATAGATGATGAATTATTTTTCAACAATTTTTCTTTTAAACATTATGAATAAATTGTCCAGTGAACAGCTTAATTATTATTTGCAGTTCCACTTTACGAGGCGTTTTGATTTGCTTTCTTGTGGAAATGCGAACTTTATTTACCAAAAAATTCGTTGCTCCAAAAACCAATACTTTATTGATGAGTTTTTTTGGTTTCACAAAAAACACATGATACTGTGAATTATCGCACTCTGTTAACGTTACGATGCTATAAATTATTAATGAAAATATCATCTACTTTTAAAATTTAACAAAAATACACTTAATCTCAATTAGTTAAAAACTCATCATACCAAATATCCACTTAAAAAATTATCAATAAAAACCTCTTAAAAGTAAACCATAATTAAAAATTTTTACTAATCGACTTAACCATAATAGTCTATTCTACACTAATCAAAATAAAAAGGCTGTGTATTTTCTTCGTCGAATTTCAAAAAAAAAAAAAAAGAAAAAAAGAAGAAGATATTTCACCGATTATTTAAATAGTCCAGCTGGATATAAAAATCATTTTGTATTTTGTAAATAGCGTAAAAAAACCACAAAATCATGTAAGAAATTGCGAAACTGATGAAAGGGGTGCATTTGCACAATTTGGCATTTCCTTCGTTATCCGACAGTCCCATCATGGTCCATTCCATCACTCCCCACCATGCCCGTACAAGGTTCTGAGCATCTCAACCCCATGTGAACCGCACGTGAAGTGAGACCCCCACACCTATCTGTGTTAGCTGAATTGACTATGTTGCCCCTGCCCACCTTTTCATTGTACGTATTCATATATACATCCCGGTTGGACTTTTGGACGTTCAATGATTTGCGCTTTAATTGTGTGATACACTGATACGTGGCAGTAGCTTTCAGTGGCGGTCCTACGAGAGGGTCCCATTTCGGTTCAAGTCCGGTGATTAGACTTGTCAGCTTGGCTTAGTCTTGTCATGATCAGCAAAATCTCAGGCCCTTCGATCTCTCTGCACCCTCACCAACCACCTTATGTCTTCTACTCGTACAAAGCCTTCCATACCCACACTCCATTTTCTTTGTTCCTTTGTTGCTTGTCTGGTTCATTCACATTGATATCGCTCATAAATAGCAATTCATTAATTTTTAGATAATACATAACAAAGAATTGATTGCATTTCATGTGATCCCTTTTGAGTTTTGAGTTGATGTTTTGAGAGACTGAATTAATTAATTGCCATCCTAATAATTTTCAGAGCTTTTTTCCTTTTAGAATATATATATATATATTTTTCGTGTTGGGGAATCTAAAATACAATATTAAAATAAAGTTATAATATTGTCCACGAACCATCTCTACAAAGATATCGTCGAAGGGTTTCTTGTAAAATTATATTATTTTTTTTCATTTCATCTTATCAATCTCTTCAATTAAGGCTAGCCCTTTTCTTCGACAGAACAAGTCATGCATGAGAAATATTAGCCAAAAAGAAAAAAAGAGCAAAGAAAGTCATGCATGAGATGTAGGCGGAGGCAAATGAATTATACATCAGCTAGCTATAAGGAGGACTTGCTTGCGACATTTACGTCTAATTGATTGCGGGCATACGCAGATTGTAGCAGAAATAGATAATAGAAAAAAAAAATCTACAATGAATTCTATTGCTTTAAAAATAAAAATGATTTTATTAAAAATTATAAATTCAACTACCAATAGAATTAAAAGAATAATAAAATGTTGAAGAATAAGAGACTGGAATAAATTATAATATAAAGGAACTAAAAGGATTAAGACATTATATAGAACTGCTTTGAATTGATGTGGTTGATTAAGGGTTGTGTTTGCTGCCCCTGCACCCTTTATATAACTGCTCAAACCCCCAGAAAAATAATAGAAGAGATAATCCCGTAGATATAGAATTATCTTTAAATCTCCATCTATCTCAAATGCTTGATATAATCCTACTCTTTTTTTTCATAAATCTCAAATAAAATCACACAGCTTTTAAAATGGGACATCTCCTAGATAAGTACTTTGAGAAACATTGTGTTTCACCAGAAAGTCTTAAATATATATAAATATACACAAATGCTGTACTAAGAAAACATGGTATATATTAGACCACTAAGAATCATTCCACATTTTCTAAAATTAAATTTATAAGACTACTTTGGTCCAAAACAATATTGGTCATTAGACTCGTTACCATCTAATAGTTTGAAGATTATATAATTTTTTATTTTTTTGGCATCGAAAATAAGGAAAAACAGAATGAGAAGGGCAATAGGGTACTTTAACGCTACATTTGGTGGCACAGCACTTTGACCTCGGGCTTCCCTCATCAACTCTCGCGTCTATTATTACCACTCATGTGGTTCCTACGTGGCGCACCATTTTCAAAGGAGCCGACGGACAGCAAAGCACACATGTTAGCGTGCCGGACCGCACGTGCACTTTCGGTCAAAGTTACCCTGTCTGTGCTGGATCTGGTCAATGGTCAAAAACCCCCACCTCCTAAATCATTTGCCTTGCAATTTTTTATCATCGCACCTGTGCATCTGCTCCTCCTCTTGACCGGGATTAGTCGGTCACAACACGTACGTACTGCCCCTAGCCGTCCGATAGAATATGAAATAATTCCCGACCGTTGATCTTGGGATTTACCGCACGTGCATGCTAACACCATACCAATAAAAGCGATACCAGCTCCGCCTAGATATTCGTTTCAAGCATCCTTGTGGGTCCCACGCGTCCGCCCCATGTGACCGGCTTAGCTGGTAACCATGTGATTACCGGTCACACGAATCCTTGCTTAATTCGGTATTTCCGTTAATCGATGTCATGAGTTGTGCTACACGTGCATTGCACGTACGGTCCGATTTCATTTGACATATATACCCACGCACCTTCTGGCCGAATGGGCTGTCCATGCTGCGAAAGAATGGGGTACTTTTGGAATCTAAAAAGTGTGTATGATTTTGAGAACTTTGTTCGGAAAGCATGTTTTGTTGGTGGGCTTTTAATACAAGTTGGGAACGACACAGAATATATTAGCATATCATAATTTAAAAATTCCAAATCTTGCCCTTTTTATGTGTACAAGATTTCACAATAATTTTGTAGTTGCTAATTAATTTTTAATCAAATTATTATTAAAATCTAACTGAATATTACATAATTTTTTTTCATTAATTTGTACGTTTATTAAATTCATGACTATTTTTAAAAAAAGAAAAAAGAAAAAATAAAAAATATTATTTGGTATTTTTAACCTGAATTTCCATCTAAAATAAAATAAAATAATCTTAATTTTATAGAAGTGAAGAAAATTCATAATTTTGATTAGTATAATTTGTTGCTTGATTGTAAATTAATAATTGAGTAATCATGTTGAAGAAACAAAATCCACAAGTTGGGTAGCTTCTTTGTTGGTATGTTTCCTATTATCTTGAGCAACAAACTTTAATTGGAACATAAACGTGGGCTACTTGTATTATTAAATTACACAGAGACAATCTTATGCTGGCATGAACCTTTTTTTTTAGTTAGAAAGTACACCATATAATTTTTAACTTAATCATGAATCCTCCTAATGCTTGCACGAGGTTGTCTAATAAAATATTTCAATAAACCAGACTCAATTAAAAATCATATTTCGATATCGAATTTGAATCAACTAATTAAACTATCTATTTGAATATTTGCAAAATTGTTTGTTGGGTCCACATGATCTTGTTGGACAATTGAGTTGAATCCTAAAATGCAAAGCATATTATTGGCACTTGATTAAAGTAATTTAATTTTCTCCTTTATTAAAATATTTTAATGGTATTATAATCTTCTTTTCTGGTGAGAATAATTAAACAAATAAACACCAACTTCCTCTGCTGTGCTCCTACTTTTTGAAATTAAATTTATTTCATCAAAGGAGATTTTAAAAGAAATATTATTAAACAATTTTTTGTTTTTCACCCTGCACAAGTTTTATTTGCATGTAGCTTTTTTATTTTTTGGAAAAAAATAAAACAAAAGAGAGAGAGAGGGGAAAAATGAAGCCTGAATCTGGGCCCAGCAAGTTACGAGTTCACAACCTGACAGCCCTAACGGCCCGCAGTGTGTACTCGGGCCCAAACACTAAATAAGTGCGTACGTGGCATTAACAGTCGATCGAATGCCACGTGTCGATGATTTTTATGGTCAATGGTTATAAAGATATTTCCATCCTCAATTGAAAAATATAATATATTTTTTAATCTCATTTATTTTCTAGGTGGGGCATACTATCATATGACAATCATATTCATCGATATTACAACATTTTTGAGATTTCAAAAAAAAAAAAAATCTTGGGAAACATTTTTGATATTGAAAAACCAAATTATTGGCTTTTGATAATAATAAAAGAAGAAAAAAGGGCACATATACATGTTCTCGAATGTTTTGGAAGCCAAAGAAGCACTGCTTTTCACGAAAGGAGAGAGCTTTGTTTCTTTCACATTAGGGTTCATATTGTAATTATAATATTCATCTTTCTTCTTTTCTGATTTGCCCCATTTGGCTGCAAAGAAAATGGAGGAAAAAGTTTGTGAACGTGCATGCATGGAAATATTTATATTGACCTACAAACAAGTTGAAGAAAAGGTCTTCATGAAATAAAAAGGTTAAAGGAAAAAAGGTGAAGAAAATCAATACCAAATGAAGTTGCAAACACATGCTTGTATCAGCTTTTGGGGACTTTGACAGTTTTTTAATTCCTTTTATTTTTATTTTATAGTTTATATTTTGCGTGATATGGGGTGTCATACACCCAAAAAAAAAAAAAAACCCAGAGAGAGAGAGAGAAAGTTAAAAGAGAGTCTCATTTATAAACTTTTTACCAAGAACAAATTCGATATATGAGAATATATATTGATATATAGTGAAGTAAAACACTACTAAATCAATTTTAGGGTGGAAAAATCGATTTTCTATTTTCGTTAAGCAAAATACTGATAAATTAACCTCAAGGTGAAAATAGAGTTTGATATGAAAAAAGCAATTCCAAATCTACTTTGAAATTGTTACGTGAATAATATAATATGGTTGTTTTTAATGGTATATTAATGTCCAAATAATATAATACGGTTTCAGATACATATTTTGATGCTTGTGTTAGCTCCAGTTCAAGCATGAATGGCTGCTTAGTTCTAGACTCACCAAAGAAAGGGAAAGTCTCAAACACGCTAGTACTGGATTAATTTTGTGGGAAATTGAAGATCAAAAGCACATAAAACAAGCATCTATATAATGACTCACAACAGAAATAACATGCTAAGACGACAAGAACTATTCACGTTCACTAGTGTTCTTAAAAATTTGAGTAATGACATGGAATGTACCCTTTTTCTCCAAAAAAAAATAAAATAAAATAACAATAAAAAAAAAAAAATAATAATAATAATTCATTGACTGGTCACTCATCATGACTGAGCTAATATTGTAGGTATTAAAAAAATAGGTCTGTAAATTAGCGCGTTCGTTGACATCTTTAAACTTATGCAATTCAACTTCTTTCACATATTGTGGCCAGCAATTTGCATCATCTTTGGAGCCGCAACAAGTCATATTCTCAGACGCAGCGTCATAATAATTGAACTGCACAATTCAACACAATGGCGCTGATACAAGATACATATATGTTAATAAGAGATAAATGTGAAAATAAAACTAAATACCTTTATGCTCTGCACAAGTGCTTGGGAAAAATGGTTAATGAAAGAGATAGTATTAGGATGTGGAGCAAGCCAAAGCAAACTGTCAATTACTTCTACCATATTCGAAAAATCAAACACTTCCACCAATTCTATTCTCAAATGCTTCAGGTTATGGAACGGTGGATTCAGTACGGATCTCATTGTTGTTGGATAAATCATGTCCTTTAAAAAATAAGAAAACAAATCCATAATTTATATTTCCCAACAAAAAAAAAGGAAAAACAAAATTAAACATTCAGTATATTTATATGTATGGTTACCTGAGGAATCCTTCTTAAGAGAGTCAATGTTTGGCAGTGTCTCAAGGGTGTAAGCAAATCAATAAAACGACGTCTAAGATAAAATTCCCATTTTCTATTAAAATGCAGAGGCTCACACTCGGATTTTGGCCTCAATTCTGCGAGATGAGATGACTAATGGAATATCCGAGTCTAAGGAACCACCGTAGGTGAAGCATTCAAGATTTGGAGTTGCAAACTCAACTGATTTACATCGACAGAGAAAAAATATTAAACGCTTAAGGCAGTTAAAGTACCTCCTAGTGTGATTCACCTTCGGAAAAATGCACCCAGAGAACGTCAAACACTCGACAATTCCACAAAATTTGGAGTTGAGCCATTGATCAGTAACATATATGCTCTGTATTTCTAAACTTTTCACAGACTTACTAGAAGCAAGATTTATGTCACAGTAGTTCTCACCCTCATATCCATATTGAAGGGCGTCAAGGCTTGGGCCATCAACTTGAATTGTTTCTAATCCATGGCAATTCCTAAAACTTACTTCGCTAAGTTTTGGTCCACGCAATGTGATGCCAGTGATTCCAGAGCAGAAACTTAAAGTGAATCTCTCAATCAAAGAAGAGCTCAAAGTTATATGTTGAGTCTGAGAATGAGCCAAATCGAAGCCAACTAAACTTAGAGATGTGATTGATTTAGCAGAAAAGACAGGTTCGGGAAAACATGATAGTTTGACCAATTTGTATTTCTCATAATCATAGTCAAGTTGTTCTGTAGTCTTCGCCACCTGTACACAGAGCTCTTTCACTTGGTTCTGTAATGCAAAGTGTATCATCTCAACAATCCTAGCATTACTATCTGACTCGAAGCCACCACCAAGACGAGCCACAAAACTCAACCTTTGTAAACAATGATTATTCTTACAAAGCCTGCGATGTTGAAGACGATATTGAATGGAGTTCAACACATACACGGTGTCCCATACCCTTCTCTTCAGTTTTGGTGAGTAACAGAAATCGAAATCAATTGCAGGGTAGGAACACCAAAGGGAGAAGAATTTCTTGGATAGTACGCTGATCCTGGTAGCGTCCCAACCATCTACAGGAAGGAAATCCATGATGTGTTCTGGCAACTCTGACATCCTATCGGTCCCTTCTTCTTCATCGTCCTCGTGACCACTACACGTCTTTGCTTTTTCCATTAGTATTGCATCTCTCATTGCTCCACAGGCTCTTGGTTTGGTGTACATATGAATCCCAAGAGAGAAGAGGTAGTGTTTTACTAAAACAGTCTCCAATCCAAGAGAAATCTTAAAACAGTGTCCTAGTTTATGCAGGATTATGGGATCCAAAACACATGCAGCAGTTTTAGGTAATATATAGTTTTAATTAATGAATAGTACGAATATGAATCCCCATACAAGCCTTAAAAGAGTCTCCCAGTTAAAGGAAACCCCAGTCCTAAGTAATATATAGGATTAATTAAAGGAAATTTGACACTTAAGGATATTATAATAATACTTGATTAATTAATAACAGTTTTCAATAATTAATATAATTTATAGTGTACCCTAATAATAATTTATAGCCTTAACTTCTTTGCTTCAGGCAAGCTTCTAAGCTAAGAGAAGTTGGTCCCTAAAGAATGCTTAATCCTATGGTAATAGGATATTTTCAGCTTATTTACTGCTTCAATATGGTCTAATAGGATCAAAGTGCTTGCTTCCCAAGCTCATTAATCCACCCAGTCCGCTTTTATATCACCAAAGGACCTTTACCAATACACTAAATTAGAAGATCAGAGACTTCACTGAGTATTAACTAGCTCAATACTTAAAAGGACTCGAAAAGCTGGGCACAATCAAACTATACCACACCGAGTATTCAGTGTTATCCCCAATGTTATATGCATGAACATAAAACTAAAAAACAAAGCAAAAAACCCAAACAGTGCCATTTTTGACACACCAAAAATAAGTATAGAAGTAGAATGCATGGAACTTTCAACAACTCTGGAACAATAACAATGCCAAAAAATAGAAGTAACACTGTGAGATATAGAAGAAAGTTTTGCTAAAAGAAACTTAAGCAAGAAACAAGCATCTAACATATTAACTTTTAACCTCATCAAGACGAAGGGAAGAATTGCTCTGCCCCAATGTTAAAACATTGTAAATAATCTAATAATCACAATTCTTCAAAATAAACCCCAATAAGCATAAGAGCGGACAACAAGAACTATATCATTCCTCTATACTGTTCACGTTGACAGAACACTAAATAAGACAGTACAAAACTATAATTTTTCTTTCTGTCTCTTGCACATCCTACTACCTACCCAAAGATGCCCAAAAGATGATAAATTTAAAACAAGGGAAGTTAAAAAAAATTCCTTTTTTTTTTCTTATGTTCCTTCTATTTTCTGTTTTCATATCCCTCTTTTTTACAAAATTCAGAGCACTATACCTCAAACATTGAGGTTTCAATGTCACAAAAGAATCCTTCTTCAAGCATTACAATTACCATTCGCTAAACAAATATACCTCTGCAATAACCATCAACAAATTAAATTAGCAATAAATTTTAGTTATCAATAATCTTGAGAAGCAAACACAAAGCCAGATAGACGGACAGATAACCTTAGCCGAAGCATCAGTAACCCGATAAGAATCAGCGGTGACACCCACCAACCATAACCCAGGAAAAACACTCTGGAAAATCCCAAAAAAAAAAAAAAGTTTTGTGTTGACAGTTAGAACCACCATTGCAGAACCTAAACTAGGAAGCCACCAAAGAGAAAATGAAAATGTCAAAATCACCAAGTTGTCGATCAGGAAGAAGAGCAAAAGAGAGGAACAGAAAGCATACGTCGAGCTGCTTCTGGACGGGTCATGCAACTCCTATCTGGAAACCTTCAGCGTTTGAAACTCCAATAAAAAGAGATGAATCTTTTGAAACTCATCGCTCTGAACTGGGTGGTTCTTCAACTCTTCAGGGAAAATTATTCAGCAATACTGAAATGGGACAAAAGCTTCAAGTAGCATAAGCAAAAGTTTTACATTTGAGGGCAATTCAGCTCCTGGAATTCGTAATGTTAGTTCTGTAAATAGCACGCCATCTGAGGACCTGAACAGAAGGTCATCAAGAGTACTCCTACATAGTAAACTCTTAGGCAATCAATCTGCTGTGAAAATATCGCAGAAACGGAACAAAGCAGGATCATTAACTAATTGCAGAATACCAGTCCATCCCTACTTTCGGATTTTATTGTTTAGTTATATATTTTTAATCGAGTTTTGTTAGATGCATACATATCTAAAAAATACTTAACACATTAACATTTGAAAATATTAAAGTACTCTATACCTGCAATCATCCTGACACTTACTCATAAAAGTTGTAATTTGATTTTTAACAAATTTTATTATTATCTCATATATATTCAACTTTATTTAAAATGTAAAAAATTTATGAGAGAGCTAAATCAACTGCTTTAGACTCCTATAAAATTATAAAACTGAAACAGTAAAAAAATTCTACTGCTAATAAAATTTTAAATTGATGATATGCAAGACTCTTTTTTTATTTATAAAAAACAAATCCTCATAACATTAATAATATTTTTAACGTTTTCAAATTATTTAAATATTTTAATGAGTAAAACTAATCAGTAAAGTTATTTTGAATATTTTATTAAAATAAACTAATTTCTTTATCTCTTCTTGTTAGACCATGCCCTCAATTATCTGTACCATTTGTGTCTGATCATTATGTTTTGCCCATATCAAGTCCCATTTAAACCTTAGTGGACAAATCCAAATTGTTCGCGGTGGCCTAAATAAATTGGAAAGTCTAAACACACAAATGTATTTACAGAATGGATGGTAACTCTGTCACTGATGATGTTTTCTCTAGAATGAGATGGAGAGCAGGATTGATTGTAAGTGGTTTAACAATCTTGTAGTTTTGAGGATATCTTTGTCAGTGATAATTTTATTGTCTTAGGGTATTACGTCATGTGAAGTTGTACTCCATATGTGGGCTGTTAAGGCTGGGGAAGCAAGGGGGCTTTGGATGAATGGCTGAGTCGGTAGGAGTCATAGATACTGATTTATATCAAGTTATAGGACACAAATGGAAAACAGTGATTTATGTCAGCTTAGGTGCACTGATGTGCAAAAGAATTGGTCATGGTAATATGTGACTGAATTATTTTTTACTTTGAAGCTAGATTGGAGTCTGTTTATGGGTATCTCTGGTGCATTCCTTGTAATTTTACTGTTTTGGATAAGAAATTTGTTTTCATTGATTGACAAAGACTGGAGTCTGTGAGTAGATGGTGATTTTCTGTATTTTGTTACATCTGACTAGTTTTTAATACAGGATAAATGCATGGGTTTGCTACCAGAAGTTCAGCAGCAACAAGTAAAGGAAAGTACAACATTCAAAATCAACCAGTTTATTGATCCCTTCATTGGATAATTCCTCAATATGGACAACTTCTATCTGGAAACCTTCAGCGTTTAAAACTCCAATAAAAACAGGTGGATCTTTGACACTCATCACTCTGAACTGGGTAACTATGGTTTTTCAATTCTACAAGGGAAATTATTCAGCATTGCTGAAATGGGACAAAAGCCTCAAGTTAGCATAAGCAAAAGCTTTATTTGAGGACAAGTCAACTCCTGGAACATGTAATGCTAGTTCTTTAAATAGCACAATGGACTCAAACAGGTCATCAAGAGTACTCCGACAGAGCAACCTCTTAGGTAGTCAATCTGCTGCCAAAATATTGCCTGAAACAGAACATAGCAGGACCATTAATAAATTGCAGAATACCAGTCCATCCCGGAGGTTTAGAGCTGATCTGGTAACGACACCCAGCAGTAACCATGACTTGTTTAAGAAGTCTTCAAAGGACCTTCAGCTAAGTGTTTCCAGTAAAAGAGTCCAGCCAGATAAAGACGATAGTGCTCAGGACATTATTGCCTCAGATGATTTAATGGATGTCTCGTGGAGGTAACATTTCAGTCTTCTGTGTACTTCCTTTTCAATTTCATTTTTTTACTTTTGATCTTAATTGCTTCCTATGTATGTTTTCCTGAGATTCAGCTATATAGATAAGGATTTCGCTGTTGAGGACAGAAATGTGAATGGTGGACCGAGATGGAGGTCTGATGAAACCAGTGATGAGGAAGACGAGCAGTGGTGACGAGAATTATTATAAGTGGAAATGGAATTAGAAGAAACAGGTGTGCAAACAGATAGAAGATTATGGACAATTGTCAAAACGGGACATTATTGGGAAAGCCCACTTTATGGGTTTCGTTGCTATTTGTTCCTGTCAGGGAATATCATAGCTCATGCTTCGGTTTGTCCAATTAAAGTATTTCTGGTGGAAAATTGTTCTATCAAAAGAGAATAACTAGTTCAAATTGTGACTCCAAAGCAAAAGAAATTTTAGTTCTTTTATTTGAGGCCAAATTTGTAATAAAAGAAATAATAGAAAATGTACGCTTCTAAAAAGAAATTAGTATAACAAAACTCTTTTTAATCTCATTTGTTTTGTTTTCTTTCTAAATAATACCAAAATCAAGGCTAACCTTTTCATTAAAATCAATTAAAATCACCAAGTAAAATCAGCATCTCCATAGTCAATTTCTTGCCGTTGATCAAAACAGCTTCCTGGTGTTTACGTGGTGACAATCGGGCGCTGCCTGAGGAGCACCACCATGTTGCGCTGCAGCCAACGGTTGCTCAAATGGGTTCTCCGGGAAGAAAGCTGCAGGGTCGTCATTGTTCAGTGAAGGAGCGACGTCAACATGTTGGCTTCAGGCAACGGTTGCTCAATTGGGTTTCCAGTTTTCGGTGGCAATTCGCGTCAAGGCTACCCTTCTGATGCTTAAGGACGTCACGGGCTTGGAGCTTCCGCACCACCTTCTGTCTCTGACGGACCAAGCGTCCAACCCAAATGGAGACGACCCCAAACTTCAGTGTTCACCATTCTACCAACCGGGAACTCATACCACTGCCAGCAGAACTTCGCCTCAACATTTTCTCCGTTGGTTCTTGGGTTCGGATTCCATCCACACCTGATGCATTTCAGTGAGTTGCTCTCATTCCGACATGCCGTCAATCACATTGTACCTCTGAATATTAAAAGGTGGTGCGTTAATATTTAGAGGTCCAATATGATTGACGGCATATGGGAATGATAGCAACTCGCTGAAATGCATCAGGTGTGGGATGGAATCCGAACCCAAAACCAACGGACAAAATGTTGAGGCGAAAGAAGTTCTGCTGGCAGTGGCATGAGTTCCCGGTTGGTAGAAAAGTTTGGGGTCACCGTCTCCATTTGCTCGGAGAGGGGTAGTGCCTTGTCCACAAACTGAACGATCTCCTTCAGAGACAGAAGGTGGTGCGTAAGCTCCATGCCCATGACGCCCTTCAATATCAGAAGAGTAGCCATAACGCGAATTGCCACCAGACGCTAGAGACCCAGATGGGTAAGTCCGGCCAACAGAATCTGTTCAAGATCATAAAGGTTTCATGCATCCATGTGGACTTTGCCAAGAAAACTTTCAAGAATTATTTTCTTGGCGAGAAAACTTAGCGTTGAAGGGAACTGGGTGAGAGAGAGAAAGAGATCTGGGTGAGAAAGAAAGGGGTGAGAGAGAGAAAGTAAGAGAAGAAGTTGCAGTGGAAGTTCGCAGTAGTGTGTATATAGAGGTTTGCTATTCCAATTGAAATAACGACTTTCGTGCTCATGCATAACAGATGACAGATAATTAATGGGATAAGCCCATTTGCCAAAAAATTAAAGAGCCCAAATTCCACTTCCCCTTGTTAAGTACTGGGCTACGCCCACTTCCCACATTTAAAGACACCACAAAAATTTTGTAATCAGGGAGGAGTGGATATTAACACTAGAATGTCCCAAATTACTTCTAATTAATGTTCCTAAATCCTAACATTGCATAAAATAGATTTTTCAAAACTGAAGTGTACTTTTAATCGCTAAATTTTGAATCCATTTCAATCTAACCTTCTACACTGCAATTGTTGATTAAATCTTTAATCTTTATGTTACTCTGCATACTTAAAAGAACTATGTTCCCCATTAACAGTATCAAGGCCCCGAGACCTAACGGATATTGAAGTGCTTGGGAGATTGTGAGCCAGGATGTAACAATACCCATAAGTTAACAAGTTTGCTTCAGGCAAGCTTACAAGCTAAGAGAAGTCTACTCCATTATCATTGTTTTGGTCCCTAAAAAGTGCTTAATCTTGCGGTTATAGATATTTTCAGCCTACTTCTGATTCGATATGATCTAATAGGATCAAAGTCTTGCTTCCCAACATCATTAGTCCCACCCAGTCCGCTTTTATATCACCAAAGGACCTTTCCTGAGATATACTAAACAAGACCCAGATAGTATTAACCAGTTCAATGCTTAAAAAGACTGTAAAAACTTGAACCATTAAATTACACTACACCCGTTTATGAGTGTTATCCCCAATGTTATATGCATGAACACAAAAAAAACAAAGAAACCTAAAAAGTACCCATTTTACACACACACACACAAAAATAAAAAATAAATAACGTATAGAGCTAGAATGCATGAAAACTTTCAACAACTCTAGAACAATAACAATGTCAAAAAAATAGAAATATCAGTGTGAGATATTAGATAAAGTCTTTTTAACTGAAAGAAAGTTAAGCAAGAAACAAGCATCTAGAATATTAACTTTTAACCTCATCAAGATGAAGCAAATTGAATGGGGAAGAATTACTCCGCCCCAATGTTAAACATTGTAAATAATCTAATAATCACAGTTCTTCAAAATAAACCCCCAATAAGAATAAGAGCGGACAACAAGAACTATATCATTCCTCTATACTGTTCACGTTTACAGAACTACTTAATAAGCCAATACAAAACTATAGCTTTTCTGTCTGTCTCTTGCACATCCTACTACCTACCCGACGATGCCCAAATGATGATAAATTTAAAACTAGGAAAGTCAAAAAAAATTCCTTTTTTTTCTTCTGTTCCTTATATCTCCTATTTTCATATCCCTCTTTTTTACAAAATCCAGAGCATTATACCTCAAAAATTGAGGTCTCAATGTCACGAAAGCATCCTTCTTCAATCATTTCAATTACCATTCGCTAAACAAATCTACCTCTGCAGTAATCATCAACAAATTAAATTAGCAATAAATTTTAGTTATCAATAATCTTGACAAGCAAACACAAAGCCAGATAGACGTACAGATAACCTTAGCTGGAGCATCAGTAACTCGATAAGAATCAGCGGTGACACCCACCAACCATAACCCAGGAAAAACACTCTGAAAAATCCCAAAAAAATATATATATATATATATATATATATATATATATATTATGTTAACAGTTAGAACCACCATTGCAGAACCTAAACTAGCAAGCCACCAAAGAGAAAATAAAAATGTCAAAATCACCAAGTAATCAATCAAGAAGAAGAGCAAAAGAGAGGAACAGAAAGCATACGTCAAGCTGTTTCTGGACATTCTTCGGCCGCTTCTTTGGCCTCCGAGATGGCCTGGACCCAGTCATCACGAACACGTCCTCCTCAATCTCGTCCCTCGACAGCGCGATCCAGAACTTCCTCTTCTCCTTCCTTTCCGTGCTCTGCGAGTCGGCGAAACCCCGCAGCCGCAGCGATTTCGGCTGGCCTTCACTCTGATGCTGACCCTCCAGTTCCTGCAATTCCCCGTTTTTCAAACCAATCGGAGCCTTCAAAGTCATTCCCTTTCTCGGTCTCAGATTCCACGGCTTCTGAACCGCGTCCTCCTCCGCCTCTGCTTCCTCAGCTTCTCTCTGCCGCTGATGCTTCTCATCTCTCACCTCTTCGCTCTCGTTGCTCTCCCTCTCCGAGTGCTTCTGCGATTTCTCGACCATAGAACACGATGAGAAGGCCAATCGGTTTCGCACGGTTCGCGATGGCCGGGTCGCTTCGGGCTCTGACTCGTTCCTGTCGGTGGTGTCATGCTCGCAGTAGTCGGCAACGGGCGAAGAGTCCGCCGATATCGGCCGGCGACAGCGGTGGTTGTTGTTCGTATGGTTCTTCCCACCTCCCCATTTAAGCAATGGAAGAGGGAAGTTGTGGAGCGGTGACTTCGCCGGTGCCGTTGCCATTCAGAGCAAACACTACCCACACTGCTTTCTCCCTCAGTCTGTCTGTGAAATACTTCTACTGTTCTACACCACCATATCTCCGATGCTTTTACAGAGAAAAAAAACCCTAAGAGAGAGAGGAGGTGGTCTTCTGTGTACGGCCTGGTCTCTGGAAGGAGACGTTGTGTGTGTGTTTTGTAGAGAGAGAAAATAGAGAGAGAGACAGAGACAGATAGTTATTTGAGCGGACGCTTGCCTTTTGCTACATATACGAAAAGGTGGAGTGAGTTTTGTTCTACGTACTCTACGGTGTTATACCTTAAGCTTTTACTGCCAATTTTGCCCTTTGCCTCCCTCTTTATTTCCAACATGTCACAATGCACAGCATGCAGAGCACTGGAGAGTAATAGAACACTGCCACAGGGGATCACTCCTCTTACATTGGATCTCCTGCACATCTGGCCGTTGGTGTATAGGAGACCGTTAGATTTGGCTTCTTAGTGTGGGGTCTTGTAGGTACTGAAATCAGAACGGTGGTACAAAGGGAAGCCTATTGGAGGGTCGAAATGATATCATACGGTGGTTCGGCATGCCAATGCAGGAGGAGACAGCGTGGCATATATACGGTCTATTATTTATTACATTAAAGTGTTTTTGTCTGAGTTTCATTTGTGAAATTTTTTTAGTCAGCCTTAAATTGAATTAATTGCTCTTTTCGTTTATGTTTATTCAAAATATAACATAAAAAAGAAAAATATGTTAGTCACTAAACATTAAAATTTATAAAAAATAAAAATAAAAGAAAAATAAAACTTTAGTGTTATTATGTTAGATAAATGAGTTCAATTATACTTGTAGACCAAAAAAGGAAATATGATGCATCCTTAGGGTGTGAATGGAAAAGAAGTGCTCCTTCACACTCGCTAGAGTTGTGGTTTGAGTCTTGCAGTTCATATCGCTTCGATACTCGTTACTTAAATTACCGTGGAAGGATCTGTTAGATGGTTGATTTAAACTCCTACGAGTTGTAAAGCTGAAATAGTAAGAAAACTTTACCCACTAACAGAATCTTGAAGATAAAATTTTCATCAAAGTCTTTTTTTATTCATAAAAAAAAAGAAGGAAATATGATAAATAAAACTAATAAGCAGGTATATGGATGTGTTATTTAATAACATCATAATAATTATTTATTATTATTATTTTTTAAAATGATATGACCATGATGACAAAATAAAAACAAAACTGTACTCGAAAAAAAGTCTTGTAGAAAATTAATAATAATAATAAAAAACACAATTATTGGCAAAGAGACTGAAAATTTATTGGATAATCGTCGTGTAAATGCGCACTCGGATAGCGTGTAATTTTCAATTGTTCAATAATTTTGTTGGTGTTATATTATATTTCAAATAAATCATTCACACATACTTAATTTGGTAGCTGATTATAAAATAATATTAATGTATTCTAATGGAAGTAGACAAGATAATAGTAAGAAATAAAAACTTTGACCGGGTGATAAATAAATAAATAAAAAGAGAGATATTTTAGAAAAAAAATATTTAGTGATAAATTTTTCGTTTGGTTTCTTATATCCACAAATATTTCTTAAATAATTAACTATAAAATAAAAAAAAAAGCTCAAAACTAATAAAAAAAAATGATAATATAGATGTATATAGTTTAATGGACCCTGTATATCGAATATTTTAAAATTAAAGGTAAGCCTGGCCCAATTATTAAATATTGGGTTGGGCTATTCTGGGCCGGGTGTACCATCCAATCCGAATCAAATCAATTTAATTTTGTTATTCCACTTCTTCTCGCACAACCCAATTTAAACAACATTTGGGTTGGTGAATAAGCATAAGCTGTTTTTTTTTAAAAAAAAATTGTTTGTGGAGACTTGAGAATATAATATGAATAATTAATTGAATTTAATTCATACTACATCCTAATTAAGAATTTAACACTTGACATTTGTAAGGATCATTCTACAACCCAACAAAAAAAAAAAAATTAACATTTATAAGAATCAAAATGACTCAAAACATATATATATATATATATATATATATATCTATAAAAGGAGGGTAACTTTCATTTTGCCCACTGGGCTACAAGGTTCTAGACGCTGTAATTACAATGATTTCTTATATCCAAAAATATTTCTTAACTAATTAACTAAAAATAAAAAATAATTAAAAAAAATAATAAATGGGGATGTATATAGTTTCATGGATCGTGTATATAGAATCTTTTTGACGAACGAAGACAGGACTAGGCCAAATGATAAATATTGGATTGGGCTATTCTGGGTCGGGCAATGCAGTCCGATCAGAACCGAACCGAGTTTGCAAACCAGAAAATCCCGATGTTCGTACCACCATTTTTTTTTTCAAAAACCCTCTTTTCCTCCCTCTATCTCTTCCGGGTAGTCTCTGTGAACGAATGCCATTGGCGTCATTCATTTAAACACTAACTCCAGGCCTTCTCGCTCCCACATCACTGCTCATTCCTAGGGTTTTTGGAGCAAATTTGGCAAAGAACCAGCTCGCAGAGCGCTATGAGTACCTACCGGACCGTCGAGCTCCGCAATGTCCGGTTCTCAAGCTTCGGTTCCGATTTACGGTAGCCGAGCTGTTCAGGTGCCTCATTATCTGATACTGTTCATCTTATATCAGTTTTGGAGTAACTTGGTTAAATCCTAGCTGAGCTAATTCTATAGGTTGTGTCTCGTTACCTTTTTTACATTATTTTAGTGCTCTTTGCGGGCCTACCCCAGAGAAAAAATTGGCTTCCAAAATCAATGCAAAAATGTTTTTGAATTGCGACGTAGGAATTTAAGAAGCAATTCTTCCACCATAAAGCGCCAGGTTGCTTATATTATTGAATTGTTTTGTGGCGTTGAATATGGAAGCTGTTGGATGTAGAATTTTATTTGTTTTCTAGAGTTTAATATTAGAGTTGTTCAGGTGGAGGCTCGTTTATTGAACTATTATTTAGTGTTAAGTCTATGAATCCAAAATTGCTGATATTATTTTGGTCTTGAACCATTACAAGTGGCAGCAGAGTGTGTATTGTGTTTGCTATCAGGTTTGGTAGTGTTTTGTACTTCAAGGGCAGTGTTGTTCCTTTACTTGTTTTTCCAACCTGCATTTGTCATGCTGTTGAAGCTTGTTTACTATTTTCTACTATTTATCCAATATGAATTTTGAAAATCCTAGTTACCTTTCGGAGTTTTATTGAGAAGAACACGAGGAATAGTGCAGGTACTTTATGAGTTATGCAATCTTCCTATTGGCCGTTTAAATATAATTAGTATGTGGATCAATAAGGTCTTGGAAGTTCGATCTTTTCTTGTTTACTTTTGGGGATGAAATATAATATCTTCTCTGAGTAATGTGCATCTTTACTAGGAATTATATCACTTTAGTAGTCTCAATTCCAGGAAGGATTGGAGCACTTGGCATCTATTGATCTTATTGAATTATGCAATGAACCAAAAGTTGAGCACTGTTGAGCAACGGGAGACTTGAGAAGCTGAGGACGCTATGTATTGCATGCGCTAAACACATGTGGACCTGCCTCATTTTGTGCAGACTGTAGTGGACAGTGTGATATTGATTTCTGCCCAATTTGTAGAATTCCAATACCAAAGAAGGGTTCTAAAACATGACTTTGGCGTTACTATGAGTGCATGGAAGCTGATCTTATATCCCAAAATAAAGATGACAAGTTTCAAGAAGAAGATGGGGTGGAGCATCTAACTGCACATGTCAAATGCCTTCATTCGTTGTTCGATGTTGCACTGGGGAATAAATTTGCCATTGTATCCTCTAATTTTTGTTCAGTTTTTTCTTTTTTGGGTAAATTTTAAATCTTAATAAGAATCTCAGAATTTCAACTATATGTTAAGAGAAATTCTTATAACATGATGAGCTATTTATTTATCTTTTACAAGCTATGTCTGTATATTTTGCAACATGACAATACTTGGAAATTGCATCATAAGATTCTTGTTGATGTGCTATCATGGTTATATTTGACATGAATTTTACTCAGTTTCCTATGTTCAAAGTTTATGTTTCTTGACTGAAAATGTACAGATATCACAGAGATGAAAGTAGATATGGCCCATCTCGAGGTGCATCTGCTGATTCAATTGGTGAACGTTGGTGTTGGAGGGATTGGGTGGAGGTGTTGGTCACTGAAATTTGTCTTCTTTGCATACTTTTGGGTTAATTGTAGTTCAGCATAATTTTTAAAACACAGCTGTAATAATCATTAGTTCAAACTTCAAGCGTTTCATAAGTTTTATCTATCTCGTTTATTGAGCTTTAGTTTTCAGAATGGATGGCAACTCGAACTCAGGGTTTAACCGCTTAAGTTAGCTACATATATTTCGAAACTATTATATCTGGTTGTCTTTTACGTCTTAATTACATATTTCTTAAATGCATAGTTACAGTAATTTATGGTGTCCTAAGACACCTGTGAGAGGATTTTCTGACACAAACCTGTCAGCATTACCGGTATTCCGAAGCCTACCAAGTTGATACAGGAGTTTCTCTGTCACTGACGATGTTTATAAAAAATGCGATGAATTTATCGGGCAAACCCTTTAAAGGGAGGACTTTGCCATTAATTTTTAGGTACATATTTTTAATGGAATTTTTATAAATGCATAACAATTGAAAACATTAGAAAACTCCATAGTCCCATTATCCTCATAACATTAATAAATTTTTTGATATTTCTTAACTACCCTCAAATTGAAAAGTTAAAACAGTCCAAAATAACACCCAAATAAGGGTAAATTTGGATTAACTTCTCGTTGCATGTAAATGAAACGACATGCAAAAAAAATTCGTCAGGGAAAAGAGGAGTACTTTGTTCAATACAAAAGCCCGCAACAAACCCAGAGTCTTCGAAGTCTTTGGACTGATTGATTTTTGGTCTGAACCCAAGACTTTTAATTGTTCTCCGTAATGAAAATATACACGAACAACCACCAAGTATTTAGTTGACAAATCTGGATATTATTGAACACGACAATGCCAAATTTATTAGGTTCAATTTGCCTTTCATTGACGAATAGATCATGACATTGTTGATAATCTTCTCTCTACAAAATATGATATATATATTTAACTCAAATTCTAAAAATTTAAGCTTTTAGGATCAGTGACTTAATATAGTATTAGAATTTTAAATTATAGATATCTAAGTTCAAATTTTATTATAAAAAATTAACACAAATTTAAAATATAATTTCTAATAAAAGAATTAACACTTAGGACTATAAATGTTTATATATTAAGCTTAGAGCCTCACTTGTAGGTTATTTATAATTCTTAAGCTATTTATGACCCTTACAAGGGTAAATTAAACGGCCTGATGTATGATCCTTACAAGTGTAAGTTAAATGGCCCTTTATGATTCTAAAATTATTTTTATCCTTACAAGTGTAAGCTAAATGGCCCAAAGGCTATTTATAATCCTGCTTGAGCGAGAACGAAGGCCAGACATCTCTTTTTTGGACGGAACTGCTTGAGCTGGAGCTTTGGACTCGACGAGGTATTGGGTGCTTGCCCTATTGAGAGTATCTTCCATTCCTTCTTCACCAGACAGATAGACAAATAGGCAATCCGATAGATAGATTATGGCTTCCTCACTATCACCAAGCTCCCACAGGCGGTGAACTGCTTCCGACTTCTGTATTCGGTTTGTAGCCATACCGTATAGAGTGCACAACTCCTTTTAATGGGAGTAGCTAGATTCAAGCAAGCATTCCAGCGCAACGATCCTTTGACAATGGGCTCTGCCAACACTGGAGCTGACTTACTTTATAGAAAGAGGAAAAGCAGCAATCCAAGCTCTTTTTGAATCGGATATTTTATAAGCTAAGCTAGGTGTAGCTCGCAAGTGTAAGCTAAATGGCATGTCAAACTCCACCACGATTGCCAACCGTAGCGCCCTTCCAATGAACAACTCCTCAGCGTTTGCAGCCTCCGGTGACATGAGAAACATCGTAGGATCAAAATTGAACATTCTATTTAGGACCATGATAATGGCTACGATGGAAAAAGCTGACTGTCGTTGATACCCAATGCCCCTGACTCTCAGATAAAGCCTCTGGATATGGTTGTTTGGAGGATCATGAGAAAACCAGTTGATTTTCGTGGAAAGTGAAAATGAAAGAATAGGCAAAGAAAATGGTGGCGAAGAAAAGAGAGCGAAGAAAAATGGAGAAGAAGAAGAGAGAAGGGGAGAGGGTAGAGCACTTTGAGATTTTTATAGGTAAGTCAGTGGGTGAGACTATGGTTAGCAGCAGCGGTTAACGAATATTTTGTAAGTAATAGAAATGAAAAAGGGCACGTGAAAATGAAAGAGAAAAACCGGTTACGGTTAGAAATTGTGCACCGGACATTTGAAACTAAAGAAAACATAGCTAAAAAGACCTCGCAGAAGATTTGTTTTGGTGATTATCGCAAAGGGCGAAACGTAAGAGAAGAAGAAAACGGCACCGTTTTCGTATGAAATTAAATGATTAACTCCATCAATCTTCAATTTAGTCCAAATAATTTGGGCATAATGACATTTAAGAGATAACAATGGTTTTATTAGTTATTAACTTCTGTTTTTGTTTTATTTTATTTTTATGAAATAATAAGTAATTAAATAGTGAATTAAATTTTTGATAAACTTTACAAGTAAATGATTGCACTTGGGGTCCTATAATATTATTTTTTTTGGTGAAGTATAATATTATTATTAAGGTACAATATTAATTACATCAATTATTGGAAAAATGCTTTTAATAAAGCAAGTATTATTATAATTTCCTTAATTAAAATGTAAAATTTTGCTTTAATTAATCCTATATATTAATTTGGTATGGGGTTTTGTTTAAGTAGGAGACTCAGACTTACCGAGGGATTCATATATACACGAAAACACCACTACTTGTTCTTTTAGGATTTATATATACACCAAACCAAGTGCCTGTGTGGAGCAGTGACAGATGCAATATTAATGGAGAAATTAAAGACGTGTAGTGGTCATGACAATGATGATGATGGAATCGATAGGATCTCAGAGTTGCCAGAGGACGTCATCCACCGCATCATGAAATTCCTTCATAAAGCTGAGGACGCTACCAGGATCAGCATCTTGTCCAAGAAATTCTTCTCCATATGGTGTTCCTTCTCTGCACTTGATTTCGATTTCTGCTACTCACAAAATCTGAATAAATTTAAGGTATGGGACACCGATTATGTGTTGAACTCCATTCATTTTCGTGTTCAACATCGCAGACTCTGTAAGAATAATAAGAATAGTTGTCTACAAAGGTTGAGGTTTGCAGCTCCTCTTCATGGTGGTTTCGAGCCTAGACAGTAGTAATACTAGGATAGTTGAGATGATAGATTTTACGTTACAGAACCAAGTGAAAGAGATTGATCTACAGGTGGTGTACGATAGAGCCAAAGGAGGAGCACTTGAATATCATTCTCGGAACCAATTGGCCAAACTGTCATGTTTTGACAAATTAACTAAAATATAAAGCATAAACTTAGAGATGTATAAAATTATTATGGAATGAAATAAAAATATATATACATTATTATAAATTTCCTTAAATTTGTTGTTTGGTTTCTTGTATCTAAAAATATTTCTTAACTAATTAACTAAAAACTTTATAAAAAAAAAAAAATAGTTACAAAAACAAAAACAATTGATTTGAGATGTATATAGTTTGACGGACCGCGTATATAGAACATTTTAAGCAAAACGATTGAAGACAGGCCTAGCCCAAATGATTAAAGATTGGGTCGGGCTGTTATGTGTCTGGTAATACAGTCGGATCCGAACCGAGTTGGCAAACGAGAAAATCCCAAATGGCAGTACCACCATTTTTTTTTCAAAAACCCTCCCTCCTCTCTCTTTTTACCAAAAAATACCCTCCTCTCCCTCTCTCTCTGTGCGAACGAATACCATAGGCGTCTTTCATTCGAAACCCTAACTCCACAACTTCTCGGTCCCACACCACTGCTCATACTAGGGTTTTTGGAGCAAATTTGGCAAAGAACCACCTCGTAGCGCGCTATGAGTAATATGGATGGGAAACTCAATGGACCTAACGGACCTTCGAGCTCTGCAAAGTCCACTTCTCAAGTTCCGGTTCCGAATTACAGTAGCCGAGCTGTTCAGGTACCTCATTATCTTACACTGTTCATCCCATGTCAATTCCAGAGTAACTTGGTAAAACCCTAGGTGGTTCTGTAGGCTGTGGCCGGTTAGCATTTTCACATTATTTTAGTGCTTTTTGTGGGCCTAAACCAGAGCAAAATTTAGGTTCCAAAATCAATGCAAATGTTTTTTAAGTGCGACGTTGGAATTTAAGGATCAATTCTTCCACCAAAAAGCGACACGTCAGGTTGCTTATATTATTGAATTGTGTTTGGCGTTCAATCCGGAAGTTCTTGGATGTAGAATTTTATTTGTTTTCTAGAGTTTAAGACTATAGAGTTGTTAGGTAGAGGTTCGTTTGTTGAATCAATATTTAGTGTTAAGTCTATGAATTCAAATTGCTGATATTGGTTGTTTGTTGAACCATTGTATGTGGCAGCAGAGTGTGTATTACATTGGCTATCAGGTTCAATAATGTTTTGTACTTCAAGGGAAGCGTTGTTCCTTTATTTGTTTTTCCAACCTGCTTTTGTCACGCTGTTGAAGCGTGTATACTATTTTTTTTTTTTTATCCAATATGAATTTTTTAAATCCTAGTTTTGTGAAAAGAACATTAGGATTAGGACAGGTACTTTGTGAGTTATGATTATTTAATCTTCATATAGGCCGTTCAAATATAATTAGTATCTGGATCAATAAGGCCTTGGAGTTTCAAGTTTTCCTTGTTTACTTTTAAGGATGAAATATAATATCTTCTGAAAAGTAACGTGAATCTTTAACTAGGAATTATATCACTTTTGAATTTTCTAATCTCAATGTCAGGAAGCACTGGAACACTTGGCATCTATTGATCTAATTGAATTATGCAATGAAGCAAAAGTTGAGCACTGTCGAGCAACCAGAGACTTGAGAAGTTGTGGGCGCTATGTATTGCATGCGCTAAACTCATGTGGCCATGCCTCTCTGTGTGCAGAGTGTAGTGGACGGTGTGATTTCTGCCCAATTTGCAGAATTCCAATACCAAAGAAGGGCGCTAAAATACGACTTCGACTTTACTATGAGTGCATGGAAGCTGGTCTTATATCCAAAAAGAAAGATGACAGATTTCAAGAAGAAGATGGAGAGGAGCATCTAACCGCTGATGTCAAACACCTTTATTCTTTGTTTGATGTTGCACTGGAGAATAACTTAGTTTCCTTGATATGCCATTGTATGCTTTAATTTTTGTTTCAGATTTTTGTTTTCTTTTTTAAATTTCAGTCTTTGGAAATTGCATCATTAAATTCTTGATGTGCTATATATAGTTATATTTTTCATGATATCTACTCAGTTTTCTATGTTGGAAATTTATGTTTCTTGACTGAAAATCAACAGATATCACAGACGTTTGTATGGATGAGAGTGCTGTGTCTAGCGATCCTGTTATCGCTTTCTTGTTGGATGAAGTAGTTGTCAAGGACTGGTGCAAGCGGACATTCCAGAATATCATTACAGAACTTCAAGGAATTTGTATCCTTTAAACATTTTAAATACTTTTCTGTCTAGAGCCTTTTATTTTGTGTTTCTATGTACTTTTTGTAAATTAAATAATGCGTGTGCCCTAACATATTTAATCAGATAATCTTAGGGAGGAAGAAATGAGAATTAGGTTGAGTTTGCTTCTTAAGAATTCAGGACAGCTGGCTGGCATAGCCAATGTGCTTGATGTTCTCGAGTCATCTTTTAAGGGTTCTCTTTCAGCTCGGTTTCATGATCTGCACTGCCTTCAGGAAAGCATATTAAAGTCAAAGCAGGTATAACTATCTACATTTTTATTATACTAGAATGCTTACATTAAATGTAATCGTTGTTGCTTTTGCTGATGTGATTTTAGTTTCTTTAATAATATTTATAGTAACCTAAAAGATCATGTTTTCAATATTGCTATAAAGATCTAGTTAAATCACTTTGGTCCAAAAGGAGCATTCTGAGTTCCTTTTTAAAAAGAACTCAAATAACAAATCCTCAGCTCATATGGAACATTGACAAACGATCTTGTCCTCTTCTAACAAAGTCAGAGGTTTAATGCAATCTTGTTTCTCTGGTAGGAGTACTCCTTGCATACTTGTGCACACATCCAAAACTTATGGAAATCATACTAATAACATACTTTATTCTGTAATGAATAATAATTCATTCTCAGCCATATTGTCTTGACTGCTGACAAGGTGATGATTCTTTTAGCTGATATACTAAAAGCTGGAACTTGGAACATCCATAGAAGCATAAGAAGTTGCAGGAAATGGATGGTAGAAAAATAAAATATTTTATGTTATGCATATTTTGATTGGTCTTTTTTGGGTAGTGAAACTTGTTACTAGATATTAGTCTAATATTAATGAGATATGAGTTAAGTCGGGCTCAAACTTCTAATTGTTTGAGTGAACTTTTTCATTCGTAGTTCCAAATAGACCATAATTACAAACAAACTTGTAGATTTACATATTATTTGTTAATTTTTTCTCAGTGTTATTTCTAATTTTCAGCATTTGGAGATTATGATTTGGTGTGTAAGACATAAATTCCTTGTGGACATGACATCTCGATATAATGATACATTATGGCGTTCTGTTGTTCGTGAAAGAAAAAAAGCTGCAATTAAGCGTTCATGGCCTGATGCAGTAAATAACTCCGAAGAGTCCACTAGACGTGAAGGTACCTTATTCATTGAAGATGCATTGACAAATCTTGAGATAGAGCATGATGGAAATACACAGGAAATGGGAGAGGAATTAAAAGTTGCATATTTGCAGAAGGATGGAATTTCAATGATTTTTAGATCACAGATAGAGGGGCTTTCAGCATGCTATCCTTTTGAAAGTCTTCGAGCTGCTGTGGATATACTTTTTTTACGAGGCAGTTCCAGTATGGTGGTTGCAAAGCAAGCAATTGTATCCTTTGTTTTCCTTTCATTTTTGTGTTTCTCTTATTTGAATGATTAGGTTCCCCACCCAAAGTTGTTGACCCCTTAATCTATAATAGTTTCTATATTACCTATTTGATCGGCATTGGACTTTGCTGGATGAGAGATGGAGACACATTGTAGAGGATTTTGCAGCTTCCTTTGGCATCACCAGAAATTTATTATTGGAATCTTTAATATTCTATCTTCTGGATGACGAGACTGATGAGGCTTTGCAGGTAAGTTTTGCATAGCTTTCCAAGCTGAAGGAACTATACTTCATGTTTAACCAGTGGTATTGAGATTGTTGATTATTTCCACAACTACTTTTTTGAAAGATTTATAAGTTGGCGCTTAGGTTCTAGTGTTCTATGGAAAATGTTCATCTCCTTGCTTCTCCAGAAAATACATTTCTATTAACTTTCTTATTACATGATTCATGATCCAATTGTTATTTACCATGCTAATTGTATCTATGAAATGAATTAGGAAGCTTGTCACCTTCTTCCAGAGATCTCGGGCCCATCAACTCATCCTAAAATTGCACAAGTTCTTCTTGAAAGGGGAAATCCTGATGCAGCAATTTTGGTTTTAAGGTGTTCTGGGCATGACGGTACAGCACAGACAGTTTCACTTAGTGAGGCTGTGACTGCAGTTCGGGTGAGAGTAGAGTGTGGACTTTTCACTGAAGCATTTATGCATCAAAGAATGTTGTGCACTAAAGTCAAGGAAAAGAAGTTAGAAAATGGCCCATCTGGAGATGCATTTGAAGATTCGAGAGGTGAACGTAGGAGTTGGAGGGATTGGGTGGAGGTGTTGGTCACTGAAATTTGTCTTCTTTGCATTCGGAGGAACATGGTAGATAGAATGATAGAGTTGCCGTGGAACTCTGATGAAGAGAAACATGTCCATAAGTGCTTACTAGATTTTTCAATTGAAGATCCTTCTTCAACTGTTGGAAGTCTTCTTGTTGTATTCTATATTCAGGTTACTCCAAACTCTTTATTATGTATACTTTGGGTTGATAGTAGCTCAGATGGAATTTAAACACAGGTGTCATTATCATGTTTTCAAACTTCAAGTGTTTAATAAGTTTTATCTATCTCATTTGTTGAGTTTTAGTTTCAAAATGGATGGTGAGTTGAACTCAGTGTTTAACCACTTAAGTTAGCTATATGTGTTTCAAAACTATTGCATCTGGTTGTCTTACACAGTTATTGTTTATTACATCTTAATTACATATTTCTTAAATGCATAGTGTCAATAATTTATGGTGTACTAAGACACATACAAGGGGAGTTGCTGACAAAAACTTATCTTTGTTTACCATTTCAGCGTTACCGATATTCTGAAGCCTACCAAGTTGATCAGATACTGAAAAGCATAGAACAGGAGTTTATCTCAAAGAATTGCGTCACTGACAATGTTTTATCTAGAATGAAATGGAGAGCAGGACTGATTGTAAGTGGTTTAACAATCTTAAAATTTTGAGGAAATCTTTGTCAGTAGTAATTTTATTGTTTTAGGGTATTATGTCATGTGAAGCTGTACTCCATTTGTGGGCTGTTAAGGCTGGGGAAGCAAGGGAGCTTTGGATGAATGGCTGAATGTATAGGAGTCATGGATACTGATTTGTATCGCATTATATGAAACAATTAAAAAACAGTGATTTATGTCAGCTCAGGTACGCTGAGGTGCAAAAGGATTGGCCATGGTAAGGGGTGTCGGTTGGTTGGCATATGTGACTCAGTTTTTTTTCTTTGAAGCTAGGTTGGAGTCTGTTTTTGGGTATCTCCGGTGCATTCCTTATAATTTTACTGTTTTGGACAAGAATTTTGTTTTCATTGATTGACGAAGATTGGAGTCAGTTAGTAGATGGTGAATTCCTGCATTTGTTACATCTGACTAGTTTCTAATACAGGATAAATGCATGGCTTTGCTACCAGAAGCTCAGCGGCAACAAGTAGAGGATGAAAAATTGCCTGATGTTACTGTTACTACTGTTGATGAAGTTGAATTGCCTGCAAGGTCTGATCTTCCTGAAGTACAACATTCAAAATCAACCAGTTTATTGATCCCTTCATTGGACAATTCGTCAATTGCTTTATGGGCAGGTCAAGCAACTCCTATCTGGAAACCTTTGGCTTTTGGAACTCCAATAAAAACAGGTGGATCTTTTGAAACTTATCAGTCTGAACTGGGTGGTGGTTCAATTCTTCAGGGAAAATTATTCAGCAATACTGAGATGGGACAAAAGCCTCAAGTTAGCATAAGCAAAAGTTTTACATTTGATGACAATTCAACTCCTGGAATTCGTAATGTTAGTTCTGTAAATAGCACACCATTTAAGGACTTGAATAGAAGGTCATCAAGAGTACTCCCACAGAGTAACCTCTTAGGCAATCAATCTGCTTTGAAAATATTGCCAGAAACGGAACAAAGCAGGGTCATTAACCAATTGCAGAATACCAGTCCATCGTGGAGGTTTAGAGCTGATACAGTAACTACACCCAGCGGTAACCGTGACTTATTTAAGAAGTCTTCAAAGGACCTTCAGCCAAGTGTTTCCAGTAAAAGAGTCCAGCCAGATAAAGATGATAGTGCTCGGGACATTATTGCCTCAGATGATTTAATGGATGTCTCTTGGAGGTAACATTTTAGTCTTCTGTGCCCTTCCCTTTCAATTTCATTTTTTCCTTCCGATCTTAATTGCTCTCAATGTATTTTTTCCTGAGATTCGGCTACTTAAATTTCAATTTTAATTTTTTCCTTTTAATCTTAATTGCTTCCTATGTATATTTTGCTGAGATGCAGTTACGGAGATAAGGATTTCTCTGTTGAGGACAGAAATGTGAATGGTGGACCGAGATGGAGGTCTGATGAAGCCAGTGACGAGGAAGACGAAAAGAGTTCAAAGAGAAGTGTTAGAAGAAGTGGGAATGGAATTAGAAGAAATAGACGTGCAAACAGATAGTAATTAAGAGGGCCGTTGTCAAATTCCAGGGGGTGAAGTGAGAGGGACTCGGGGACATTACTGGGCAAGCCCATTGAGCGCAGAAATTGTTTAGTTTTATAATTCTTAATCGAGTTTTGTTAAATGCATGCGACTTTCTTTCAATGCACATATGTCTGAAATGCATACAGTACTTTCCAACTTACCTCCAACTTAAACACGTACATCAAACCAAACTAATTTAACTTTGTAATTTGCCCCCCTTCTCACAACCCAATTATAACAATATTTGGGCCGTTGAATGAGACTCAGCCCCCGTCGTCGTGTATTATAAAATAATACCAAAATCAGGCCTATGTTTTAATTAAAATCATAATCTGAAGAATATGAATCTGACACCAGCACTAATATAAAAGAACTGAGTATATTCATCAAAAAAAGAAAAAAAAGGAACTGAAATCAGTATATGGTCTATTCATTTACTCAAGGTATGTAGAATATGCATCTCAATCATTACAGCATATAAAAAAAAAAAAATACAAGAATCACTGTCTGGAAAAAACAATTAACATCAGCATTATGTGGTCTGGTCTAAAACAACGACTCCCTGGTGTTGACCTGATGACATTGGGGTTGTGAGGTTGCTTGACTGCAGACGGAGATGTGACAATCTGGTTTGCTGCCGGAGTAACGACGGGTTGTGGTGTTTATTGATAAAAAAGGTCTGAGGGCAAGAACGCTGCTACGTCGACATCCACAAGAGGAGCCACCACGGGTTCTATTGCAGCCGGTTGCTGGTTGCCGCCGGGACAGAACGGTTCTGTATGGACATTCAGCGGAGGGAGGACAGCTGGTTGTGCTGGCTGAAGTGGTTCGATGGCCGCCGGAAAGAACTGTTCTTGATCGAAAGGGTCCGAGGGCAAAAACGCTGCTGCAGCCGGGAAAGAACGGTTCTGCGTGGACATTCATCGGAGGGAGGACAGCGGGTTGTGCTGGCTGAAGTGGTTCGATGGCCACCGGAAAGAACTGTTCTTGATCGAAAGGGTCCGAAGACAAAAACGCTGATGCAGTCGGTTCCTGGTTGCCGGCCGGAAAGAACGGTTCTGCATGAACATTGATCGGAGGGAGGCAGCGGCTTGTGCTGGCTGAAGTGGGTTGATGGCTGCCGGAAAGAACGGTGGCTCATGAACATTAGGAGCCAAAATGGGTTGTGCGCCTGGCAAGAAGGGAGCCACATCAGCATTGAGACCTTCAATGGCCGAACAGTGGTTTAGTCGAAGATCTTCATAACACATCGCGAGCAATTCTCTGTAAGTCAGCAGATAGGGGAAGGACTCAGTTCCCAAGAACCAAATCAAGAAATGCTCAGGCACACGTAATTCTTCTGCTGGCGAAGGTAATGTAGTCCACGCAGAGTTTTCTGTACGCTTGACGCCCGTAGCCTCCATCAAACCAGCAAACTCCAAAGCTTTCTTGACAAAAGCTTCACTGATCTCCGGTAGCGACAGCAAGTAGTCGGTAAAATCCACAGAGAATAGCCAGTTGATCAGCAGGGCAGCCGCCAAAACTCTAATCGCCGTTTCTTTGTTGCTGTTGCGATTGAGCTTGGCGTAGAGTCTCTCTTCCCGAGAGAGAAACTTACGTGGTGAATCCATGAACAATTGAATCGTACTAACAGTTTAAATCTTTTTGTATTGTTAATTTATTTTATTATTATTTTTAATTTATGGGGCTATTTTAGTCAATCTATTGGTCTGAGAAAAAACACGGCTGCTCCCACTGTCAATTTTCACCGTTTAAATCTATTGGTTTTTAATTCAATGCTCAAACGGCGTCGCAAGGGGCTGGCTTTGGAGGGTTTGGGCAAAAATATTTTTTTCATTTCAGATTTTTTTTAATTGTTTAAGTTTTATATCAAAAATTTTAAATCATTAAATATATGCAATTATGTTTCATATAATATTTTCTTTTTATGTTACAAATTTTGAATTTTTAAATTAACATTTTATTTTTATTTTATGTTTAAAATTTTTATATAAATATTGAATAAGTTTTGAGGGTAAAGATGTCATTTTTACATGTCACCTGAGACAAATAAGTGTGTTTAACTAACGTCTGTTGTTAAATACAGGGGGTGTAATAATAATATTCAAATATATATATATATATATATAATATAGGGTCAGAACGATAATATCTAAACTTGAATAGGCAATTTAAAATAATGGAAAATCTAATGGTGGTTGTATCTGTATATTTCTAAATTTATTTATGTAGTTTATAATAAAGAATACAAAATATGACATTTTAGTTATTATTATATTTTACTATATTACTATTTTAATGTAGTAAACTTTTATTATATTCCTATTTTTTATTATTATTACTAAAAATAATATAGTGAAAATATAAAATTTTATTATTATTATTACAAACAAAAACATTTTAATAAAAATATAATTATTATAATTACAAATATAACATTTCAATTATTATATTATATTATTATTTAGACAAATAATAACGTTTTAATGATGACATAATTACTATTATAACATTTACAAATAATAACATTTTAGTAGTAATATATTTATTATTTGAATAAATGTTATTATCAATAACAACATTTCAATAATAATATAATAATAATTATTATTACAAATATAACATTTTTTAATTATTATATTATTATTATATAATATAATAATTATTATTATTACAAATACAACATTTTTTAATTATTATATTTTTACAGACATTTTAACTATTGTAATAACAAGAATTGTATTATTATTACAAGTATAACATTTCAATAATTATATTTTTACTATATTATTACTTTAATAATAATATTTACTATATTGTTTGTTTATTGATCCTATTGAGTTTTGTTTTATTTTTTAATTCTCTTTTTTTTTTACTTAACTTAAATAATTTTGAAATTATTTAGATTAATTTTTTAATCTATTTTTATGGTATTAGACTTATAATCTAAATTGGAAAATATTCATATGTATAAATAATATACCTATTTTACAATAAAGATATTTCAATTTTTGTTTTTGCATGTGTATTTTAGACATACAATTTTTATTTTTACCTATATTTCATATGATATATTTTTATTTATTAACATATTTTCTATAAGAAATTTTGGTTTTGGATATCAAAACAAACCGCCATTTTGAAAAATCATATCTCATTCAATACTAATCGAAATTACTCCACAAATGATGTAATTTTATAAAAATATGCCACAAATAAATAAAATTATTATAAATAGGTAAAAAATAAAAATTAAATAAAAATAATAATTTTATTTATTTTGATATATTTTTCCTAAAACTACAAATAAATTTAATCAGTGATTAGAAATAAGATATGATTTTACAAAATACAAAAAGGAAATCATATCTTATTCAATGAGCCAAATGAAAATTGATGTAGTTTATATTTTAAAAAGTCACAAAATAAATAAAAATTATACAAATAGTATGAATATACAGTAAGTAAAAATAAGAAAAATGAAATTTAAGTAAAATGGGAGATAAATATCTTTAAATTATATATAAGGGTAAGATTGAATAGATTTTAGAAGATATTATTTTTAAATTTATACTATTTTAGTGGATATTTTTGTCCATTTCCTATGGTATTATACGTAATTTGTTTATCATCTTTTATGTACGGTAATTATGATAATTACCAGTCATATTTTCCATTGTTTGTACATGTCTATCAAATTTACAGTTTCATCTTATTATATTTAAAATATTTACTAGTTTTTAAAAATTATCATATAATTACTATGATATATATTTATGTAACCACAGAATTAGTAGATTCACCTGCTCAAGAATTAAGCATAAGGGAAATTAAAAGAAAATCCTATTCTTTTCTTTTTAATAGCATATAAGAATGAAACCTTACGCTACAACATAGCCCCCAGGACTGCCCTATTTTATTTATTTCTTATTGAATTAAATTATGATTTCCAGGTGGTCGATCCTAAAATACCCGTCAGATTTTCTTATGCTCTCTAGCCGTCCATTTTTCTTTTGAGCGGGACCCGCAAATGAAGGGTCTCAAATACATCCTGTAGTGGCGGCCTGGGGAAGTTTAGAAATATAAATATCAAAAGAAATCAGACACAAGGAGAGTCAACGGCCATCGTCCGACCCCATAATAACATCCGTGAAAAGAGAGAGAAGTAATCGGACGGAGATGAAGCAGGTTCTGCAACTGCCTATCTTAGACTTGTCCTCACCGGACCGCTCTTCTATCGCCAATTGCCTACGTCAGGTTCGTTGCTAATAATTTGCCGCGAAAACATAAAAAAACCCTTTTTATTACTTTTTTTTTTTTGGTAGAAATAAAATGTTTGCACTTATATAATATATATATATATATATATATAGGCTTGTATAGAGTACGGCTTCTTCTACGTAGTGAATCATGGGGTGGAGGAGGAGCTGGTTGAGCAAGTGCTGGATGAGAGCAGTAAGTTTTTCTCGCTTCCATTGGAGGAGAAGATGAAATTGCTTCGCAAAGAGCATAGAGGCTACACTCCTCTTTTTTCCGAAAAACTCGATCCCCAATCCACCTCCAAAGGTTGTATAGATTGTAATTACTCTCTTTGTTTTTGATGTTCGTTCTTACTCAATTCTTTTTTTTTTTCTCTTTTCAAAATTAATATAACTATCCCCATTAACATATTTTTAGGTGACTCCAAGGAGAGTTATTATATTGGTCCTCTGGAAAACATGAATCAATGGCCATCTCAAGGTAATTTGGTCAACGCAAGCTTTTATAGTGTTATACATTTCTGCTTACACATATACTGCAATGGAACATAATTTAAGACACAGCCTAATGTTGACAAGAAAAAAGTGATATTTTTTCTTTGGTAGTTAGCATTCATTAAAAACAATTAAAAAAAAACTTAGGGTATAGTAATGTAGTAGTTGTTAAGTACATGTTTTTAGTCAGTGTAAGGAACAATGTGAAATTTGATTGTGAATCCCAAACCGCTATTATACCTTTGTGTTACTTGTTAATATGTGTGAGAGATCACTATTGTTGTGGTTAATGGATGTGTGTGTGTGTGAGAGAGGTTTTTCACATTCCTTGTAAGAATAGTACAGAAATTCTGCCATGCTGGAGAGCTACAATGGATTCCTTTTATAGCAAAATTCTGTAAGTTTCAATGTCTTTTTGTTGAGCATGATTGTTGATTGATGTTCTGGCTTTTCGATATATGAGAAATATGGGACTGAATCAAAATGATTGGATGCCTCAGTTCTGCTGGAGAAAGATTGCTTTCCTTGGTTGCCCTGGCTTTAAACCTGAATGAAGACTTTTTTGAAACAACTGGAGCATTGGATCGGCCAACAGCAGTCCTTCGGCTTTTGCACTATCCTGCAGGTTTACTACCAAAACTTGCCTACCATAATATCTGTTTCTTGCTTTAGAATCTCAGATTGCTTATTTGTTTTCATGGTTTTAGTCATTATCCAGATAAAAAGCAGTGCATCATTTGACCTGCCTTTTCCTTTTATCAATGCCCTGTGGATGGTCCACAAATGTTTATCTATAGCAAGAAAATGAGAAAAAACGTTTGTATGAAAATTTGATTCTAGGAACTATTTCAGTTAGTGGGATAAATTAACACCTAAGTTTTCACACTAAAGTAGAATGATGCCTAATCTATGTTTAACTCATATTTTCACCTATAACAACCATCAATTGATCTTTGCCTCAAGTCAGATGCAGAAGATTTTGCTAGAATATTCAGGATGAGTTTGAATAGTTTTACTTTTGTTACTTAAGAGAGCTCGCTTTGAAGATTACATAATTTCATAACCATTAATTGTCCAATTATACTGGTGATTACTGCAATCAATCAGTACATGTGTGAGATACATTATCATGTATTTCCTTAGAAAGAAAAAATTCCCATGAAATGTTGCTTCACTGTGAAGAATCAGTATATATGGTTGTTTATGTTCTCTGGATATTACTTTCAGGTGACTTTGGATCTTCTGATGAAGAAATACTTGGCGCTTCTGCTCATTCAGATTATGGAATGATCACTCTCCTTGTTTCCAATGGTGTTCGCGGACTTCAGGCATGCTTCTTGTCAATCAATTTTAGACCCCAGCTGTGTTTTCTTTATTATCTTACAGTTTTGAATTATCTTAGTTCGGATGTCTTGTTTATTAGGTGTGCAGGGAAAAATCTAATCAGCCATTGGTCTGGGAAGATGTTCCTCATATTAATGGGTGAGTTCACAATTGTAAACTTTTATTTTGTAAACTTTTATTTAAATGGCAGTATGATTGTGTAAGAATGACAAGTCCAGACCATTTGATTATCTTCTAGGTAAAACCTAATATTGTAACTCATCTGACAATCTACATTCTATAACAATCTATGGTATGCAAAATAAGGCAATGTGAATATAAGCATGCATGTTGTGGCTTTGTTGTCTGTGATCCTTCCTATGAAAATAATTTCTCTTTTGTCTTATAGATGACCGTTTTACTGGTTTTTGCAAATGCTTCCACAAAAGAGTGAACTATTACTGTGTCTCAGGTGTTTAAATTTGAATCTGCAGGACATTCATTGTCAATATCGGGGACATGATGGAGAGGTGGACTAATTGTTTGTTCCGGTATTGAGCAGAAAAACAGATATTGAGCAGACTTTTGTTTGGTGGGTATTTTTCCCTATTTTTCTTACTCTTCTTGCTTTTTTAATTGTAGGTCAACACTGCACAGAGTGATTCCATGTGGACAAGAACGCTACTCTGTAATCGTTTAACTATTTACCTTCACATATTTCTCTCCATCATTTTCCATTATGATCTTAATAATTTGTAATCTTTTTAAAACTTGTCTTTTTTAATTAAATCGATTTTTAGGAATTTACCTCATGTTGAAGTAGGAAATAGACAATTCTGAAAATTATAAAGTAGAAGTAGTTGAATTTTGGACTTTAATCTATTGGGAAATGTCCAAACCCTGTGGCAAAGCGAAATCTTATGTGTCAAACTGTAACCTTGATGTATTAATTGCAGTTGGCTTTCTTCTTGGATCCTAATGAAGATTTTGTTGTGGAATGCATAGAGAGCTGTTGCAATGAGTCATCTCCCCCAAGGTATTAAGAAAACTGTGAACCGCTCTTAAACACACACTAGCCAGTCTTAAATACCTTCACTTGCTTGCTTGCTTAATTATCATGTCTCAAAACGCTTAAATGTTTCATGCTTCTGCTAGCTAGTTATAAAATTTTTGTAATTGACTCATTGGAGATAGTATTTTATTATAATAATGTATGTGTATGTATGTATATATACTTATGCTTGCAGATTCCCTCCAATCAGGAGTGGGGATTACCTTAAAGAACGCTTGAGGCTTACATATGGATCATAGGGCTTGGAATTTAAAAGCTTGATTTATACTTAAAGTGTAATGTATTTCATATTATACTTAAATTAAACAGCAAAAGTTGATGTTCAAGTACTTTTAAGTTTTCTAAAAGCAAGTCCTGGAAATAGTTTTCTATTCACTTGCATGTGTGCCTTAGTATTAAAGAAAGTTGGATTCTAAGGTTAAAATTGAAATTTCAAGGGTTAAAGAATATTAATATTTAATAATTTGTGGAACCAAATGATACGTAATTTCCTTCATTACGTTTTATTTACGGTAAATATAATTGATACGTAATTTCCTTCATTATGTTTTATATACGGTAAATATAATAATACTAGTCATAAATTTCCATTTTGTACATGTCTGTCAAATTTACAGTTTCATCTCATTATAGGTTAAAATATCTATTAGTTTTTTAAAAATTATTATCATTACTATTATGGTGTGTGTGTATATATATATATATATATATATAATCACTGAATTAATAGATTCACCTGCTAAAGAATTACGCGTGAATTTTTTTTTTAAACCCTATTCTTTTTCCTTTTAATCTCCATTATTATTTGGATATGGTTTAAACTTTGCTAGATTTGAGCCATCACCTTTTAATGTCCAATATGATTTGGATTTGTGTGTGGTTTAAACTTTGCTTCTTTTTTTTTTCAAAAAAAGGAAAAAGACGAAGCACTTCTGAGACAGCTAGATCTGAGCCACCAGAATAAGAATGGGGACCACATGTTAGTGATCCATCTCACTTTCTTTTGACAATCAATGGTCAAGATGATTCACGAAAAGGAATCAATGGTCAAGATTGTGAAATATGAATAAGTGGTTTGGATAAGCTTTTAAAATACATTATTGTACGATGAGATATCTTATATGCGATTATACGCTAGAATATACCCCTCCCAGGCTTACCCTATTCTTTATTGATTTGAGTTATAAATTTCCACGTGGACGATCCTAACATATCCTTCAGATTTGGACCAAGATCTTCTTATGCTCCCTAGACGGCCCCTAGCCGTCCACTTGCCTTTTAGGCTGGGACCCGCATTTTAAAGGTCTCAAGAACATCCGGTAGTGGTCTGAATAAAGTAAAGAATATATTGGGAGTTCTCAAGAACATCTGGCGGAAGTAAAAAATAAAATAAAATTAATATTAAAAGAAAATATACATTCAGCATCGAAGGACACAGTTATAATTTATATATATATACACACACACACACACATAGTTAATATAATCACATTTAAATATATTTATTTTTTCCCTACAAAAACATTATTAATTATTTCGATTACTTATGAGACATTACATAAATAAAAGGCTAAAATTAATTTCTAAGACATTGATCTCGTTGAGTAAGCTCACGTTTGTTATTAACTTCTGTGTTTTGTTTTTATTTGTTTTATTTTATTTTTATGAAATAGTAAGTAAATAGTGAATTCAAGTCCTTGATAAAAACAATGGTGTACAAGTGAATGATTGTAATACTTGAGCTACCTCATAAAAATATCTATTGCATTTATAATGGAATTATAATATTTATTATTTACAGAGTATTTCTTTAACAATATCAAAATATAACATTTAGACTAATAATTTAGGTTTCTCCTAGATTAAAAAGGATTAGATTATTACATCATTTGGGATTCTTTAAAAGGTAGATGTATGGTTTTCACATCTATATACCACTCAAACCATTTCTATTTGAAATAATTTGTCTTTAAATTTACAAGAGTTTTCTTCCTAATGAATTTACACTCAAGTTATTTTGAACCATGAAATTAAATTCAATAATCATTGTTTTTAGTCATGTACAAAATCAATTGCTCCCTCATCACTACCACTTTCCAAACCAACAAACATGTGCTTAAAATTTGGATAACTTATAATAGTGAGAACCCAATTAATTTAAAAACCATATTATCTTCAATGTCCAGTGAATTAGAGCTATCAAACAGATAATTTTGAATCCTCTTTCATGCTGATGTGTCAGAAAACAGTTTAATAACTTATCCATATTTCATATTTTGATTAATACAAACATCACAAGCTCCTAAAGTAGTGAATCCAAAGTTGATAACTCACCCAATTATTTAGGCAGGGGTACACAATACCCTTCACTAAAATAATAATAATAATAATAATAATAATCTAATTTTTATATAGAGGATAACTTTGACGGCGGATCTGAAGAGTTCAATGTACAAACTTATGTGCGAAGCACTGGATAATTACCATTTTATCCGCGACACTCGTATATGGATATAGAGCCCGTTGCCTCTCTCCTCTTTCTTCTCTATCGTCCCGTCTGTAGAAGGCGTGGGAGAAGCCCTAACAACCACTTACCGGATTCGGATCCGATCCGAATCAACAGCCAAGTCCGATGACTCGGAAGTGTTCCCATTGTAGCAATAATGGCCATAATTCAAGGACTTGCCCGAACCGAGGGGTGAAGCTGTTCGGGGTCCGATTGACCGACGGGTCGATCCGGAAGAGCGCCAGTATGGGCAACCTCAGCCACTATGCGGGGTCCAGCTGCGGTGCGCATCCCGGCGGCGCTAACATTCCGGGTTCTCCCGGGGATACTCCGGATCACGGTGGAGCAGCAGACGGTTATGCTTCGGAGGATTTCGTGCCCGGTTCGTCGTCGAGCTGTCGTGAACGGAAAAAAGGTTCGCTTTTTATTTGCTTTCCTCTGTGTTCAGTTTGAATTCAATATGTTTTGGCTTGTATCTAGCTTTGGATTTATAAGGTTTTGATAAAATAGTTTTTTGTTATTTAATGTGAAATTAGAGCAGCAATTGGTCGAGATGCAATGGTTTTTTCCTTTTTAATTTTTGTTTGGGATAAAAATATGTAATTTAAATGTTTGTATTGCATTTTACCATTTTGTTTGAAAGATATGTTCTGGAATCTACTGTTGGATCTTCGTTTCTTTATGTAGTTACATCGAAACACAAATTTGGATTGGTGCCTTTATTCTGAATGAAGATTTGCAGTATTTGAGTTTTGATTGTGCGTAACCAAGTTTGTGTTGCTAAGTAACCATAAAGATTGTTTTTTTTTTGTGATGTTTCAAGTATTAAATTGACAAAGAGTGTCAGTGAAGCTTAAAATTTTCTAAAATTAATTGTATGCGTCCTTTTGTTATATACTTGTTTTGGTTGTACTGTGAATGCCCATTTTGTGTGAAGAATAGCTAATAGTTTTCTTCTGCAGGTGTTCCATGGACTGAGGAGGAGCATCGAATGTTTTTACTTGGGTTGCAGAAGCTAGGAAAAGGTGATTGGCGTGGAATTGCACGCAATTATGTCATATCAAGAACACCTACTCAAGTGGCTAGCCATGCTCAGAAATATTTCATTAGGCAAACTAATGTGTCTAGGAGAAAAAGACGTTCCAGCTTGTTTGACATTATTGCAGATGAAGTTAGTGCTTTCTCTCTATTTTTTAAAATACTCCCTATTAGCATTGCTATTCCTAAAGTGATATGATATACCAGTGTTGTGCATATTTGTTCACAGCCTTTCTATGTGCTACTTATCAATGGATATGACTTACCACAGTATGCATTATGTTCATACCCCACCCTACACACAACGTAAAATTGCATAGAACTTCATAGTTTCAGTGATTACTATAGCTTTATGTGCACTCCTATATTTATTAGATTCTTGATGGATGTATTTTAAGGGGTTCTTATATTGGTCTTGAATACTAGACTTTTTCATTCCCAGATATTGTTGTTCTTCATGACTCTGTAAATAGTATCATATTTGCTAAAAGTAACATTCCTTCCATTTCTCCCTTTCCCATCCTAATTATTTCGTCTCCCACCAAAACACTCATAAGTATACTTGATATTATTGCTTTAGTTCTTTGATTGGTTAGAAACAGGAGTGTAACTTGGACATCTCTGTGGCAATTAAATTGCAATAGTTTTATAGTTACTTGGTGTATTGTTGGGAACTAGAGTCATTTTTCTCGTGAACTATATTTGAGACCTATGTTGTTCTGAAGTTCTGCTGGTTCATGTAAGAAACTTTTCAGATATATTTATCTATGCTTGGTTGTTCTATTTCTACAGTCGACTGATGCTCCAATGGAACCTCAAGACTTCTTGTCTGTCAACCATCCACAACCTGAAATGCGAAGTGAAAATCCATTGCCTGCTGCTACTGCACTTGATGAGGAATGTGAATCAATGGATTCCACCAACTCAAATGAGGGAGAATCTCTTCCTCCGAAGTCTGATAGCTCACAATCCTGTTACCCAGTATTATATCCTGCTTATTTCTCACCGTTTTTTCCATATTCCCTACCATTGTGGCCTGGATATGATAATAGCACGGAGCCTAATAAGAAGGAGACACATGAGGTGCTGAAGCCAACAGCAGTGCATTCAAAGAACCCAATTAATGTTGATGAGCTTGTAGGCATGTCAAAACTGAGTTTGGCAGAGCCTATTGGTCATGCTGGTCCTTCATCTCTATCACTTAAGCTGCTTGATAGTTCATCTAGGCAGTCAGCTTTTCATGCTAATCCAGGCTCTGAAGGTTCAAGCATGAATTCGAGTGGCAGCCCCATCCATGCAGTTTGATAGGCAGTGATTCATTAGATTTAGGTCAGCTAAATGGTGATGAACACTACAGATTAATGTTAATACGAGACTAATGCTAATAATGTGCAGTCTGGTTTATTTTCAGTTATATTTCTCTTTGTGGAATCAAATTAATAAGGTTTTCTAGTTTTATATTATTTATATTATTTTTTATCAATGGGTCTGGTGTATTGTCAAATTATTCTTATTTAAATCTTGTCATACTGTGTGTCCGTTTAATTATTGTTCACTAAACCGCTTAGTTTTTTAACGGCTCAAGCATAACAGTAAGTGTCCCTTAAATTTATGTATGAGAATTAGCAAATTAGCCTGTTAATCTTGTTAATAAATTTATGATTTTCAAAGCTCGATGTTAGAGGGGACAGGAAATAATTTAATTTTCTTATTTGAATTGGAGAAAAAAGAAGATTTCGAAGGCCGATTTTTCATTTTCAAAAAAAAATATTTAAAAAACCTTTTAACATTTTAAAATTATCCTATTAATATTATAGAGAAAAATTTTATTAAATTTTATATAAGAGTATTTTTATAAATATTAGTTGAATTTTTATTGTTATAATTATTTTATTAAATAATTATCTTAATAATAATTATTTTACAAATAAAAAAAGGGGAAATTATTTTAAAAAATAATCAAGCAAAATTCTTTTAGAATAATTTCAAGACCTTGTGGAAGCCCTGTCGAGCCTTTCTTCCGCCATCAAACGCCAGACGCAGACAGAGCTATGAACCTCTTCAACTCAAACAGACCCACCACCAGCAAACCATGGCCCAACAAGAAACCACCACACAGATCCCCATTCCTCTCTCTCCCCTTCTTCACCTTCATCTTCTTCCTCCTTTTCTTTCTCGTCTACTTCTCTTTCAGCCCCAGTTCTCTCCTCTCCGTAACTTCCAAAACCTCTACTTTTCGTTCTCGTCAATGCACATCCCGAGCTCCAATCCCCGGGGAAAAGTTCCTGTGGTATGCGCCGCACAGTGGGTTCAGTAACCAGCTCTCGGAGTTCAAGAACGCCATTTTGATGGCTGCCATTTTGAACCGGACTTTGATTGTTCCACCGATTTTGGATCACCATGCTGTTGCTCTAGGTAGCTGCCCCAAGTTTAGGGTTTTGGGTCCTAATGAGATTCGGATTGCAGTTTGGGATCATGTAGTTGAGCTCATCCGGAGTGGGAGGTACGTGGGTTCGCGCTCTTTCTCTGTTTAGAGATTGGTGTTTAGTTCTGTAAGATTAGACTTTGTGTTTTATGGGTTTCTTTTAGCTTTGTTACTGATTGAAACAATGTATAGTTTTCATTGAATCCATTGTTTATTACAGTGAAATTTATGCAAATGAAGTTGGACTCTTGTGTATTTGTTATTTTGGTTATTGAAGACTAGCCAAATAGAGTTTACTGGAGGTTCTGGCTGATTGAAGTACAAGTGCATAGCAATTTTTACACCCAAATTAATGCTCATTTCTTCCCTTCAAGTTCTTCTGAAATTAGGAGAGCTTAACTGCATTGAGTTTAATAAGATTCATTGCACATAAATCTACTTGGTCTGTTTGAATCTCTCGGAATTAGACTTTCCTTTGATTCGGCATTGTATCATGTTGTCATATTATTATGTTTTAAAAGGCATACCAAATGATATCTACTTACGGCTTCAAATTTTAGGATATTTGTAAGGTTTTACCAGTATATTTCCTTCTTGCTGTAGGTATGTCTCCATGGCTGATATAATTGATATTTCTTCATTGATTTCTTCTTCCTTTGTCCGAGCCATAGATTTTAGAGTCTTTGCTTCATTATGGTGCAATTTGAACATAGATGTTACTTGCCTCAATGAATTAGATACACAGTCCTCTTTGCTGGACAGTCTGAAACAATGTGGGTCTCTACTCTCTGGACCTGATGGTAGTTTAGAAAAGTGTTTATACACTGTGAATGAAGATTGCAGAACTACAGTTTGGACATACAAAAATGGAAATAAGGATGGGGCTTTAGATTCTTTCCAACCTGATGTTCAACTCAAGAAGAAGAAGAAAATCTCATATGTTAGGAGACGCCGTGATGTATATCAGAGTCTCGGGCCCGGTTCTGAAGCTGAATCAGCAACTGTGCTGGCATTTGGGACCCTTTTTACTTCTCCATACAAAGGTTCTGAGCTGTACATTGACATCCATGAAGCTCCAAGAGATCCGAGGATACAAAATCTGATTGAGAAACTTGAATTGCTTCCTTTTGTCCCCGAAATTATGAGTGCAGGTAAGAATTTTGCTCAAGAGACCATCAAAGCTCCATTTCTTTGTGCTCAGCTCAGGTTGTTAGATGGGCAATTCAAGAACCATTGGAAGACTACTTTTGTGGGGTTAAAGCAAAAATTGGAAACGTTTCAGCAGAGTGCTCGTCCGATTAACATATTTGTTATGACTGATCTTCCTGAAGGTAATTGGACTGGGAGTTACTTGGAGGATTTGGCTGGAGATTCAAATCGGTTCAAGCTCTATCTTCTGAAAGAAAGAGATGAGTGGGTGATACAAACAGCTAAAAGACTTGTGGAAGCAAGTCATGGGTTAGGGTTTGGGTTTGTTCGTGAAGCTCTTGGTGGAAGTGGTAAGAATAAGAAATGTGTTCCTCCATTGTTACCTGATGTACTTCTATACATGGAAGAAGCTGTTTGTAGCTGTGCTTCACTTGGATTTGTTGGGACCCCTGGTTCAACCATTGCAGAGAGCATAGAGCTGATGCGAAAGTATGATGTATGTTCAAAGTCAAAGTCTGACTGAGAAAACAAAAATCTCAAATACAGTGTATAGTTCTTAATTCTTATTTATTTTTCTTCAATTATTTTTATTATATAAAAAATGGTTACTCTTTTTGTTGAAAACTTAAAAATAAATGGTGTTTTCATGGAATGTATAACCGGTCATGACTTTTCTTGTGGTCCTCCCACTAGATATTTGGTGATTTTTTTTTTCGTTTAAAAATAAAAAAATGGTGTGAAAGCAGGTAGGTTGGCTACATTTTTCTTCATTAATGTAATAATTTTGGTTGGTGAACTTCATAAAATTGCTCCGACCAAAAAAAAAAAATTTTTATTTTTTCTTATTTTTGAATTTTCCGACCAAGAAAACTTGGTTTATGAAATTGTCACGTAGAACGCCTGCACCAACCAATCTTTTCAAAGTCAAAGTCATCTGTGATACTCCACAATTTGTGGTGGATGGCAAATTTCTTTCTAATTAAAGTATTAAAATGAAATTTATCTTTTAAATTATTAGTAATTTATGCACTAAAAGTAAGACTTCATGTATTATTTTTTTATGAAGATTGAATAATTAAATCTTTAATTACGACTATGATTTTCCCCAGAAAATAAAGAAGTAAGAATTACAAAATGAACAAGAAAAGTTGAATTTTTAAGAGGATTGATCAATTAATTAATTTGTTAATTACTTGAATTTTTCTGATAAAGAAAATCTATCTGCCTAAAAAAATGTCACATACGTGTGCCAGTCCACTATTTGGGCAAGTGTGTGATAAAATATTTTCAAAGATATATATATATATATATATATTTGGTGAATTCAAAGATATATAATTATATCCAACGGCAAACTACTTGTTTGCTTCGTTCTCTAATAATTTCAACATTTTTTGGGTACCTTTTAAAAGTTTAAAACTTTTTCCGACTTGGAACATTCAAAAGCACGTTTTAAAAGACGAGTAAAATTATAAGATTAATACTGATTCATTATTTATATATATTATTTATTTATATAGTAATTAATGATTAATTATTGATTAATTTTTTTAATTATAAAACTCTAATAAAAATAAATCTATAAGGCTCAACTATTTTAACTTATCCACGTCACTACGGATTACAGGCCCGCAGACAATTCATATTTTCTAAAAAGAAAATGCTAATAATAATAATAATAATAAAAGTGACGATTTTCTTTTTCTTTCGAATAAAAAAAGTGACGAATTTTGCACGTGAAAAAGGAGGAGTCTCAACAAGGACATTGGGAAACACGACGTCGGATAAGGTTTATCGAGATCCACCTCTTTTTGGGAAAAAAAATAATAATAATAATAATAATTAGGCAAGCACTTGGTATAAACAGGGACATTCTGAATTGATGTATTGAGCTTTTGCTAGTTTCTTGCGGAAGCCAGACCGCGACGTTCGTCAATTTCGTTGTATTTTTAGTGTCTTGGTGTTGATTTCGATTACTGAAAATGGAGAGCGTAGATCATTTAGCTGATGAGAGGGGGAAGGCAAGCTTCGATGTGGACGAGATGAAGGTCGTCTGGGCTGGTTCTCGCCATGTCTTGGAGCTCTCCGAGCGGATTGCTCGCCTCGTCGCCAGCGATCCGGTGAATATTCTTAGTTTCATCTTCTTCTTCTTCTTTTTTCTTTTTTTTTAAAGGAAAAAAATACATTTTTTCCCTCCGTATTCCGTCTGTTTGGTTCTCGAGAAAAAATTAAGTGTTGGAAAAACTTTAGAACTTAGTTGCTGGTATGGAAGAGTTTCAATGATAAAAGATAGAGGATGTGAGATGCATTGCTAACTGATTCTAAGTTCTGATTCATGTGGATTAATGTTTAATTGTTAGTATTCCGTATTCGTGATTTGTGTATAGCTGTTTGGTTAGTTAAATTTATTATTTTCTTTTCACTTGGCTGATTTCTGTGCTTCAGTTTGTCTAAGGCTTCGTTTAGTTTCTGAATAATGTAAAAGGGAAACTTGGAAATTTATGCGAGCCATGCCAACTGAATACTCCTTACCACTTAATAAGTTTCATATGCACACAGTAATTGTTAATCAACCTGGAGTTCGTAATTTAAGATTTTGTTATTGTCCTTCAATACCAAAAATTTGGTTGCTTAATTATCTTCGAAAGCTGCAACGAATTTTTTTTTACACATGCTTTCTGAAGAAAAAACAGCTGGGATGCATTTGCTTTTTTTTTCCTTGGGATTTGGGGTAATCTGATATTTTTAATTTTTCTGTTCTTCTTAGGCCTTTCAAAAGGATAACAGAACCACGCTAGGAAGGAAAGAGTTGTTTAAAAATACACTGAGAAAAGCAGCTCATGCCTGGAAACGCATCATTGAGCTTAGACTTACTGGTATGCTACGTCTGAGTTTTCTTGCTTTACAAAATATGTATGTTAGATTACAATGGTCACTCCCTATCTCCTAAAATGAAATAAAAAAATCTGTGATCATATAATTTAACGGTGCTAGTTTTTCTATTAAAACAGAAGAAGAGGCATCAAAGTTGAGGTTTTATGTGGATGAACCTGCTTTCACAGATCTTCACTGGGTAAGTTTTTTCTGGTGGATATGCAGCATTCGAAATGGTGAATTTCCTCTTTTTGTGTTTATGTTGCGGAATTTTGACACTTTACTTGTTTGTGGGGAGCATTGGAAATTCTCCTTCTAATTTTTTCTCAAGGTGTTAAATATATTTAAGGTTGGGACTCTGAGCTTGTAATATGAATTCAACATACAAATTGTATTCAGGGAATGTTTGTGCCAGCTATTAAAGGACAGGGAACGGAAGAGCAGCAACAAAAATGGCTACCCTTGGCATATAAGATGCAAATCATTGGTTGTTATGCTCAAACTGAACTTGGACATGGTTCCAATGTTCAAGGGCTTGAAACCACTGCAACTTTTGATCCCCAGACGGATGAGTTCATTATTAACAGTCCTACACTGACTTCAAGCAAAGTGAGTAAAATGGCTGATATGATCTATACTCTCTCTCTTTTTGGAAAAATAATGCAGTGATTATCTTCTGACCAAGATATCTAGCCTATTGCTGGAGATGTTTTTATTTAAAAAGATCTTTTCAAACTTAACCAATTGAGACACTTTTTTTGGTGAATCTTGTGTATATTGCTGTTATGTTTCTCAGCACTTCTTGACTAAGCTTTCTAGATTTGGTTCTTATCATTCTTTCTGCACTGTTGTGATTAGTGGTGGCCTGGTGGATTGGGTAAAGTTTCAACACATGCTGTTGTTTATGCTCGTCTTATTACGGATGGTCAGGATCATGGAGTCCATGGTAATTACCAAATTGATTGAATTTCTTCAATTGGAGGGTGATCTTTGATACTAATTATGAAAATTTTCATTGTTAGGTTTCATTGTCCAGCTTAGGAGCTTGGATGATCACTTACCTCTTGAAGGCATTACAATTGGTGATATTGGAACGAAATTTGGTAATGGAGCATACAACACTATGGACAATGGGGTTTTGAGATTTGATAATGTGCGGATACCAAGGAATCAAATGTTAATGAGGTTAATAGTTTTGATTTACCTCTCCCCCTATAAACACACGCACACGCACACATGTAAATATCATGTTTTTGTGTTTTTGTATATGATTATCATATGTAAATAGCTTAATAGATAAATTTGTTCCTTTAGACAGTTGGAGTTTCACATGTTGATTTATCTTCTTTCTAATGTCCATTTTCTTAAAGTTTGTGATTTGAACCATTTTAATCTGAAATGTTCTACATTCTGAAATTTCATTTGGGTTTTTTCATCTGGGTAAAACTAATGAGCCAGTACATTGTGCAAATTAGATAACACAGTTTTTTGCGGGGTTATACTTCTAGAATGTTTCAAATTTTCATAGAAACAATGAATCCTGTTGCTTGTTTCAGTTGGATCAAAGAATTTATTGGATAAGAAAAAAGTATTTATTAGATAATAAACTTTCAATGTTGAAGATCAGAGAAGATTTAGCCATAGCCTAAGACTTAATTAAAAGGAGCCTTAATAGATTCTCCTTGAGTATTTTATGGAGCTAAAGGATATATCTATATGACTATGAGTTGATTTGAACTCACACTTTATCATAGTATGTGCAATAAAAGTTTCAAATTTTCCTCATTACTCAACTAAGATTTGCTATTCTGAACTTTCTTTCAAATGGGCCAGGGTTTCACAGGTTACAAGGGAAGGGAAATATGTACATTCCAATGTTCCACGGCAGCTAGTTTATGGAACAATGGTGTATGTGCGACAGACAATTGTAGCTGATGCTTCCTGTGCTTTGTCAAGGGCAGTTTGTATTGCAACAAGGTATAGTGCTGTTCGTAGACAATTTGGTTCACAGAAGGGTGGTGTTGAGACTCAGGTATGCTTTTAAATATTTTCTTCTTTGAAATTATTATGGCATGCTTACTTTTTATGGGAAAATGTTATTAATATATGTTGAATTAACATCTACTAGGTAAAGTTTTTCTGTATTCTTTTGCTTGGGTATTACTGTTTTTCAACTTAATGAATGATGGTTGGATAGTATTTATGAACTGCATGGTAGCTTATTTGAATTGATGTGATTTTTATGATCATTGTAAGATATCTAGGCTTACCAACACCAGAAGATCTGATATAAGAACAATTTAACATGGCAATTGGACAGCCTCAGTAGTAAATTATTACATATTTTGAACTTTGAAGTTTAATCTTTGAGTTGAAGAAATTGTGTTTTGAACTCCTTTTTTCTTATGGATGATTTAATTGATGTCAATTCGTTTTTTATATCTTTTGTAGATGATGTATCTAACAGTTCACTTCTCCTTTTTTACTTTAGGTGATTGATTACAAAACTCAGCAAAATAGGCTCTTCCCTTTGCTGGCTTCTGCCTATGCTTTCAGATTTGTTGGTGAGTGGTTAAAATGGCTATATACGGATGTGACTGAAAGATTGCAAGCTAATGATTTCTCAACATTGCCTGAGGCTCATGCATGCACTGCGGGTTTGAAGTCTTTAACTACTTCTGCAACTGCTGTAAGTAGTTGTTACTGACCTTCACCATATTCCTAATCATTAGCTTACTTTAATTTACACAGCTGTCAACATGACACTTTTGAGTAGCCTCTTTCTGACATTCACCTTTTACACTAATGAAAAAGGAGGTTGGTTGTTCCAATACTCACCCGCCTCTCCAACACACACGAACACACAAAAGAATAAAAAATAAAGAAAATAAAAGAAAGGAGGTTGGTTGTTCTTGTTGATATCGTACACTATATGATTTGTAAAGTTATTATGCATTCAAAATAATCAAAATGATAGAAAACATGGAAAAATATTTCTCACAACCCGTTGTAGAGACTGTAAACCGTGCCTATGTGTTTAGAGTTTCTGATGTAACTGTGTAAGACACTTCCATACTTTATCTAAACATTTCCCCATAGTACAACATGTCCTTTAAGAATGATCTCTCTCTCTCTCTCTCTCTCTCATACACACACACACACCCACCCACCCACATACATGTTCACGCATGATGTTAACAAAGCAAAATGAGGTGTGCAGAACTAAGCTTTAGCGGGGCGACCAGCTTCTGTTGGGCTTAAGCATGGCACATGTTTGTTCTATCCAAAGCACATGTGACCCAATTTCAGATCTGTGAGCTATGTACTGTCTAAGCATTAAACATTAGAGTTAAAATGTTGCTGAACTGTGGATGCGCATTGTCCACATGTGATGAGGATTGTATTTCTTGAGGTTATTACATGGATAATTCCAGATAATCCCTTATCATTTCTGAATACGTGATATTTTATCAATTTCCACATTCGATTTAGATTCAGTGATACATTTTGTATGTCTTGCATTTTACTCTGTAATTTTTTTGGCTATGAAATCTAACAAAACTATTACTATCTAAGTTATGGTGATTTGGGTTTACTAAATATTTACTTGGATTGCAGGATGGGATCGAAGAATGCCGTAAATTATGTGGTGGTCATGGTTACCTATGTAGCAGTGGGCTTCCTGAGTTATTTGCAGTTTATGTTCCTGCTTGTACTTATGAAGGGGACAATGTTGTTCTACTTTTACAGGTCAGTGATACATATATATATATATATATATACACACACACTTAACTATTGCTGGTATTTATTTGAAGTTTAAATTAGTGGTTGTGAATTGACTCAAGAAGAATCCATTCTAATTGTTGGGTGAGTTATTTTGCAGCAAGTTATATGAATTGGGATGTATGTTATTGCACAGTGGAAATTAGGTGGTGGTTATCAATAATTTTTTTCTGGGTTGGGATTGTGTGTGCTCATTGTGTGAAAACATTTTTGTCCCGGTATTATTTTAGCTACATGTGCTGATGATAAACAAAAAATTAATTTATGTAGGTGGCAAGGTTTCTTATGAAGACTGTTTCTCAGTTGGGGTCTGGCAAAAAGCCTGTTGGAACCACAGCTTATTTTCTGCAAGTGGAACATCTGATGCAATGTAGTTCAAGTGCTCGAAAAGGTTATTAGTCCATATGTTTATCAAAAAAAATGTTCCTTTCATTTCCAAGTTTTCATGGATACTTGCATGTGCACATATATGTTCCATACATATATTGGTTAGGTGGTACTTTTGGTTTCTTTGGAAACTAGGATTTGTTTTGAAACCACGTTTTAGATAATTGAGAACTGAAATATGGTAAGCTTTTTAACGTGCTCTATGAGCCACTGCATCAAGTAATTTACATTTTTTAATTCTTATTCTCCTGCAGCTGAGGATTGGTTGAAGCCTAGTGTTATACTGGAGGCGTTTGAAGCAAGGGCTGTTAGGATGTCTGTTGCCTGTGCTCAAAGACTTGGCAAGTTTGCAAATCTAGAAGAGGGTATGTCTTTTCTGCCTCTAATAAGTTTGCATCTGTATTTCCTGTTAAAATGTCTGAAAGAAATGCCTTCATGAGAATGATAGGTTATATGAGTTGGCAAAATTTCTCCAAATCACGCAATTTTCCATTACTTTCATCCTTAATTTCCGTGTTAAATTTCCTAGATTGGCCAGCACAATTTAGTAGCTTTTGAAAGTAAAGCGACCATTTGTATTACACTAAATAGAACACTTAGTTGCTAGGTTATATTTATATGCTATGCTAGACTTGTATATTTTCCTTATACTCCTTTCTGCAGGCTTTTTGGAACTCTCTGCTGATCTAATTGAGGCGGCTGTTGCTCATTGTCAATTAATTGTTGTTTCCAAGTAAGCTTCTTCCTTATTATTATGTGCGTTGAAATTTTAAGTGTCTTGTATAACAAGTTACTAAGTTACACACACACTATGCTATTATTCAGCCTCTTGTCAAATACTGAATCATTTGAACCACTGAGACCCTTGGCCTTTTAGTTCACTGAGGGAAAAGTTACATACTTTTCTCATATTGGTCATTTGTTTCTTAATTAATCTGTGTCTAAGAAGCATCTTTATGAAATAGGTTCATTGAGAAACTGAAACAAAACATTCCGGGAAAGGGAGTGAAGGATCAGTTGGAGAACCTCTGTAACATATATGCTCTCTTTCTTCTTCACAAACATCTGGGCGATTTCCTGTCCACCGGTGTTATCTCATCCAAGCAAGCTTCACTTGCAAACGATCAACTTCGATCTCTTTACTCCCAGGTTTGCCTTTGAATACCACATTTCCTTGCATAATCTAAACAGCTCGTGTGCTCAGTTAGTTCTAATTATGAGTTTTGTGGGTTTGTTTAGGTCCGTCCCAATGCTGTTGCCCTTGTCGATGCATTTAACTACACAGACCACTTCCTTGGCTCGATTCTTGGCCGGTACGACGGTAATGTGTATCCAAAACTCTATGAAGAGGCGTGGAAAGATCCTCTGAATGACTCAGTCGTACCTGATGGCTACCATGAATACGTGAGGCCTATGTTGAAGCAACAACTTCGTAATGCAAGACTCTGAAGCACCCACAGCAAGACGCCCCAAAGAAAGGGAAAATAAATAAATAATACTCGTAATCGATTTATTTTCTAATACAGACGAGATAATATATTTTTTTAAGTTTTCTAGAATTCTACGTTAAACTTTATGATGCTCTAGGGTTTTACATTAAAACAATTAATAATTATTAATAATCTTTTAAATAACGATCACTAATCAATTTCCAGTTTACACTTCATGCTTGTACCAATCAAGCATTGTTAAGGAGTGGATATACTGACTGGTATCAGATGTTCTCACACATTGTACTTAAAGCTTGGAATTCCAATGTGTTTTCAATCTTCCACTTCAACTGGTCAGATGATTAAAGGCTTAATTTAACTTGTACAATTAGTAAGTCTGAAGAAAAAAAATTAGAACTTATTATTGTTGGACCCCATATCAGTTTGGGGTTTGCCCATGTCCACTAAAAGTGAGTCCAAAATTGAAGACGTGGACCAGTACAGATAAGCCGTATTGATTAACCAGCTAGCCAGTACAAGATTGACACTCGCATTTTGGACTTGTGGGCAAACCAACAAAATAATCCAGTATTGATTAAGAAAGTAGCACTGATACGTTTTTCCTTTTCCGGATAAAAATGCGTAGACTTATGTTCTATTGTACCTGTATGTCTTTCTGGCTTGCCAAACACCACACAACTTTCTGTGGTTGCCAATTGCTCTTCGGCTTCAATTTCTACTCTCTTTTTTTCCCCTTACTCCCTGATCATAAAGTTGCTTCTGTATATTTAATATATTTATGACCTACCACTCACCACTGTAAGAAATGCAGGTGAAGGACAGAAGCCTTTACTAACGAAGAAAAAGTATATACTAGAAGATTTTTTTCTTCTGGATAAAGAATAAATATTAAATGGGTAACGTAGCAGCAACTTTAATAGCCAAACTATCTACCAAAACAAAAACAACTTTAATAGCCAAACTAAACCATCTTCCTCTCACCAAAAAAAAAAAACTAAACCATCTTCCAACCAAATTTATTGGTCGGTGCATACGAAGGCAGATGAAGAAAAAAGAAAGAAAAGAAGCATAGTCATCACTGCTAACACGTCTGCAGTCGCATGGCGAAAAACCACACTCATACCGATCATGCCTCGTCTTTTATCAATTGTAGCATCTACATCAACTTTCAGCATATTTGCTTGAAGTTGTTTCCAAATTTTGCATCTTAACTGTGCAGAAAGTCTAATCTTTTAAGTTTTCAGATTGCAATTCATGAAGCAGACCCATTGCTTTCCCCAAAATATGTTCAGATGCGCTAAAACATCCACAATGTAAAATATGATTACGTTGGTTGCAAAGAAACCGCTACACATAGAATAAAACAGATAAATCTTCCTCTTTCAAAGTGTAAAAGTACCATTTATACCAAAAAAAAAGTGTAAAAGTACCACGAGATAAGAATCATGGTTATATGGTATAACATACGATAGAACCATGTCAACTTTCAAATTCGATTAGAAACATCACATAACATAATCAAAGTGTATGTGTAATCGATTCGTCAACCTTTTCTCACAAACCACAAAAACCAGATTGGAAAATATATTTACAATTGAGCTCCTTGGCAGAAGACAGTACCATGATAATCTTAATCTTAAATAAAAAAAGTTGAAAAATGTTTTGAAGGATAAGAGCTCTGAACTCGCGGATTAAATTAATTTGGTTAAGACTTTTTGAAAAAAAATGCACTCACCAAAGTTCGTGTCATTAAATGTGGGTCGATTCATCTTAATTTATAAAAGAAATAAGGACTCTAAGGAGAGAATCATTCATTTGACAAATTTGTTTCTTTTTTAGTATAAAATCATTTTCGCAGATTTTAACATAGTATTTACTTGCTTATCATAAGACAGTTTGACAAAAGACTATTTTGAAAGAAAGTGTAATATAAATTATATGAATGAGATGTTAAGGAAAAATTTGCAGAATGAGTAAGAACAGAGTCTATTGCTCTAGAAGTATAAACCAAATAAACCAAACAAAAAAATGTACCTTTTTTTCCACGAAAATGATTTCCCAGGGTCACATTGTGAAAGGTTTAACTATTGCTATCTAACACGTATTTTATTTGCTATATATTTACAATCGTATTTCAGTTGGTCTATCTTTTTCAAATTAGCATTCTAGCAATACTCCAAATTATTAAAACATTATAAATTAATATTTATATATATAAATATATATCGGCTTGGTTACGCCAAATTAAGAAAATATTAAATATGTATGAGACTTTGTTTTCTAGTGAAGTCTATGGCTGTCGTTTGTTTTAAAGAAAAATGGAAAACACATTTTTTTTTGAAACTGATACCTGTGGCTTGGGGGGATCGTGGGAAGTGGGGAGCAACTCGAAGGGGACGAACCGGACGATCATAAAGAACGATTCAAGTCGGCTCTTTTGACCAATCCAGTTGGGATTTATAAAGACGATGGAAATAAATTAAATGGACTGACTGAAAATAAAAATGTGTGATTGATACACATAATTCTTTTATTGTTTTATATTATACACATTTTGTTATTATTTTTTAATTTCGTATTTTTTTTTTCTTTTATTAACAATTTTATTTTGTCATGAAATTCTATATTTAATCCAAGCATTGCCTTGGGAAACATTTCCATTTGCTCATTTGTTTCTTTCTTCTTCTTTTTTCTTTTTGAAAAGTGAGAAGTAAATATGCCTGTTGAATTATGTCTATAACTTTTAGAAACATAGACAAATTGGGTCGTTGATAGAAGATTAGAATTTAAGACTTAGAGGCTCCACAATCTTTAAGTAATAAGACCCTAGAAAGTATCTTATTCTTCATATCAACCAGGCAATAGGGGGAGTTTTGATTAAGACAGTGGCGCAGCAAAGGGATTGCATTGCATTAATTATGTTATCTGAGTATTATGGCTCTATAATATATGAAATTTAGAAAGAAAAAAAATTCCAATATTTCTTAAGTACATACTTACTTTTTATTAAGATAATACTTCGTCAATAAAAACAGATACATGATATCATTTTAATAAAAAGAGAATATGTATTTTAGAAGTATTTGAGTGTTTTTCAGGAGTTAAAAGTATATTTATATCCTAATGTTTTGGACCCATATCAAGCAATTTTGATTTTTAAAAAAGATTATATATGGTCCAAGGGTAGGGAATGAGCCTTTGCTTCAAGATCCTTATAGCCCTGCAAAATTAATATTTAAGACGAACAGAAGTGGGTCTAAAAAGACTTTTAAACTCTAATAGGTTAATGATTAAATTAACCTATGGGTAGCTAGCTAGTTTATCATAGTCTGATGACTTCTACAAAATTTGTTAAGCGTGCTTGCAACCTATATTCTCAAATTGATTATATATATATATATATATATGCGTGTATAATTCAATTTGTAAACTCTACAAGCTTCCTTCTTTGATTGGAGTATTGGACAGTGCATTCCAAGTAAAAACTACAGTGAGCCTTGTTTTTTCAATTCTGACTCTATTAACATTAAAGAATCAATTACAATTCTTTATGTACTTAGTCAAATACAAGTTACACGACATAGCTATATAAGTGGCATTTTAGAAAGTTTAATTGTTGAATATTTTTTAACTTGAAGAGCTAGAAAACTTGCACTAATATCTATCTTTTTTTGTCTTATAAGTCTTACAAATCTCACCAAATGACATAGAGGAGAAGATTATGTCTTTGGGGAATGCATGATGGCTTTCCATGGGGAATGTATGCTAATAATAAACTGTAAAGTTAGTTTATTAATTATATTTACTCAATTTGGGAGTTGATCAATTTTCAAGCAAAGAATAAATACATTTTTCTTTATTCAAGTAAAAATTTAAGTTATATTTTGAGGTTTGTAAATTAACTCTTTTTATTATACTAACCAGTTTTTTTATTAGTTTAATAACTTAATAAAAATAAAATAAAATATTTTGTTTACAATCTCAATTGTCCTTGCCTTTTTTTTTTTTTGCTAATATTAAACTCCAAATGATGCAATTACTAGTAATTGATTGGTTGTACGACCTCAGCCACTGGATGACATATATGCCACGTACTCAATTATGCAGACAGCGAGATCATCAACCATATATATGTCTCTTACATATAAATTTGTTTTTGTATTTTTTTATTACTACTATTTTGTAATTATTTGAATAAGTCCTTCACGTGGGTCTCGTTAATTTGTAATTTATTAATCCATTGAAAACAGAGTAAAAAAAAAAGTGGAAAAAGGAAAGGAAGAATATTATACAATCGTGGTGAGGCCATTGGGAAGTACTGTACGTTTACTGAAAATTAGACTTTATAATTAAAGGTCATCAACGTCTTTTACTTTGCTTCACAAATCAGCAATCATCTCTGTGGAACTTTCCTGGAAGGCTTGATGTACATGAGGGTCATAAATATGCATATATATATATATATATATATAAGGTTAATGGTACAAAAAAATCTACTAATTTCTCATTCTGGAAACAACTTTCAGCACTTTTCAAATCTCTATCATATATACGGCTAGTGATCATTTGCTTCAAACGATTTTGGCCCTAAACTACTCATAATTATACATGTAAAGGTCAGTCCTATTTTTGTTCATCTTTATCTATACATAATGTATTTATCTTTCTTTCTTTCTTTTTTTATGAATAATATATCTATCAATATGAAAGCAATAAACATAATAATTTAGTGTATAAAAATTTGTTTTGTTACTATAAAATTGCATATGAGGGTGTGACGTAGCGAAAGAAAATGATATTCACATTTATTTATAAGAGTTGAGATTTGAATATTTATATATTCTGTAAAGGTATACTTGTTAAGTGTCAAATGAAGGGAGAATTATTAAAGGAGAGAGAATTATTACAGATCTAAAATTTATTATTTTGGATTCTTATAGGATTATACATATAAAATAATAAATATATCATATTTCATAATCTGCTGATGATTTTTATTTAAAAAAAAAGGTTTCCAATTAGGACTTCCATATTTTTGATAAATTTACCTTCATTTTCTTAATGTCCAAACTAGACTAAATTTAACTAGTAATGCTCGTATTAATTAATTAGTTATCCTGTGGTACAAAATAATTAAATTTATGTGGTCACATTAGTTGGTCCCTAGTACTAAACGATTATCTTCCACCACATGATGATACCCTGACACCTCATGTAGGCACCAACCCCACATGGACAACCCCTTGGAAGTTGGAACCTCATGTTAAATGCCAATGCAATTAATTAAATATGATTTTCCCCAACGTCCATTTGGATTTTTATGGCTCATGATCGCTCTGTTTTTTTTTTTTTTCTTTCTTCGAATCATCATCGTTGACATTGATTACATGTATCGCGTATATTAGTATTTTCTTTTTAATACAATTGAATTTAAATAAAAAAAAGAAAGAAATACAAATCTTCATCAGCTGAGTTAATCAAACCCAGGACGCTCCAACTGCCATTTAGAATAGTATAAGGAATGTACAAATATTGAAATTATAAGTGAGAGCTAAACAATAACAGAGAGAACAATATGTATGCATATATGTACTTGACGAAGTATGGTCGTGAGATAACACTAGAGGTAAATTAGTCCACCTACCTACCCCCATAGGTTATGAATTAGGGGTTACATTCTGTTTCCTAAAATTTATTTTAAAATGAAATATTAAATAAGACAAAATAACCTAGTAGAATTGAAAAGCAATGAATATATATAGCATTGGCCATATTGTTCATGTTAATATTGCAGAGGATGTGATGCGTTGTATGCATCATAACCCACCCTGACAAGGGAATCTAACCTAAGCTTCCATGTGAAATTCATGGATTTAAATAGCGCAAACATTTTGGGGCTATTAGCAATAAACCAAAAATATTCCTTTGCCCACCAATCCATTTTCTAGTATATATATGGACCGACCAAAAATTTAATTAAATATTTATCCTCCCCCCATAGCTTATGAATTGTGAGTTGGGATCAAAATGAGCCCACGAGAAATTTGGTAATGCCTCAACCATACACTACTCTCCCTTAAATAAGACGTGTAAAAAAGGACAAATTGCAAGGGACTGTAAGAGATACTGCCAAACCATGTGTTATTTATTGAAATATAAACATTATAGGCTACACACACACATATATAAATTGAAACTGAGCTGGACCCTTTTTTATATGCTTTGGATCCATTTGCTTAACTATGATGATCCTTTGTAATACGTGTTAAGAAATTATAAGAAGGATTCCAATTTCCTACCCCATTTTAAGCAGTGTCTACCACATCAACTCTGTAACCAAACCAGGACCTTCCTAGCTAGCTAGTCCACTTCCACCATGGAAGACCAAGAGTGGGAGGTGCAAACTACCTCTTCCTCTTACTCGTCCACAGCCTCCTTCTCTTCACTCCCAAGCACTAGTACAGTCTCAGCAGAATTCAAGGCACAAAAGAGGTCCAAGAGTACCGTTCAAAACCCAGCTTGCAGAAACGAAGCAAAGCCAAAGGTAAAGAATGTTGAGACCGATAATAAGCATCCAACTTATAGAGGAGTGAGAATGCGTCAATGGGGCAAATGGGTATCTGAGATCAGAGAGCCAAGAAAGAAGTCAAGGATTTGGTTAGGGACATTCCCGACACCCGAAATGGCGGCTCGAGCTCACGACGTGGCGGCTCTAACCATTAAAGGTCACTCTGCTTACCTTAATTTCCCTGAACTGTCTCAAGAGCTACCACGGCCCGCGAGCTCAGCTCCTAAAGACATCCAAGAGGCTGCTGCTAAAGCAGCTGCATATAATTACCCTGCAATCCATGATGAACACCCTGAAGCCGAGCCGAGCCAAGATGATCATGATATCAGTATGGTTCCACACTCTCCCAGTGCCACCGTGGCTTCCCTTGATACTCAAGATTCGTCTGCTTCGCCGTTAACCGATGACTATAACGATGACACATTCTTCGACCTACCTGATCTTTTGCTTGACGCTCACCGTCAAGTTGACGGGTCTTGTTACTCGTTGCCTTGGCAACTGGCCGGAGCCGAGCCGGCAGCTAATACCGGTGTCCGGCTTGAAGAAGCTTTCCTGTGGGACTACTACTAGAGGGTCATCTACATGTAACCCAGTGTTTGTTCCAAAACACAGACTGGTTTTTTGCCATTTTTATAAAGTTCAAGAGTTTGGACAGTGACCAATGCAGCTGGAAGCTGATCAGTTTATTTTGAATCTCTCTACAGGTTTGGTTTTTTTTCTTTTTTCTTTTTTTTGTCGTATTTTGCGTTTGCTGTTTCAAAAGCTTCATCATATGCCTGGTCATTGAAAATTGGAACACACTGTTTTATGTATTGTGAGCACTGTAAATATGAGGGTGATTAATACATATATAAATAAAACATTACATTGTTCCAATTACAAGTTGAAACAGTAGGAGTTGAAGATTAAAGTTTTTTGTGAAGACTATTATTATTTTATAATTTGTACAGCCGTAAATTTTGGCAACCCAATTAACAAACACTTTTTTGGTTTATTATATAATAATGTGTGTGCGTCAGCTGAATGTAAATTGAAGAGCCGGCTATAAAGTTCTACAAATTCACCCTATCTATACATATATATATATATTTATAATCTTAAAGATTTTTTTAAATCTATTTCCTGATCGGTCTTTAATTAGTAATTAAGTTTTAAATAATATTAAATTTTAAAGATGATGTAACATTTAATAAATGATTAAGATAAGAAGCGTCTTGGAGGAATTTCTTTAGGGTATTGTTTTCCCTTTGGCCTATGGGTTTGGTGGAATATCTTTGCCTTATTCAGTTGATTAAGTAAAGAGATAAACGTAGCAAAATTAGAGACATATTATTAATATTTTTTTTTCCCTTTTATTCTCTTTTTCAAAGAGCATATTATATATATATATATATGCGCTTTGCTTACTCAAATGCAGACAAACCGTACGTATGTATGCTCAGTGAAAACCCACTTGGGAATTGCATCACCAGCAGTATTACTATTCCAATTCCAGCTCAGCTTCTTTGACTTTTTGGCAATTTTATATACTTGGAATTTGTTTTTTTTTCTTCTAAATAACAGATATTTACTTGGGTTTTTAGACCAATTAAACACCACCAGAGCCCCTTTTTCTTAAGCCTAGACAAAGAAGCAACAGCTGGTAACTATTTGTTAGTATTCTGTGTTTCTCTTTAATTATCCACAACTCCATCTTATATCTCCACCACTAGCTCTCAAAAAGCAAGTCACGCACTGCTCACCCAAGTTGAGCCTATGAATAATGATCGATTACCTAACATTTTCTTTCGCATCCTAGTGATCAACATTGTTTTCAAAACATTGGAGCTTGATTCATTTCTCTTCATCATGGAATTAATAATATATTTATTTTTTCAAGAAACAAAATTTAATTGGACGATTGTGAAATAGTCATGGACCACATGCCACTGATATATTTATTTTTAAAAAGAAATAATTGGAAGATTGTGAAATGTTCATGGACCACATGCTGTTGATATATCATTATAGAGGACCAATGTAAGAACATAGGTCGTACAATAGAAACATAACCACATCTATAATGGCACATTAAATATTGCAATAAAGTTGACAAAATTAAATTATTTGCAGAAAAGGAAACACAACAGCACCCCCATTGAAATATTCATCTCCTTTGAGAGAATAATGATATTTGTCACTGCAATTATAATTTGTTTGATGTATTATATATAATATTGAATTGCGAAGCAAATTAATCGGTACGAACCAGACAGGTATCCTCGTGTTGTTGGGAAATTTACGAAACTAGAGGGAGAGGAAACCCAAAACACATGAGTGGTCGGTATAAATCTAAACAAGGAATAAAGAAGACGGTTAATATGTAACACTTTGCTATACAAAAATTGAAAATAGATAGAAAATGACTAGTCTGATTGTGATAGGAGTATCCTATGTTACAAAACAGGGAGATTAATTTAATTAATTTTTCATTATCTTAGGAATTATAAGATTTTTGTGAGACAAAATATGACTTAAATCTAAGTAGCTGGATAGTTATAATTTATAAGAACCAACCCAATTAAGAAAAAAGCTCAAGAAATTAAAGAACTGTAAGGTTTTCTACACACAAACATCATATATTTATATATATATATATATATATATATATATATATGTGGTAGTAGTGTAATTGAATGATGGAAAAAGTTCATGGTATAAATTAATATGGGCTATGATCAATTCAAACTCTAAATATGGCCTATGATCAATTATTTATAAATAATTTTGCTTTATAATTATTTTTCAATTCACTATTTTTGTTTCTTTTAGGTATATATGTATGTATAGTTCTCTAATAATTTTTTTTTTTTTTGTGGTAAATGTATAGTTCTTTAATTGTTGTTTGCGAAGAGGGACACAAAATGGCCCCCCCTACACCACACCAAAAAATTAAAGTCTAAAAGGATAATATGTGTCCACATAAAGTAGTAGTGAAGAGAAATGGCAGATGAAGCCTATAGGCTTCTCTTTCTTTTTGAGTTGGTAATGCTTTCTATCAAAATCATTAAGATACTTGTGCGCTTTTCATGCATATATGATCTTCTCTTCTATGTTCCAATTTCTTCTTTGAATGGACAGAGAGTGGATTCCAATTGCTTAATTGACAAATATCTAAATAATTGGTATGTGAGAAACCATATAACAAAGTCAATTATCTGTGTTTTTTTGTTTCCCTTGAGAGACTTCTATTTCTAACCTTTTAACTCTATGCCTTGTTGTTCCATAACTCTTGAGCACAGTACTCTTCCTAAACCTCCCCAAACAATAATTAAACTACTATACAAATAATAATAATAATAATAATAACAACAACAATATGAAGAATAAGATGAAAAAAACCAAAGCCGTCCTATAATATATTCAAGTCGTGCAGCTGACAAAATATGCATTTTTTTTTATAGAAAATATACTTTAATTGATTGTTAGGTTACAAAACGAAGATAGCCCTTAAAATATTGAACTTTGGTTTGCCAAATTACATTAAAATATGTAATAGTAACAAAACCACCAGCGGCATAAACATTAATTATAACAATTAGCTCTCTTGTCTATTTAACAGATAAAATCCCCCAAGAAAAATAAAAAATAAAAAAAAAGGAAGAAGAAGATAGAAAACCCAAGTCTTATTTTTATAATATTTTCTTTTTTCGTCTAGGTATATTAATTTTTTGGATAATGTTAATAATGAGTCTGAATAATCATTGCGTTCCTACTATTAGTTAAATTACTATCAATACTGGAGTCTTCTCACATGATACTTAAAAAGAATCAAAGTGTTGTTATTTCTTGCTTTTCATGATAGTTTTCCTTTCTTTAGTATTTCTTTTGATTACAAGAGACAAAGTTGGAAAGCTTGAAGCATAACCAACATAGATATTTTTTCTTCTATCTCTCTCTCTCTCTCTCTCTCTCTGGGCAAAGAATGTATTGATTTTTTTTTCCCTTTTGTTTTTTTGTAAAGGAAAGTAGAAAGTGACAAATAGTTCTACTTTAATAAATTTGACTAAGTTTCCCAAAATAATAATAATAATAATAATAATGAGCAAAGCTCAAATAATTAGACTATATAACCTCTTAGTGTGAGGTCATTTTCTCTCATTTTCTCTCTCTCTTTTTATGTATGCTATATTTGTTTAAGCTTGGCCATAGTAATCATGATTATTAATATTAATACTGAAATTTATTTACTTTTAACTTTTGACTTTCCTTGTAAAGTAAAAAAAATAATAATAATAATGGTGAAGCTCAGAGAAATTTCTAGTTTCCAGTAGTTGCGTGTCATCTTATTAAAGAGGACACATATAGGACTTTCAGTGGTGGAGCATGCACCACTAAAGCCATAGTCCCATCCTCCTTTTCTATACGTTCGTACGGCACTATGTTTAACGTCTTCTTCGATTTCTTTTCAATTTTTTTTAAATTTTTTTTGTCCCAATTATTGCCCAACTTAATTAAAGATAATAAGAATTGAACATTAGGTGTGAATTACTTTAGTGCGTCGTATTTAATATTATATGCTCTCCATTCTCTCTTATCTTCCAATTTGACCCACAAGAAATTAAAAAGAAAAGAAAAGAAAAGAAAGAACAAAAAATTGGAATTAATTATCAATGACACTCCACATCCTTACTTGCCTTACCAATTAAGTAGATTTGCATAATTTAATGAATTAATTTGCCTATTCGCTAATACCCACTACCGCTATATATATTAATTTTGTCTTCACCAATAAGCCAACCTCAATCATTCTATCGAGGTTTTTAATTTTAAAAGTAATTCTCTTAATTATAAAGTAGTATTATTTACTGATTTTGCACGTGTTTAATTTGTATTGCATTTAATATATACCACTTGGTCGATTCTTTAACCCTTTTAAGTCTTCAAGTTGAGCGGAAGTACAATCATTTTTTTTAGAAAAAAAAGGAAAAACCCAATCAACTTTTTGTAATTTCTGGTATATAATTATTAAACTATATATATATATATTCTGATTTTAGGAGGATGAGATATAATATTATGTTTTTTAGACCATCCATTGACTATTTTTCAACATTATATGAACAATATGCTCACAAAGCAGATTTTTTTTTTTTTTTTTGACAATTAAACCTATTTCTCTGTTGAGGAAAAAGACAACGAAGAGAAAGAAAAAAAAAAATGAAATCATTCTCAAGAAAGAAAAGGGGAAAAAGGGGCATGCAATAAAGAATGGGACAGTTCCAAACTTGGTCGACAAGGTAGAATCCAAAATTATTGCATCTAACCATGACAAGTAGGGTAATTTTCAAAGCCTTAAAAGATAAAAAGAACAAAAATAAAAATCCATGAATTTAAACACACAACGAATAGCAATTTGACATATCTAAATGAAACACTTTTAGCTAAAGATGGATTAGAAAGAGATCAAATCCATGAAATACCTACTACATATTTGCGAATGATAAAAACCAATTTCCATCGGGCAAACAATCATTCAATTTGAAAAATGCATTTGATGTTACTAATACTTAAGCAATCATTGTGATCATGATCATGTATTTTTCCTCGGATAAATTCATGTTTTATTACCTATTTTATGATTATATTATTAGAAATTTATACTTTTGTTAACCCCATTTTATGATTTTGTTATGTGAATTTTATGCCTTATTAGGTACCCAGTTGTATAATGTTACAAGACATGTTACTCAATTTCCGGCGGTGTTATTTTAAAATTTATATATTATTACCCTCATTTTATGGTTTTGTTAGATGAAATTTATACATTATTCTCATTATATACTTTTGTTGTCCGAAATTTATACATCTCCATATATGATCTTTTACATGAAATTTGTACCTTGTTATCTATTTTATCATTCCATATGCTACTTGAATTTTATATAATGTTATTCAACTCATGTATAATGTTACAAGACATATTACTCAATTTATGTTAGTATAACTTGAAATTTGTTAACTGTTGCTCTTCTTTTTTTAGTTATGTTATATGAAATTCATAGTGTTTCCCTAGCTTATGATTTTGTTAGTTGAAATTTGTACTTTGTTACCAATTTATAAGTTTGGTATATGAAAATTGTTTATTTGTTATACTTATTTATTGTTATGCTACGTGAAATTTGAGCTTTATTACTTTTTGTTTTTTAATATGAATTTGTTACATGAACTATATAAATCGTTGTGCATTTTATGATTGTGTGTAACATGACACGAGAGAATAATCTTACCTAAAACCATCCATATATATGTGTGTGTGTGTGTGTCTATATATATATATATATATATATATATATATATATATATATATGCATATGCAAAAAATCCTCGAGTGTCTTTCTCATGATACAAGTGGTGCCCATTTATGGCAATTTATTGTCCTTTTCATAAACCGTGAAATCCTCACTACAGCTATCAGCCATTCAGCGACTGCTAAAAATGTGACATAATAGAAATTGATTGCTACACTCCATACACATATTGCAAAGTACACCATCCATTTTCAATGTATGCACTAATGGAAACCAATATCCACTTGAATTACAGACAACATGAGCAACAAAGTTCTCAATTAGTACAACCGAAATTTTTGCTTCCAATAATAACATAATTTCCTTTTTGTTTTTTACAGCTGCAAAATTCATTTACTTTATTAATTAATCAACCTTTGTATCCGAGCATTTCTCACCCATTCTTTTTTCGGTTAGTAATAACTATGTTTTTTTTTTTTTCCCTCAAAGGTCAAATTGATCTATAAAGGGTAAGCATGCTATGCACACATCATGGATCGGAGAGGATGTTTTCTATGGTACTCTCTTTTGGACTGGCTTTGTAGTTGTAATTTCATTTTCACTGTAAAATGACAAGAACGTGACCAAAACATAGTGACTTATACAGGTATAGCTAGGACCATCAACCATGGCTTTTTCTTTTTGTTTCTTTAATTTATGTTCAATATATTTGGACCACATATTTAGTATAAGGGAGGTACGATACATCATTTTGGCGTGCAAAACACCATCGTATTTTGGCACGACATTTGTCTTTAGGACCCCTCCTACGAAACCCCCCACCTCCCTAACTTTAGGACACCCCCCCACCTTTAGGACACCTCCCTCAAATTCACTGTTTTCCTCTTTCTCACACACATACACACAGAGAAATTTGCATCTGGGATTTCTTTTATTAGCTCAGTTTGGGTGCAAGGTTTATCGTTGGGTAATATATGTATATATATATATAAATATAGCACATGAGCTACAACCATATATCATATTATTAAATATGAATAAAAACATAAATATATAATATTTATTATTGTTTTATTCTCCTTTCCGTTTGACTCGGAATTGGTCAATTCTATTTATGAAATTCAAAATATATAAATTATGAAAATGGACGAGCGTTCTCGCGCCTAAAATTAATTTTTTTTCAAAAAAATTAATAAATTTGTAAAAATTATATTTCATTCAATACTTATTCAAATGACTTGATTCAAAAACCAAAATGCTCATCACTTGATATAGTTTTACAAAAAAATATATTATAAAATAAATAAAAATTATAAAAGTAGAAAAAAAAGACAAAATAAAATAAAAAAATAAGGAAGAAAAATAAAATCTAGATAGTTAAGAACTTATAAAAATCATATCTCATTCAATATTTAACGAAATTACTTGATTCAAAAACTAAAATGCTCATAAATCGATGTAGTTTGGTATAAAAATATGTCACAAAATTAATAAAAATCATAAGAGTAGAAAATAAAGAGATAAAAACATAAAAAAAGTAAGAAAAATAATAATATAGATGTGAGTATTAGAGTTCAATGGTATTTTCATCTAATGATGGGTATTTTTTTAAAAAAAATTAATGCGCATCTATTTATACAAAAATTATTGAGCGTATGGGCATTTTGTCAAATTACCCAATTTAAAACAGCATGTTTGATATACATATAGTAGTTTTTTTTATAAATAAAGTAATATTTTCATAGTAAACCATTTGTGATTTTCAGTGTGATCTTCTCTTCTTTTTTTTTTCCTTTGGTGAATATCTCTTTATTCTTATAGACTTGTGGTTGAGTGACCTCAAAGGTCCTCTCAGTACGGGATTCAAGTGCATATGGCAATGAATCAATTAATCAAACCACCCTAAAGTATCTCTCTCTCTCTCTCATAATAATAAATTTTATGAAATATTGCTTCCGATTTAAACTGACTCTAAATAACTTATTTTAGCAGTTAAAATCGTCTTCTTTAATAAAAAAAATATTCTATAGTTTTGAGACTCTATGGCTTCTGAAGAGGCTTAATCTCACCCTTTTAATTTACGATTATATAATAAGCTAGCTTTTAATGAAAGGTTTATTTGTCGATTGGAGGATTAGAAACCCTAATTTACATCATTTCTGAATTCTGAAATACATTGCCCTGGCATAGTGTGATCAGTGAGTGGGCCCAATATCGAGTTGAGTTGTCTTTGGACCTAAAATTAGAAGTTGTTCTTTGTTGTTGTACCCAAAACCAAATGCACAATTTTCTTTTGTTTTGTTTGTTTTTGCTTTTTTTTGCCAAACCCAGGTCCGCTAATGAATGTAAACCAAGCCCATCCTCAACAACACTGAATACATTAAAAATAAAGAATATTTAGGTTGATTATTATTTTTAAATCATGAAAACTAAAAAACAATTTATGAATCAGAGGCCAAGCCCGACGTTCCTTGAAAACAATTGTATTGAAGAAAAATATTGGCGGATAGGAAAAGTCTAAAAGACAGAGACTACATAGTTTAGACTCATTTGAACACTCATTTGTTTAGACTACATAGTTTTTGTGGGAATGAAAGAATTGGCTACGAACTTTGTAAGCACCGTCTCCACTTTATGTACACGATAACTTAATTTAATATACACGGATACTCTCTCCTTATGTAAATGAAATAGTCATCCGAGAGGCATTTGTTTTCTTTGGACATCCAAAAGGCATTTTATAGAGACCACAAAGATGCTATATATTCAAAGGGCAATAGACAAATATGTTTCAAAATTGAACGTTGGATTATATTTTTTCGTTAAATTAAATAGGAAATTAGAACTTATAATTTAAAAAATATAGACGTGAGGATATAATATTGGCCACTGTGCCACATAAAAATGATTGCATGTAAATGGACGATTGATTATTGGTTAATTCCCATTATGCAATTCATAGGTTATGTTTTTTTTTATCATTCAGACAAATTAAATTCATAGGCTATTATTGTCGGTCTATCATAAGCATTGTCCTTGATTTATAAGTAAATGTTTTTAATTTATTATAAAGAAATAAAAAAAGAAAGAAGAGAGCTTGGTTAAATATGAGTACGACAATAATAGTGCTAATTTTACACTAATCCTTTATTATCCATAAATATAAAATATATTGGTTGTCTGTGGAAGGCTTATGGGGGGTTCTAACTTATAACGGCCACGTTAGCGTAGTGATCCACAGCGTTGGTTTCCCGCCCCTTGTGATCAATGACGGTAGGCCCCACAAAGCACCACCGTCACAGTCTCGCAGGCTTCTATTCTGTCGCCACGTACACCACCACCTCCCATACCTTCCCCATAAAAAGGCGCCATTTGCTCACCTCTCATTTAAAACTTTCAAAAAACCTTTGTCTCTCTCTCTCTCCCTCTGCAAAACCCTAGTCTGTCTCTGCTCTTTCCTCTACTACCCTTACCATGCACCCTCACTCATACACCGTCGATTCCTATTCCAAAGCTCAGGACCTCGCGGCCACCATCCTCGCCTCCTCCACACCCGTCCAGATCTCCTCTGCCTGCTCGTCCATCGAGTCGTTCCTGCACTCGCACTCGCCGGACCAGTCCCGCCACTTCTTCTCCGCCACCTTCCCAACCCTAATCTGCAAGCTGTTCGGCTTCGACGATGCCACTCCGTCATCATCGCCGTCATCGTCGGCTCCCAATTGCCAGTCCTACCACGGCTGGATCGATACCGTTATCACATCCAACGATCCGGATTTAGCTAACAGGGTTTTCGCCCTCCTTGTCCCCAACGGTGTTCTCCTTAGCTCAATTTCTGCAGTTGATCGCCTATCGCTCGTCAAGTATGTCTTCCCAATTGAACGGTTGCCGGAGTGGGCCCGATTTATGCTCTCTTCGGATAAGAATTGCCGGGTCCTATCCGATTTGTGCCCACTTTTTAAGGGTAGGGTTAAGGAAGACTCAATTAAAGCCTCTGTCCCTGTGTATCAAATTCAGCTCAATGTGTTTGAATATTATATGTTTTGGTTCGCTTACTATCCTGTTTGTCGGGGAAATAATGAGAATTCGGACAATGTTTCCACAAAGAGAAGTAGAAGGTTCAAATTGGAGAACTGGGTTTCTTCTATCTCGGGTCTTTCTAGTGCTAGACGTGGTTCAGAGCATAGAGTGGAATGCAATCTGTATGTTAGGCTTCTTTATGCGTATCTTCGTGCATTTGTACCTGTGCTTGATTTGAACTCGCATCAGCCTTATCGTAGTTCGCTTCTTCATAACTCTATAAGTTTCGACGGCTCGGTGATAATTCAAGCGGAGTTTCTGGTTAACACGTTCACACATTTTTGGCTGGTTGACAACGATTTTTCGCCTTTACCCGTTAATTTGTGCAAGTCTTTTGGCGTGTCATTTCCATTACGTTCGGTTTTGGGTGAGACACCACCGACTGCAGGCTTGGGAGAGGTGGTGAAGCTGTTTGTGAAATACTTGAATTTAAGTTCCTTAGTGCAGGCAGATGGGACTGAGAATGTAGAACATAGTGGGAGTCCGAGGTGGAGGGTATCTGGTTCATTTGATTATTCGAAGTCCAGGGATGTTATGGTTGGATCGCCAAATGTGCGTTCTGTAGGAACTTGGAACTTATCGATACAGCGGCCACTCTACAGGTTTATATTGAGAACATTCCTGTTTTGCCCTATTGGAACTTCCATAAAAAATGCCTCTAAAGTGTTCTCGGTTTGGATTAGTTACATGGAACCTTGGATGATCAGCTTGGATGACTTTGCTGAGCTTGATGTCCTTGTCGATAAATCAGCTCAGAATGCAAAAAAGGAGGATTCACTGGACAACACTGTTGGGTACACACCTACTTGGCAGGGCTATGTGCTGTCCAACTACCTATACTATAGTTCCTTGGTTATGCATTTTATGGGGTTTGCGCACAAGTTTCTTCATGCTGATGTGGAAATAATAGTTCAGATGGTCTTGAAGGTTTGCTGCTTAACCATTCTTCTATCTAAAGTCAATTTATTTCTGTGCCCTATTGTTTGATGCTTCATCTTGTCGTATAGTGTCGTATAGAATTTGGAAATTTATTTAAGTGCTTAAACGTGGACAAACGATTAGAAACGCTTGCCTAGTTTATGCAATAGAACTGCACTTTCACTCACGGTACTTAATTTAGTTATCATCCGAAGGGTATCTGTATAAGTTTTTTTTTTAACTTGGATGGATATATATATATATATATATATTAGCTGCAAGACTGTAACACTTTTGGTATTGTGTTATAACCTAATCAACATGGATACTTGTGCCTTTTATATGATCATTTGTTCTAATGTTTGCGTTTTTAATGATTAAATAAATAAGGAAATCTAGGAAGTCATCTATTCTTATTCCCATTCTTAGTAGTTAGCAAACTTCACAATTTGATAAGCCTCATTATTATTCAAATTACAGAAAGATTTTGAAACACCTCGTTATTAATGCGTAATTCGTATTCTCGTTTCTGCCTAATTCCTAATTCCAATTCCTTCTCATTCTATTTTCATTTTATTTCCATTCCAAATTAGTAAATGCATACAAATAAGAAAACAACATGAACATGCTCCACTATGTGTTTACTATTGGACATTGCAGACCCTGACTCTCTCTCTCTCTCCCCCCCTCTCTCTCTCCCTCTTTGATTATGAAAGAGATAAAAACTTCAACTTTTTTGCTCAAGTGGGCTGGATTTTTTACTCTTGTGGTTCAAGAAGAAAATTTTTTTTCTGGTACAAAGATAATTTTTTTATAATTATTATTATTTTTTTGTATGTGTGTGTTGGTATAAGTTTTGACTTTGTTTGTAAAGCATCTTCTGAGAGGTTCACACCATTATAATCTTCCAAGTTTGTTGTCTAAAATTTATTAATAACCATTAACCAGAAGGGTGGGTTGTTCAGATTGCGGAATGATGATTATTTCAATTTTTTTTTCTTCTACATTCTGTTTATCCATATTGTCTTTACAGGTTCTAAATATACTGACATCATCTAAAGAATTACTTGGCCTTATAAAGATGGCGGATTCTGTTTTCCATTCCAAGCAAGCTGGATCGGGGAAATCAATGCTCAATAGCTTATATAGATATATCCCTTCAATTTGTGAGCAGTTGCAGGTAATTTTTCTTACTTCTATTTTTCTGAGCTTTGCCTGTTTAACTTTACTTTCAAAAATGTAATGAGCATAAGGATGCTTTGTATATGATCCAATTTTCCTATTTTGGCGTCATTATTAGTTGGTTAAAGTACCTAATGTTTTGAACAGTATCTCTGATGTATTTATCAGTATGATTTTAGATGTTTTCAGAAACAATATTTGCCTAAAGATTTCTCTATTATTCTTCCTTATCAGGTCTCATGTACTATCCTACTACGTGGACAAAAGTTGTTGACTTTGCAGATAAACTTGCTATCATTATTCTGAATCATTTCCTCTTGTATTATTTTTTGTTAAAACTAGGACTGGGAGGATGGCTTATCGGAGAGTGATGCTGATGGATCTTTCTTGCATGAGAATTGGAACAAAGATTTGCGTCTCTTTACTGATGGAGAAGATGGCGGGCAGCAGCTCCTTCAGGTATTTATGTTTACCAGTTCTGTACATTCACGTGTATGTTTATGTGATGAGACTTTACTCAATGTTCCTGATTTTGTTCATTCAGTTGTTCATACTCCGAGCAGAAGCAGAATTGCAAGCCTTTTCTGGTGAAAATCTTGCTCATAACCTTCAGTGTATAGATTCATTGAAGGAGAAAGTGGGTTGCTTGTATGGTGGCCATACAATAAAGCCACTGTCATTTTCTCCTGAACCAAAAGAGCATCATCAAGGCCGCTGTGAAATATTCAAACCGAGAAAAATAGGCAATCAAGCGGTGGCAGACATTAAATACAAGGGTGACTGGATGAAGCGGCCCATTTCTGATGATGAGATTGCATGGCTGGCTAAATTGCTCGTTTCGTTGTCAGGTTGGTTGAACGAGAGTCTTGGATTAAATCAGCTAGAGAGCAGCCAAGTATATGTAGAGGTTTCACACAATGATGTGGACGATGTGTGTGGACCAGCAGAGACTATGAAGGCATTGTTGTCTGCTGTGAGTTCTTGGTTACTTACGTTGAGTACAACAATGGTGAGGCTAATGAGAGAACATGGTCTGAGGGTCAACCTTAGAATGTTTGCGTCGAAGAAAGTTGTAATGGTTTTGCTTTTGTCTGTTGTATTTAGTATACTAAAGAAAGTTTTTGGACTGTTCCAGAGAGTGTAGATACAAAACAGAAATTTTGAGGGTGATAGAGAAGAAAAGTACAAAAAAAAAAAAAAAATGTCTATAGAAATGGAGAAAGAGTTATATTTTTTTTCTTTCTTTTTTGTACTAAGTTTGTTTGCCCTACTTGCTTGCTGCATTGAGCTTTTGGTACAGTTGTAATTAGTGACAGTGCTACATTTGCAGCATGAAAAATGATACGAACAAATGATTTTGGACACTTGTTGGTGATCCATTTGTTTGCAATTCCCAGCCTCAACACATTAGTAATGTTCGAGTGCAGTTTTGTAGTTGAGATATGTAGTTCTATTTTATTTTATTTTTGCCATTTGATCAGCATGTATTGTTTCCCTTAGTAATATTATAAATTAGTTATTGAAAATGAATTTTTATATATAGTGTAAAATTGTTAAAATTGAATGTATGTACTTTATTTACTGAATGAAGAGACGTTTTTTACATTAATCTTTACAGCAAAAAAATGAAAATTTAGATCCTAAACGTGTCTTTGGCTCTTTGCTATGCATGAAAATTTTGAAAATATATTCGTCTTTTTATTGAGAGTATTTTATCATAATATTTTTTATTGTATGAATATTACATGAGCCTGAGATTTTTTTTTTTTTGTTGGTATTTTACTTTCAACCATGGCTACTTTATACACTTATTATTGTCAAAGTTAATGCAAATTGTATGTACTTGAACCAAATTAAATTATGTTAATAACACAAACTTGAGTTGTATGTACTTAGTCCAAATTAAATGAAGTTAATAACATAAACTTCTACACCACAAAAAGAAATATTGAATAAATAATAGAGTTGCCCTTGTTCACTTAAACGAGCCTTTTACTAAACTTAAAAAAGAAGAAGGTTTAATGCTATTTTGGCTTGTACATCACAGCAAGAATAGAAAATTTTAAATTCATTAAATTTAACAAATAATCCTTGAATTCAGATACATTAAATGCAAAACTTAATAAATATATGTGTGGAATCCTTTTAGCAACTAGCCAAAAAAAATATTTTTTTTTTCAAAACCAAACTCATATATATATATATATATAACAAACTCCTCCAGATTTTAGGAAAACTAATACTCCTCTAAGTTTTAGGAAAACTAATTCTATTTGGTCTAAATTTTCTAATTAAACACAATTTCCTAATTAAATTCTATTTAAATATTAATTAAATAATTAATTTAATTTAATAAAAAATAATTAATAAAACCATTAATTAAATATATTTAAAAAGAATTCGGGCGACACATTCCTATTCTATAAATACATTCCTATTCTATAAATACCGGATAGTAGCGTAGACTTACAGTTGAAGATTTCGTGAAGAAGAAGCAAAGTTTCAAATTGAAGAAAAAGCTAGGGTTGCGATAGAGTTTTGGGCGATCTGAGCTTCTGAAATTACTTGGCCGGCTCGTTTTGTGAAGAAGAATCTGGAAGAAGCTTTGCTTTGTAGCAGTGGTGGCTCAGCTGTTTGCGTTTGCGTGACAAATATTGGAGAAGAAGAAGCTCAACGCTTTGGAGTCTTTCTTTAGGGTTTTCCGTAGTTGTGTGCATTAACTCAGAAGAGATTTAAGAAAAATAATAATTACAAATGGCGATATTTTACAAATTTAAAAGCGCAACATATTGTGAGTCAATTCCCATGGTTGATTCTTTCATTCCTGTCCGTACTTTGAAAAATAAAATTTTTGATGCAAAGAAGCTGTGGACGAGTAAAGATTTTGACCTTGTGGTTACCAACGCCCAGACCAATGAAGGTAGATGAATAGTTTATTCTCCTTTTAAACATGGTTAATTTGGATATAATTATAACATTAAGGTTAATTTGATGGGAATGCTATCGTGGGTGGTTTCGTGGTTGTGAAGCAACAGGTTTTCTTCCTGATTTTAGTTGGGATTACTGTTTGGTTTATGTGGGTTGGGGAAATTGTCACTCTTTTAGTCACTATTGTCACCATGCACCTTTAATAACATGATTAAACTACATATGCAAGTGTTAGAAACTTTTAACAAAATATGGCCACTAAATTTTATGGTGAATATGTACAATTTGAGAGGGGGCTAATGGTGAGATTGGTATTAGAGTCCAATGGGATTTTTACTTTATAGGAATTGTTAATGGTGTCTGTCTTGGTTTTGTGGATTATAATCTTTGAAGAAAGTGTTTTATTGATTATTTATTATCTATCTGGGTTTGAAATTTCAGATTATCATGTTGGAGAGTCGATACCAAAAAATACCTCAGTTGTAATCCGTCGCTTGCCAGGACCTCCTCTAATGCCCATTGTTGTCGAATCTAAGTAATTATCTCAAACCTTTAAATTGTTGACTTCTTTGTTGAACATGTTTCAGTTTAGCATTGTCAATTCTGGTTATCTTTGGAATCCCAATAACTCCTATTAAGGTTGAAAATAAGGTTTATGAATTTGACTTTGACAACATTTGGTGTGTAGGCCAAAAGTGGAAGATAAGGTTAAGAAGTCTGAAACTGAAAAGATTAATTTGAAAGCAGCTGATCCATGCACATCGATATATGTAAGCTTTAATCTTCCTGATTTATCTTTGTATTGCAATTTTTTGTTCTTGCACCTGGTTTGTGTTATTGGCAATGTATTTAATTTATCAAATGTTCAATTTGATTTTATAGCCTGATGAGAAGGAACTGGCTGATCTTTGGGGTCCTGAAATTCCAAAAGCTTCTCCACTTACCAGTAAAGAAGATGAGAATAGCAAGATTAGGGCTTTAGTTGAGACCACATCCTTGGACTGGCAAAGGTGAGATCCTCTATTTTGTTTTCTCTTAAATTGGCTTTGCATAATATTTCTGACGGCTGTTTCAGTCATGAAGTCGGAATGATTCTTGGTCCTACTATATATATGTTTACTTTTTTTTTACATTTGATATGCAGGCAGCATACTCATGGGTTTGGTCCTGGCAGAGGTTTTGGCTGTGGAAGAGGTGGAAGAATGATGGCTAGACGTGGTTATGGTGATTCTCTTATGCTTTATATAATTTAATTTTTATCTCCACATTCTACATTCGTGTTATCTGGATTACAAACATGTTTTCTCTCATGTAAGAATATGCGTTTTATCATGATGGAACTGAATTCGTCTTTCCTTTTTTTAGATCCAGCATGGTTTGATAGAATAGTGCCTCCAGAGGGCTATGTATGTTATAGATGCAGGCAGACCGGTATGTTTGTGATCCAATTATGTGGTTTATTTGTTTTTCCTTTATTCTTTCATCACTAAGTGTATTGCTTGTTCTAGGGGAATAATATTGTTATTATTTGAAATTTTATTCAGGGCATTTGATTCAGCACTGCCCTACCAATGGTGATCCAGATTATGACATCAAAATGGTGAAGCAGCCCACTGGAGTTCCAAAGTCGATGCTTAGGGAAATTACAGATGGCTCATATGCATTGCGAAGTGGTTCAGTAGCTGTCGTGGAGCCAAACGAGTAAGTCTGCTTGATTCAGTGATCCTTTACTGTCTTCCCTTCCTGACAATTGTAGTAAACGGATATTTATTCTATACCCTGATTCAAATGTAGGGCTGCTTTTGAGAAAGCAATTGAAGGGATACCAACATTATGTCGCCATATTGATCATATGCCGCCTGAGCTACATTGCCCATTGTGCAAGAAAGTCATGAAATATGCAGTGTTAACAAGCAAGTGTTGCTTCAGAAGTTTCTGTGACAAATGTAAGTTTTGCCAACTGTTGCAATATTGGAAATTCACTTTAATCGTTTATAATTCATATGTTTTGTTCTTTTTGTATGAAATATAACTTGTATAAACAAACTGGCAGACATCCTTAGAATTTTACTGTGTTGGCTGAAGTATCACCTTATATTTTTGCAAGCTCACAATTATAATAACATTACTCAGGTATCAGAGAATATAGCATCACAAAATCAATGTGCTTCTGTGGGGCTAAAAATATACTTGCAGCAGATGATATTGTGCCAAACAAGACACTCAGGGATACAATCGAACGACATTTACAATCTGGTATCAGCACTGCTGAAAGTGATAGGTCTACATTTCAAGTTCAAGGTTTGTCTTTCTATGATGTGGCTTAGTTTCAACCCTGAATTATGTGATAGGTTTTGTACCATTAATACCAATCTGGTTTTTTATGCTCAGATATGGGATCAGCTAGCTGCTCATGTCCTGAGATTCGGTCCCCATGTACATCTTCTGCATCAATGGGAGAACAAAAGCCATCACCTGGCAATGACAAGACTCCAAAGCTAAAGGAAGCTCCAGATGAGGCAAAGCCAGTTGTTTCCCCACAGAGGGTGCTAGAGAAAGAGAGGCCTACAGAAGTTGCTGCTGATGTTTCTGCATTGAAACATAAAAATGTAATCCTTTTCATTGTCCTATTTTTTTCTCCTCCTATGGTTTGTATCTATTATTTTGCAAGACGATGCCAAATTAGCAAAAGAGCATCAATCTGGCAAGATAATGCCTCACTTCCTCTTGTTCCTTTTCATATTGTTATTATTATTATTATTTTCGAAAAAGGAAGAGAGAGCTGTTATTTTGCTCAGGTTATATCAAATTCAAATGAACAAAAATGTCTCAGGGTGCCTCCCAACTTCAGCTTTTGCCCGTAAAAGTTGAATAATTTGCAACTTATTATAATGCCAAAGAGAATGTAATGGCCTGTATAAAAAAGTCGAAGAACATGTGCCACTTATTTGCCTTCTCTTAGACATTTGGTAGCAAAGTTGGATGGTTGAATATATATCAACACCGCTATATCATTTGTACTTTTATAATTATTATTTTCAAGTTTACGTTTTTGCACCAACACAACGGGCATTTCGACTCTGTTAAGAGAGACAGAGAAAGAGAACAATTTTGTCGTAGTTGTAGCCACTGCCAAGTTCTTTAAGCACAGTCACATACAAAATATATATTCAAAATTAGGACCTTTGTGTCGTGAAATCGCCTGGCTAGCTGCTTGAAGTTTGAATATCTATAATAATAATATTAATCTATTAATTATTTTTAAAATAATAGTATTATTAAATTAAAATGAAAATTTGTGTGGGTCCCGTAGGCTAATCTTATTATTATCCTTGTCCAATTTGTTCACAGAGAACCGAAAGGCCATCCCCAGCTGAACATCCACGTCTTACCAAGAGAAAACCAGAGTACGATCACGACCCAGATTACAAGCACCACGAAAGATCTCAGATGCGCTCTCATCCCCAACAGCAACTCATCAAGAAACGAAAACTGTCTTCCATTCATCGCAATGCGACGTCGGATTTCCGTTCGGCATCGTCCATGAAGGTGGTGCACTGTCGGTGAAGCAGCGTCGACGCAGAAAATAGACTCTTTTATTTGTGTTTTTGTTTTTTAATACCGACATTAACTGTACATGTAGATTTTTACCATCAATGAAATCTTACATTTTATTTTCAATTTCATGTTTTGAGCAAACTCTTTAAATTAAATTAGTAGTATTGGGACTTATACAAAAATGAGTATGTTTAATCTATATGAAGAAGAAGCAAAACCAACTAAATTAATTTTGTATTAATTTGCAGCATGATTAAATTGGAAAATTGTTCAATTGATGTAGAAACGATTTCTGTTGGGTTAATTAATATAAAATTCATGTTAGTAGGATATAGTAGCTACTAATCTGTGTAAACTATAGGCTTCATAAGCTTAATTCAACAAACTAATTGCTTGGCTACATACCTACGTACATTAAAATTTATATAATTCACAAAATTACATTTTAATGGGATATAAGTATATGGGCTAAGACTCTGAGATTTGAAAATGGTTCAACCTGCTAAACCAAATAGAATGAAGAATCATATGGAACAAATCATGTCTGATTGGTCTGGGGTTCCAAAGGAAATGCTTCTGCACCATCTTCAAATTAAACAGCATGGTGAGGTACCTCCTCAATGTTATAGCCATTAAAATCTCCTTTAATTTGGGAATGTCCTTCTCTGCCACCACCACAGAAAATGCACTCCAATCTAGCACCTCATTAAACGGTAGCACAAAATTGTCCGCTATAATGACCGGTACACACTCGTAATATACAGCCTCAATGATCCTGGGGCTGTTCACTTCGTGGCCCATTGGGCACACACAATATTTACTCGATTTCATGTGTTGAATGTATGACATTTTTCTTGACACTCTGGCTGGTAGAGGACCATATATCCTCATGTCTTCGTCTTTGTTTTCCCACACCTTGAGGAGCTGGGGACGCACTCTGCCGTGCATGTTTCCTGCGAAAAATGCCAGGATCGGACGCTGTGACACTCTGTTCCCACCACCAATGTTTCTCAGAGGCTTTTGTGGAGTTCTTATGGTAGTTTCTGGGAGCGAAACGTCCTTTCCGGCAACGAAGATTCCTTCAGAAACATCTGCGTTGCATAGAGCTTTGATTGTGTTTTTGGTCAGTTCCTCGTGCTCGGTTAGTGTATAAGGTCCCTGCAAAACGTTTATGATGGTGGAGATGAGACTCAGGTAGCTTGTAATACAAGAAACCTCACATTGGTCTTCACAAAGCTCATCCACAGTCACACTGAAAATGCACGTTTAGTCTCAAAACTGAACTCCTAATTTCATAAAGAAAATGCATCAAAGAAGAACATTCTTTTGTAATATGACTGCTATATAACTAAACTAGTTAAAGTTAAAGAGCAACTACAGCGCCACATATTTAACATGACATCTATACAGAAAGAGGTTCGTTGACCCTTTGTTATTTTGGCCTAGAGACCGAAACCGTTTGTGTGCGTAGAGATTAAACATGCATAAAGGACATATACAAGAAAAAGAAATACGTCATCCATTAGAAGGACCAGAAGCATACCCAGTCATGGCAAGCAACAAGGAAGTGATCCGTCCCGCGAGTGCGATTCCAGAAAGGATACTTTGTGATGAGCATATTGGCATAGTTCTTCAAGAAGGCCGACAGCGGTTTCAAATTATGTGATTCAGGCACGTAAAGAGCCAATTCTAGTTGGCGTGCACTGTATGGTAGATAAAACAAGTGAGCCTTTTCAGGGTCCTTTGTGACAAACTGCCTGTTTTCCTCCATTAACTTCATAAACCATCCTTCAGAAGCATAAATTCCCCTGAGATGGGGCTCGTGAAAAATGGGTCTTTTTCCATCAGGGTAAATGTAAACTTTAAGTATCATTTCCATCAAGTCATAGCTCCTGAAAAGTTAGCAAACAAGATGACATTTAAAGGGTTTTAATCTATGTAACTATTTCAATAAGCATGATGAGGGAAAAACAACATAATATGTTGTGTAATAGTAATATACCTTTTGAAAATAGACACATTCCGAAATATAGGGGCATAAAGTTCAGGATCATCAGTAACTTCTGTGGCATTCTCAATCTCTTTCTTAGCATATTCAAGCGCCTCATTAGGCGTCAAGGACCAAATGAATTTCTGAAGTACAAAATAAGAATTGGTTAATTAGACTAATTAATATATATAACAGTTCCTTTTTTTATGTACTTGTATTTAAAGGCGAATTAATTACCTGCAATCGATAAGGTATGATTCTACGAGGCGGCGGCGGAGGAGGAGGAGGTAAGATCTTTTTCACTTTGATATTTTTCCTTCTCCTTCTTGGCACAGATTTTTTCCTCTGCCTAGGTGTGGACCTCTCCGGCACAAGTACAGGAGGTGATAGATTCAATCCAGTAGGGGAGTCCAGCAAAACAGTAGTTGTGGCATCAGGAGGAACTGGTGTTTGAGAGTGTTCGACGTTGGTCTCAATGACTTTCTCACTACTCAACTCCGTGGTAGAATTCAAGGGTTCATCTGATGATGACACTGTAACTTGTGAAGCAAGGAACCAGACGTTTAGTGGATAAGGAAGTGAAAACATTTGCAGCACAACACCAGCTATGGTCATTATGGCCCCGGCGAAAAATAGTTTCCTCCATTCGAATCTGTACCCAGCGCAACGCCTTAGATATTCTCTCATTCTTATACCAGCAATGGGCCTCAATGGTCTTTTCATGATTTCATTGTTACTATAAGATCTCTACGAGATCACCAACACATGTGAAACTAACTATGCAACAAATTGTCCCAGAAGAGCACGTCACAACTATATTGATCTAGCTAGGCTTCCATATTTCGACGTGGTTCAAGCTTTGATTCCTATGTGATCACCTAAATTAAGCTTTCAACTCCAAATTCCATAAGAGAAAGCATATGAATTTCAGAACCAGAAATTTGTGAAAATGCATCGCAAATGAAAACAAAAGGTAAAAGCTAACTAAATACATAAACGCCATACCTTGAACCAGTAGAGCTTGAACTGAGTCCAACCGAGCTAATTAGATTAAGTTGCAGGAATTGTAGCAAAAATCAATACGGTTTGGTATGTTAAAACAAATATGAACAAGGGAAATGAAAGAAAAAATGAAAAAGAGAAAAAAGAAAGAAGAAAGAGGTGGCAATTTGGGTAAAGAAAAGTTCTTTACAAACAGGGCAAAGGTTGAATGGAGAGAAACATGGGGCTGGCGAGACAAACGGTAAGACTTTTGACTTTGACTTTTCAAACAGAAATATGAAAATTAATTTGAAATTACATTTACCTCCTTGTAAAATATATACAATTTTTATTTTTAAATTTTATTGCCCTGCATATAATTCAATTGGGTTCCCCCATATACTTATAATATTCCATGAACTAATTATATCTTTTCCATGTATTATTTTTTCGTATATATCAATTTCTTTTTATAACATTACATTATTTTGAATTTTTTTAATCAAATTCATGTACATATCATCTCAATTTACTCCTAATAGTAATATTAGTAAACCAACGTATTCTCCATATTATTGTCTAAAAAAAAAGAGGATAAGGGTTGAAAAGCATTTTCCTGTTTTGACCCACCAGTTTAGGTCTAGCCTGGTCCCTATCATAATCTATCTGACATTTATTAAACAATGAAAAACAATGCTAGAAAAAAGGGTAAAATATGTTAGATTAATAGAAAATAAAGTACAATTTTCTTTGGTATTTCCTTGTTTGTAAATTTATTTTCAAGGAGGACAAAATGTAAAATATAAAAAGGATGGTTTTAAAGGTGGAGAATTAATTATGGAAAATATTTATAAAAAAAGAAAAAGAAAAAAGAGAGATAGTAATATTGGAAGAACACTAATGATTTTTATTGCTTTCAATTTTTGTGATAAAAAACTGTAAATTATATAAACTCAGGTATGTTTGGAATGGTGTATTATAGCAAAATAAGTAGGGATGTATTATATAATATATGAATATATTATTATGTGAAAAATATGGAATAAATTATACACCACCCTCTCATGGGTTTCAATTATATAGTATTGTTATTATGATATTATAATATAATAATTAAATTATTTTAGGATTATTTATATATATATATATATATATAGTAAATAATACAAGCTAATATAATCCAACTAATACAATATAATCAATACAATATAGATCAATATAATATAGTATATTAAATGTGACCTATATGATGAAAATTAGTATCATTTATTTAGGTAATTATTTTATTATTATATAATACTAAAATAAATAAAATAACTTATATTTAAAATGTCAAAATCTATATAAATCTATATCACCAAATATATATATGCAATTAATATAAATTAGCAATTACATAATTATATATATTCATGAAAACTTCATACTTTTTAAATTTCTAATAAAAAATTAGTTTCAAATTATATATACTACGAGTTTTTAATTATTTAATAATAATTAAATTAATATATAATTTAAGTATCATCGTATTCTAATTAATTCTTTATTATATATTATATTTTTTTTAAAAAAAGTTTGTATTTTTTAATGCTATTTTTTTACATTTTTATATTTTTTAATTAATTATGAATTATTTATTTTAATTTTTTTTGCAAAAAAATTATTATTATTTTTAAATATTTAATAGGCGCGCATTAGATGATCAACACTGTATTGATAGTCTTTTGCTATGCTTTGCTCCAATACAAAGTGTCTTTTAAACGTCTTACATCTAGACGGCGCCTTTTTGAACCTTTTAAAATACTGATATTAAATGTTATCAAAATTACCTTTTTCAGCTTAATAAAATCACCACAAGCAAAATAAATGAATTCGTTGTCTACTTTTTTTTAAAAAAAAAGTAAATATGTATTTTTTTCCTTCTAAAATAAAAGTACGTAAAAGAGCTAAGGTTGATTTTTCCGTAAATCTCATGCCCCTGTTACATTTTTCTTTTTTTGGTGACTATGACTTCTATTACCTACTACCAAGAAAATATGCAAATGTCTACAGTCTACTTTTCTAAAAATTATATGAGAACCCAAAATCTATGACCCTTAACATTTTCCTAATGCTTTAACCAAACAAAAAAAATAGCATTTTCCTAATGCTTATTGTTTGATTATCCCAATCTTTAATATTTATTCAGTTTCAGTTTACAAAATATTTATACTTGAAAAAATTAAATTATAATAATATTGTAGGTTATATATATATATTTTTAATAAACTTGATATTTCCGGTGACGTGGAGTGTTGATTGGGCAGGTTCTTTGAATGAGGTGTTAAGACTATGGATAAAAGCGAGAAAAAAAAAAAAAAAACAGACAAACGACGTCGCAGCATATTCAACTGTAGAACACGTCGAGACTTCAAACTTTAGCCAATAGAAAATTGCCACGTCAAAATTCTGACAGGTAGATGTACAGATTGACCAAAATACCACTGAAGAGCCACATCAGTCCGCCTATCTCCATGAGCAGTATAATTCCGCACAAGGCTATTTCGGTAACTTAGTCTTCCCCGATTCTGTTAGGAACAGTGCCGAAAGTCCAAAACACTCCTGCGACTTGCGAGAGGAAAAAGAAAAAAAATTAGAAGCCTTTAATTTTTTTTTTCTTAAGACTGAGATTATATTTCAGAGTGATAATTTTTTGATCTGATCGCAAAATTACTCATGATAGCTCCAAAAATTGGACGATTTCATTCTCTTTGATCTCCGTAAAATTCAGAGCTATTTCTTAGCGTATTCACCATGGCTGCTCCATGTTTCTCAACACCTTTCCAGCCTTATGTTTATCAGGTACTCTCTCATTCACTCTCCTTACTTTTCCAACCTGTTATATTTTGTAAAATTTACACTTGGATTCTGTTTGGTTGCTAGGAAAGTTGTGAAAACTAAAAATGGAAACTTAATTCATATGTCGGTTAAGTTCATTTTTCTCGCCTTTTTTTTTTTTCCTTTAAAGAAGTGGAACATTAGATTTCTGACTTAGTTATTTGTAATATTTTTAAATTTTGGGGTTTAATTTGGTTTCGAACTTTGATCCATTGTGCTTCATGTTCGGATCTAATTTTCTGGAGATGGATTAATATTTGATTAGCTAAGCCTCATCTATGTTTAATATATGTTGTAACAATTTGTATTTTTTTGGTGGGGATTGCTTTATTTCCGTGTTAGATGTGCGCATTGCAATATTGTTGTCACTGCTTGCAATATTAATAGTTAAAAGTATTATATGAAGAACTAGGATATATTTGCAAGTTTCAGTATTCACCACGATAGCTGCATACTGTGAAGGATTAAGATTTAGGCTTCTCACTTGGAGTTGAATATTGCTTAATTTATATGAATTTTGTTAATTAAGGAGATTTTGTAGATAACATAGAGATTGTAAAACGGGGAAGGATGCACCATTTGTAAGAAATAAAAAAGAGACGTAAAAGGAGAAGGCGGCAAAAGCACAAAGTAAATTATGGAAGGATAGTAGGATATGCCAATAAATGCTTTCTGTTAAAATTTGACCTGTGAATCTTAGAATGTGTATTCGGAGGCAGAAGATCTAGATTGAGGTTATAAAAATTTAATTATGGCTGTATATTGCTAGAAAATGCCACGATAAGCTATCTGTAGTTCAGTATTGTACATATCATGGGGAGTAGGCATGCATGCAACCGGCGTTTTGTTACTCGGACAATTTAACAGGTGCTGAATTTATTGTATAGTTTGAACCACAGTTAGTGCCAAGTCCTATCACATTTCTGTTTGCTGCTCTAGTTGTAAGATTCATGCAACCAACAACACTGTAGATGGTCAAGCCATAGTGCCAACTCTACTAATACCATACACATGTTTAATTGAAGAATAATACATGGGCCATATGATGTCTTTGTTAGTACTTAGAACCCTTAACATGTTTTGCACAATTATATAGTGTAGAATAGTTTCTTGACTGCAGGAAGTCTCTGTAAAAAGTTTCCTCATTGGATGCTTATATATGGATATTGGTGGTTTTTCCTTGTTTAAGCTCATTATTGCATTGTTAGTGAAGTCTGTTTTGATTTAAGAAATAATCATGTTTCCATTGAGTTGTACTAACTAGTACTCATCTTTGAAGGTTTTGTTCGTTTATAATCTCATATTGCTGGTGGTTTAATTTCTTGTAGAGTCCACAAGATGCTGTGATACCTTTTCAAATTTTGGGTGGTGGAGCGCAGGTGGTTCAGGTATGCACTTAATTAACCCAAACTTGTATTGTATCATTTGTCCCCTTTTAAGTTAAGCATTGACGTGGATTTGTTTCTTGTATTTCAGATAATGTTGAAGCCTGAGGAAAAGGTTGTTGCAAGACCTGGTTAGTTTCTTTGTGCCTGGTGTTTCTACATACGGTCAACCATTTTCTATTTTAGTTAAGATATTTAAGGAGAATCTGTTCCTGGATTATCATTCCTCCATTTGTATTGATTAGTTGATGTAGACCTCACATGGAAAGCTTGACATTATTGCATATTACCAGAGTCAGAGACTATTTAGATGTTCTAGTGGCATTGATTATTGGATTTGGGTTGTTATTCATCCCAATGTCCTTCTGTTTGAAGTGTTATTACATTTTAATTCCAAAAACAAGACGTATTGAAAATATTGGCTGGTGGTAAGTACAAAAAGGTTGACCAGGTATACTATCTTCATCTGGTCCTTATATTAAACAGAGGTCACATGTTTTTTATTGGGTTGAAACTGGCAGTCCATACGGAATCTGAATATTTGGATAAGGTTTTGATGCAAATGATATTTTGGTTATGGTGAATTTGAGTGTGTGAGCAAACTCATGGGGATTGTGAACTTCTCTGGTAACTGTCGAAACTATAAACTCCTCTAGTATACTATTACTTGAATGGGACTATATCATTCCCAGTTTAGGGCAGCCTATAGTTTTTATCTGTCATTAATGTTATTTGCTGGGTAAGATTTTAAAGGACTGGGCTTGATTTGAACCCAAGACCTAGCCTTTAGTGGGGATGGCCAGTGCCATCAGGGTGTTTCTTAGGGATAAGGCAACCTGTACTTGTTATCATATACTTGAACGATTTTTAGTAAATTTTGTTTTGAGATTCATAGTATAATTCCAGTTTTTGCTGTGATTGATTGTGCAACTGGTTTATAAATAAAATGAAGGTTCAATGTGCTTCATGTCTGGGTCCATCGAAATGGATAATGTTTTTCTCCCTGAAAATGAAGTGGGTATGTGGCATTGGCTTTTTGGAAAGAGTATCACTAGCATAGTTCTTCGCAATCCTGGCCCAGGTGATGGGTTTGTGGGCATTGCTGCACCTTCTCTTGCAAGAATTCTCCCGGTTTGTACTTTTAATCATACCAAACTATTGCAACCAAGGCATTTCTTTGTTATTTTTAGGCATTCATGATTGGAAATATATAACCATCTTCTTTCTTATATATGTCACTTTACAGATTGATTTGGCAATGTTTGGTGGAGAGATTTTATGTCAGGTACTAACTTATTCACTTTGATAGTTCTGCTGTTATATAAATAAATAAATTAAGGTTATTTTTTGCTAACCTTCCAGTTTCAGTGAACGAATTTTGATATTTTGTAATCATCTTACATTGCAATCACATTATTTTTCCCAACCTGCTTCACCTGTAATTTTATGTGATTTCATAACAATTTTTGTAGCCAGATGCATTCCTTTGTTCTGTCAATGATGTGAAAGTCAGCAACACAGTTGATCAAAGGGCACGTAATGTTGTTGCCAGTGCAGAGGTGAGATGTTGAGTAGTGTATCAGCTAATTCTGTTATGTTTATCTGGTTTCCTCCCATTGCCTTGGCAGTTCATTTCATTTTTCATCTTTTGCTTTAATTTGTTTCTTAAGTTGTCAAATTTTTGTTTATTTATCTCACACCTGAATGTTAATTTAGGGATTTTTAAGACAAAAGCTATCTGGACAAGGGCTTGCTTTTATAGTTGCTGGTGGATCTGGTATGTATAATCAAGTTTAGGTTGGATTTCTAAGTTGATTTGTGATTTGTTATCCTGTATTTTACCAATCGTACTGAATGTGTTCTTCCCCGCTTTTGTCTTTCCTAGTTGTACAGAAAAATCTTGAAGTGGGTGAGGTTCTAGCTGTTGACGTATCTTGCATTGTTGCCCTTACTACCACAGTTAATGTCCAAATCAAATACAATGGTCCGATGAGAAGAGCAATGTTTGGGGTAAGATTTTTTCATTCGTAGTGGTTCTCATCCTCTTTGTTTTTTGGTGTCTCGTTCTTCCATTTGTGTTTTCAAACCACCTATATGAGTGAAATAGGTGCCAATTAAAGTTTTTCTTATAATTTACTCGTTTCTTTTTAAAATGGACTTTATCAGGTGCATTCTTGTCAGCACATTTGTGGTTGCTAGTAACAACAAATTTTTAGGTGGGAATGTAGAGATAGGTTAATTAATGCAATTAAGTTGTTTCATAGTCGAATTTATCTGAAAAGTGATGGTGTATTATATACAGAGACTGGATTTGGATCCCCTTGCAGTATACCAGAATCCTTTCTTGTTTCTAATCACCTCCGTCCTTGTAACAAATAACATTGTTGGTCTGTTTAATCATTCCTGAAAGTTCATGTGATCCTTAGGCCGCCCCTCATGTGCCAATTGCTGCTTTGCTTGTGAACCTTCTGATTTTACATTTTTGTTTCCAAGAATTAGAAAATATTCCTAATTGTTGTCTATCTGCAGGGTGAAAATCTGGTAACAGCTGTTCTAACAGGACCAGGCATCGTCTTCATCCAGAGCTTACCCTTTCACCGACTTTCTCAGCGCATTGCTCGGTAATGTTTTCTTACAGCATTCTTCAATCAGTCGAATAGAATACGATATCATCCTTGTGCTTTATATCTAGCTTTAACGAAATGTACTTCTCCGTTTGCAGGGCTGTTACATCCCCAAACATGAGGGAAAACCCAAAGTTCTTCATTCAGATAGCTGTGTTCTTTTTTCTGGCATACGTTGTGATTGTATCTTCATTAATCTTAACTGATGTATGACTTTTTACCTTTTTTCTTTTAACTCATATATCTAGCCTCTTTTTTTTTTTTTTGAAGTTTTGTTTTGGGGGGTATCATGTAATTCTATTGAATGTAGTCGTATCAATAGAAAAATAGAGGGTTTTAGAGTGGTTTATATTAAGAATTTTCCATTTCACCTACTTTGGACTGTTACGGAAAGCCGAGCATAGGATTTTTTATTTTATTTTATTTTTTTTCGAACTTGGAGGTGGGGATTTGGACTGTTACGTGGAAACAGCAGGACATGAGATCTTAATGATCTTTCTTTTTCATTTTTACCAAATGCTGTCTTCGGTGATTGGACGAGTAGTATGCTAGTTGAACCATGGTTGGACGAGTAATATTTCTTTAACTGATGTGTCTAAACTTGATTCGAACATACTCATTAACATTATATTTAATGACACGTAACTATAAATGAATTCAAATGATTATATGTTATCAAAGTAATAAATAACAAATAAATTACGAACGATGGATAAGAATGATATTTTTATTGACTAATATGATTGCTATTTTTATTTTGAATCTCAAGAAGAAAATCATTTAGAAGACAATTTTTGCGTAAATTTTAACATAAAAGTTAATAATTATTATAATTGATTGATACATAATGATTTAAATATATAATTGCAGCAGTAAAATTTAATTTTCTTAACAATTGTATATAAGTAATGAAACTTTTTATTTTTAAACAAAAACTCACTCGTCACTGTTAATTATTCTTGACCGTAGTTGATTTTTATTCTAATAAAATAGTAATTCAATTTTTTTATTGTTAAAAATCTATTTTATCATTCATCAAAAGAAAAAAAAATATAAATATGTGCGTTTTTTTTTTTAAAAAAAATTTGCTTTTGACCATTTAGAAAAGGAAAAAGGAAAAAAAAGGAAAACAATAACATAACATAAAAGGAAATAAAGCCCCGAGAACATAAGAAACCGGGAGGTCCAAAAATTCCCGGGTATTATCCAAAGCGAACTGTAAAAGACCAGTTCGCAACCCCTCTCATAATCCCAAGCCTCCCAGACCCTCGTTCTCTCTCCAACCATAACTTTCCTAAACGCTCCAGTTTCCGATCCTATTTGCCACGGGTTCATCATCATGCTAGGGCATGAGTTTCATCGACGCTTCCTTTGAATTTCAATCTGTTGTCTGTGATTTCATGGCCTTTCTTGTGAGAGATTCTGGTTCCGGTTGTTCCAGATAATCTTCGAGTCCGTGATTCTTCTTCAAAGTTATTCGTTCGTCAAATCGAGGATTTCACTTCAAGGTTTCAATCCCTGCTCGCTGTGGATCTTCGTTCATCGGGACCTTTTATTGAAGCTAGGGTTTCCAAGATATCGGATTTTGATTTTTGGTGATTGCGGCTGCTCCATTGGTCTAATCGGAAAAAAGGGGATTTCTGGCTTTCCTCTAAGATCTGTGGACCTGTTCAAAATTTGGAAGGCGGTGAATTAAGTTTTGGCGATCTGATTATTATTTTTCAATAATTTTTCTCCTTGGAAGCTTTAGGCGGATACTTTGTCGACCAACTGCTCGAGAATTGGTGCTGAAGAAGATGTCAGATTACGGATTCACGCGTAGTTGCATCGGAGGAAGATCTGAACGGTGTCTTTATCGAAAAAGAAGATTTTGAAGAGCTCTCCTCCTCCTTTGTGGCGGTTCGATTTGTTTGATCTTTTATTGAGTAATTGAAGGGAAAACTTCAAAGAAAAAGAGCTTCATATTTTTGTACTCTGATTTTTTTTTTTTTCAGTTTAATACAAGGCCTTTCTATTTTTTGAAGGCCTTTGATGATTATCGTTCTTTTCAGGGCTTTTGTTATTATATTTTTATTTTAGAAGAGATAAAAAAAAGAATTTCTTTTACCATGGCGGTGTATTATAAATTTAAGAGTGCAAGAGATTATGATTCAATTCCCATGGACGGTCCTTTTATCTCAGTTGGTACTTTGAAAGAAAAAATATTTGAATCCAAGCATTTGGGAAGGGGTACTGATTTTGACCTTTTGGTCACCAACGCCCAGACCAATGAAGGTTGGTTCAGATTTAGATATGTAGTTTATTCTCTTTTAAGTATGGTTAATTTGACATAAATATGAATCGTGGGTTGTTTTGTGCGTGTTAAGGTAGCAAAAATGTAAATGGCTTGTGGTTCACTTCATTTTAATAGGCTTAACTGTCTAGATGTTCCTTTAGGTGGGGGTGGGAGATGTCACTTTTACATTTCAGATTGACATTCTTTCAGTCATTATTGTCACCATTCACCTCTAATAAAATGATAATGGCATATGGAAGTGTTAATAGTGTTTCGAGAAACAAAATCTTGCTACCAAATTTAATGTTAAACTGGCAGTTTGAGAGGGGACAAATTGTGAGAACGATATTAGTGTTCGATGGTGTTTCTGAGTTTTACTACCTAGGAATCATGGTGTCTGTCTTGGGGTCATATTTTAGTAACTTTCATTCTTGGTTTCATGGTAAATGTCTTTGCAGTGTTTTATAGATTGTTTATTCTCTGTTTGGAATTTCAGAGTATCTTGATGAAGGAATGTTGATACCGAAAAATACTTCAGTTTTAGTCCGCCGCGTTCCAGGACGACCTCGTATGCCCATTGTTACTGATCCAAAGTACTATCTCAAAACCTTTATATTGTTGACTTATTGGTTGAACATGTTTCAATTTAGCAGCGTCAATTTCTTGTGCTTTTAGAATCCCCATGGTTATGCAGTCCCTACTATTGTGTCATATGTAGAATGTATTAAGCAGTGTCCTTTTAGCTAATAAGGGTTGAGTTTGGACTATGATCTTTTGTTGCGACTTCAGAGACAAATATATGTATGTGATTTGACCACATTTGGAATGCAGGCGAAATGTAGAAGAAAAGATTGAAAATGCTGAGCCAGAAAAGATTAGTTTCCCAACAGCTGATTCATCTGTTTCGAAATATGTAAACTTGAATCTCCTTCCATTTATTTGGATTTGAACTGGTATTCCTGTAACTTTTCTTTTGCTCATTAGCAATTAAATGTTCAATTTGATTTTATAGCCTGATGAGTTGGAATGGGATGATCTTGGGGGTGATTTATATGAAATTCCTGAAGTTTTACCGGTTCAGTCAAGCAATCCAATTCCAGAAGCTGCTCCTCCTACCAGTAAAGTTGATGAGGATAACAAGATTAAGGCTTTAATTGAGACCCCAGCCCTGGACTGGCAAAGGTGAAATTCTCTATTTTTCTATTCTTAATTGCATTGTGTGGTATTTGTTACTGATTTTCAGTCATAAATTTGGAATAACTTCTGGTCCTCCCATTTGTTACATTTGTATATTTGATATGCAGGCAAGGCCCTGACGGGTTTGGTCCTGGTAGAGGTTTTGGAAGAGGTGTGGGAGGAAGAATGATGGGTGGGCGAGGTTTTGGTGATTCTCTTATCCTTATATTCTTTTTAACTTGACATTCTTGTTGCCTGGATATGCCACAAAACATTGTCCCTCTCTGTCTCTCTCTCTCTCTCTCTTATGATGGACTGAATTTATTTTTCGTTGATTGAGGTCGAGCAGGGTTAGAGAGGAAAACGCCTCCACAGGGCTATGTATGTCATAGATGCAAGGTGCCTGGTAGGTGTATACGAATATGCTGTTCTCTTAGTTTTTTGCTCAGTAAGCATATTATTTATTCTAGGGGTATAATATTGTAGTGTAAATTTGCTTATTGTTTGAAATATGTATTCAGGGCATTTTATCCAGCACTGCCCTACCAATGGTAATCCAGATTATGACATCAAAAGAGTGAAGCCACCCACTGGAATTCCAAAGTCCATGCTGATGGCAACTCCAGATGGCTCATATGCATTGCCCAGTGGTGCAGTAGCTGTGTTGAGGCCAAATGAGTAAGATGATTGATTTTGTGATCCATACTATCCCCCGTTCCTGTCAATCTGGGATTTACTTTTAAGATATATGATCTGAACAGGGCTGCTTTTGAGAAAGAAATTGAAGGGTTACCATCGACACGTTCTGTTGGTGATCTACCACCTGAACTGCACTGCCCATTGTGCAAGGAAGTCATGAAAGATGCAGTGTTAACAAGCAAGTGTTGCTTCAAGAGTTTCTGTGATAAGTGTAAGTTTGTAAACGCTACAATATAGTTACCCAAATTCTTATGCTAGTTTGTATACGTTACAATATAGTTATCCAAATTCTTAAGCTCCTGGGTTTTTCAATTATCTCCTGCAATTGATTTGGTTTTCTTTATCATTTGTAGAATCAGGCCAATGTTGTATCTGAAGTATCACATTACATTTATGCCAGCTCACATTTACAATTATATTACCCAGGTATCAGGGATCATATTATCTCAAAATCAATGTGCGTCTGCGGGGCTACAAATATACTTGCAGATGATCTTTTGCCTAACAAGACACTCAGGGATACGATCAATCGGATCTTGGAGTCTGGTAACAGTAGTGCTGAAAACGGAGGAAGTATATTCCAAGTTCAAGGTTGTTTTTATTTTTATTTTTTATTTTATGATGTGGGCTTTTCTTTTAATCTGATTGTGTGATATATTTTGTAATGCTAATTCTTATTTTATTTCTTAATGATTAGATATGGAGTCTGCTCGCTGCCCACAGCCCAAGATTCCTTCCCCATCTATGTCTGCTGCATCAAAGGGTGAACAAAAACCATCAGCTGGTAATGGTGAAACTCCGAAGATTCAGGAAGCTGTAGATGAGGTAAAGCCTGTCATTGCTCCACAGAAGGTGATAGAGAAAGTGAGGCCTGCAAAAGTAGCTGATGTATCTGAAGCCACACATGAGTCAATGAGTGTCAAGGAACCAGCATCACAAGGCAGTGCTCAGCTGGTTGAGGAAGAAGTGCAGCAGAAGCTGGCTCCTGGTGAAGCAGGTAATGCAATAACTTGGTTTTTACTTTAATTATGGTTTGTGGGATGGGTGAAGTTTTGTTGACTTCTGTCTCGGGGTCAGTTGTGCTCTGTACAGGGGCTGTGTTTCACTATGTGGTGTTTGATGTTCATGAAATGTTTTGAAAGAATCAAAAGTGAAAAGAAAATCTGTAACAAAAAGAGATGTTGAAATATTAAGTATATCCTATTTTGTTGATTGGTAAGATGAGGAAGATGAGGTAACCATGTTTCTTAAATTTGATTTTTGATTGCAGGAAAGAAAAAGAAAAAGAAGAAAGTTCGCATGCCTACCAGTGGTATACCAGTCATCCGTCTTTTGATTTTCTTTAGCTTGTTAACTTTTAATATATTGACACAGATTAAAATTGGTTATTTCATTGCAGACATGCAGTGGAGACCTTCTCAAGATCTGGCAGTTGATAACTATATGATGCCTATGGGACCCTCTGCATATAATCCATTATGGACAGGCATGCAACCTGGTATGCAACCTGGCATGCAATCTGGCATGGAAGGATATATGGCGCCATATGCAGCTCCTATGCCCTATATGGGTTATGGACTTGGGCCACTAGACATGCCATTTGGAGGTTTTGTTCCGCAGGATCCATTTGGTGGAAATTGTATGTACCCTGTTGTCCCACCTCAGAGGTATACATGGATTATGTATTTTTGTATAATTGGCTATCTCATCCCTTCCCCCCCCATCCCCACCTCCCCCTTCCCCTCTTTCACTCTCTCATTTCTGGATATGGGTGGTTTGAGGTTTGAAGTTGGTAGCGAGTGGAGTTGTCTGGGTTAGTTAGTCTTATTTAATACTTTTTTTTTCTTTGCACTGGGTTCCCGATGCTGTTGAAAGAACCTCTGAACTGACATGTCTAATTGGATTGCAATGTTGAAAACATACAGGGATCTTGCAGATTTCAGTATGGGAATGAATGTAGCACCCCCTATCATGAGCAGGGAGGAATTTGAGGCTCGAAAGGCTGACCTGAGGAGGAAGCGTGAGAATGATAGACGGGTTGAAAGGTAAGATTATCTTTCCTGTAAAGGATTTAATGGCTGTATCAACGATATTTGAAGAGTTTGAAGTTTTTAAAGGGCTATACCAATTTTGGTCTAACCCATGTGGGGTACGGGGGTGGGAAATCTGTCACAAACATTTAACATGTTGATCTTTTTGATAGGCAAGAGGATAAAACCTGTTTGAAAATTTTGTACAATTGCTTTTGAGAGTTTAAAACTGGCTGACTGTGGCATAATATTAGGGTTCTGTATAGGAAGGCTCACAAGAGATATAATATATAACAGTACTTTCTTGCTTGATGCGGCAGGGATTTCCCCAAGGATCGCGATTTTGGTAGAGAAGTGAGCAGCAGTGGCAATGTTCCACCAATGAAACAGAAATCTGTATGTATTTTTATTGTCCTAATTTTTATCCTTCCATTTGTATATTGCAGTAGCAGGTACCTTTCATGGTTTTTAGTTATAATTTTACAAGAAGACACCAAGTTAACTTACCAATTACCAATTTGACAGATAATATAATGCCTTTATCTTTTTCCTGCGAGAAGGGAAGAGAGAGATATTTTTTGCACCGCAATTAGGATCATACATTCAAGAAGGGAAAAATTTTGTTTTTAAATTAGTTACATTCTTCTTTCTATTTAATTTATAGTTTCAAAATAATGCCGAAATATGATCACCAAGATCTTGTAGGGGAGAACCATAACCTATTCTGGACTTTAGAAAATGGTAAACCATGGTAGAAGCTAAAGGAAGTTCAAGTTTTTCATGCCTTTGATAATGTGCTAAGGATGTCATGTTTCCCGTTGCCCTCTCCCAACACTTTGTTTCAAATCATTTATTTTTTTGGTGTAACGTCTCTCTAAAATTCTGTTGGAAGCATTTTGTTGGTTCTTGTTAAGTCGATATTCTTTGTTCTTTCATATATATATATATATATATATATATATATTAAAATAAAAACTTTATGTGGGGTTTTCATCTATATTACTTTGTATTTGATTAAACGAAATTTGTTTTTGTTGAATCTGTGCATTATGCTTTAATTTATGTTTCTTTTTTATTGTAATTTCCAAGATGACGATTATTTTAAAATGCAATGAGCATCCGTAATGTGATGATGTTTCATTCTTTTTTTTTTATTTTTAAAGACCATATTTTAAAAAATGAATTTGGACGTGATTTGATAGTGTGACGGATATCAATATCCTTTGAAAACCCAAAATAATAAATGGATATACAAAACAAAAGAAGATAGTAAGAGTAACCTGTTGATTCTACAGTCCGGAAAAAGGGCTCCACCCAGAAGTCGTTTTTATCTGTTGGGTCACTTTTAATTATTAAAGTAGTAAAAATGTAGTACATGAGTAGAAAAGGAAGTGGGCCATTAATCTTTGTCCTCGTATGTTCTGGTTTTGTACAGAAGCCTCCTGTTGGCCGCTCATCGAGTCCAGACCATCACCATCGCCACCACCGATCCGAAAGGTCTTCCCCAGAACGATCCGCACGTGAGCTCGAAATTCCTCGTCCCCCTAAGAGAAAATCAGAGCACCACCACGACCACCGTGACCACCACGATCGTGACCGTGACTACGAACACGACCGGGACTACGACTACCACGATCGCGAGAGCGACCATCACCGCCGCCGAGCAGAGTCGTCGGGGAGGCCATCCTCTGAAACGCCGTCAAAACCACCCGCAACGGCGGGGACTTCGTCGACGGCAGCTGCTGCGGCGGCGGCGGCAGCAGCAGCAGCGTTAGAGCGCAAGCATAAGGCGAGCGTCTTCTCTCGGATAAGCTTTCCGGAGGGGGAAGCCATGAACAAGAAACGGAAGGTGTCGTCTTCTATGGCAGCGACGGAGGTGGGAGGGGCTTCGGCGTCGTTGGGACATCATCACAAGGCGACGTCGAATGGGTATTACGACGAGTCGTATAAGGCTTCGTCGAAGGCGGCGGCAGTGTCGGTGACCAGCGGTGGAGGGAGGAAGGCCGGTAGTGCTGCTGCTTCTGGTGCGGACTACGAGTCTAGCGATGACGACAGGCATTTCAAGAGGAAGCCATCGAGGTACGAGCCGTCTCCTCCGCCGAGGGTTGATCATCAGGAAGAGCCCACTCTCAGGCATTCCAGGGGTTCAAGAGAGAGGGACCGGGAGCGCGAACGCAGCAAGCATCATAGATAAGATGATGGTGGAGACGTGGGACCCATCCACATATATAATATATATATATATATATATGCGTGTGGCGGGTGACGTCACTCTTCTACTCATACAATTATGCAGCAATGACTGTTGTATCTAAACAGAGATAATAACAGTATCTCATTATCGTTACGCAACATTTAATTCTGAGAAATAATAAATGTTGAATGAGTTTTCTTATGTTTTGCTTACTCTAACTCTTTCTTTTATTTATATATTAGTTTTTTTTGGAATGAGTAATTTAGGTGTATATAGTTAATATAAGGATATATATGGGTTTTTGGAGGCTATATTATTCAGGTTCATTGCCTTTTGAATATTTTTAGTCTATTTTTTTTTTAAATAATTATTATATCTTGAAGTTATGATAATGAATTATTTTTTAAATTTTTTTTATATTTTTTTAAAATAGTTTTTAATTATATATTTGAAATTTTTAAATAGTTATGTAAAAGAAAAAAATAGATTGAAATAAAAAAAAATCATAATAAGTTTTAATGGATATCAAAGAATTTATAAAAGTTAAAATTTATAATAAAGTTTTTTTTTAAAAAATATTAGTGATAAATTCATCATTAAAATTTACTTTGTTGTAGTGATGAAATTAATAATTAAAAATTCATCGCTAAAATTTATTTTGTTATTAACGGAATTTATCGCTAAAGGTTACTTCGTCAGCAATGAAGTTGACAAACCACTTCATTATTAGCGATGAAGCACTTTATCATTAGCGATGAATTATTTTGTTCAGAGATAAATTAATAATGAATATACTTGTTAATGATGAAATTTATTAAAAATATATTTAATTTTTTATCTAAAAACTAATTAAAATAATAATCATAAAGAAAATTTGTTAAAAAAATTTAAATAGGTGAAAAGTATGATATGACATCCAAAAATCATATATTAGAGGCTTAAAATGATTTAGTTGTACTTGGTTATTGGACCCAACTCGGCAACAATGAGACTGCTGTATCTAACCGGGCTCAACAATGGCCCGTTTTCTTAACTACGGGTGCATACAAATTGAGTGTACTTAAATATATTTCAAAGTTTCTAACTACACCTTCGACCAAAATATTTTTTTTTCTAACTACACGAAAGCTGTACAAATTAGAATTGTTGTGCAAATGGGTGTTCTTAGACATATTTCAAAAATTGTAATGCTCACCAAAGCTGTGCAAATTGGTTGGCATTTAGACATATATTAACCAGTTGAATTTCTGTATGTGGGTTGAATTCCGCCCGGTTAGACGAATTGGGACCCTAATAGGCCCAAAATTTTAAAATATAAAAGTCTAGTATGTAGAAACATTATGAAACCTTAGAATTGATGGCATGTGTCTAAATCGTATGGGCCAGAAAAAGCCCATGGACACTGTACATTTAGAAATTCAAAATTTTAAAATTTATGCCACATTGCCCAATTTGTGTTTGTTCACTAAAATTAAATTCGGTCTCCGATACGGGCATGACATGATGGTCAAACACAGACGATACTATAAGTACAAAATTATTCTTATATAACATTTAAAAGAACTTTACTAATTAGTTTTAAATATAAATTTGAACATTGGTTAGTAGTATTTGTGAAGCAATCTTTATGTTTTTTCTAATACATTTTATATTTTCTTCCAAAATGAAATTATAAAACAGAATAATTGCAGAAAAAAAAGTTCTTCCGGACAAGAAAATTTGCCTTAAGGTCTCCTAAGCAACAACATATAGCAGTGTAACACAAAACCGAAACTACAGGACCGCTGTAGCTTTCCTAGACGTTCATCAAATACTTTCGATTGGCTACACATGCTTAAGATGTTCCACATATTTTGTCTGAAAGTCAACTTCATCCATACAACATTAACAGCTCAAATAATTCTACATTATTAAAAGACTATGGTAGTAAAAAAGTTGAACATATTAGTTGCTGCAGTGGAAGAACAGCAGCTCTTGCAATTCACACCATGCAAAACCCTGCAAATTTATAACAAAAACACATAAGTAACAATGAACAATTCGTATAAAGATGGGAGCATATCATTGTAGCCTAACATAAGCCCTGTGGATAATGTTAGTTCAAGGGAGATGGGAGCAAAATGACTACATCCTATCAATTTCAGTTTGTAATCCTAACATAATCAAATTAATTTGAAATGACAGTTTCTTCTACGCTGGTCTGGATATTTGCACTTGTCCTATAGATACACACAGCTAAAACTGATTAAACTCAGGCCATTTTCAGTTTGTATTTGAAACCAATCAACCAAATAAGACTCCTAAACAGGAAGGGAAAGAAAAAAAAAAAATTCACATAAGATGTAATAATCACCAATTAGATACGAGTCCATACCACTCACCAGTCCTAGCAAAATTAACAGCAGCAACCAAGATATGATCAGTAGTCCTTAATTCTAGACTCCAGCTCAGGCCCGTACACATAAGATTACTTATGGTGACTGCCTGCCTGATCATAGTGCAAGCACTAAAATGAACTCCTTCAGAATAATCAATATACTTAGGTCCAATACACCTAAAGCAGACAACAATCACCAATCCATGTCTCAGTGGAGTTCGAAAACTTAGGGGAACAAGCATCCAACTTCACAAACTCAACCCATTCTTCACTTTCTTTTACTTTCTAGTTTGGAATTAAACGCACAAAACGCAGCCAAAAGATTACCCTTGTAATTGAGATATTGAACGCCACAGAAAACTAAACCCTTGTAATAGAACTTCACAGAATACAACCTATGCATGTGAATTCATTTCATTCTTTACTTTCTTATTACTTCCTAGGTTGGAACTAAACACACCAAAATGCAGCCAAAAGAGCTAGTATGAAATCAAAAAGGAAAATCGTTGCCACCAATACAACATAGGAAAAAAGATTCCAAATAAAGCAAAATAATAAAAAATACTCACCAAACACTAAGCACTCTGAGAAGGAATCATCCCGGTTTTTCTAGCATAGGCAAAAATGCCACCGGCCTCGATCACAGGCCCAGCATCACCAATTGGCTTCAATTTGTATTCTTTTCCAGTGGTGTGGTTGATCAAACGGCTCTCGCTGAGCTCGATGGTGATCACGTCCCCAGTCCTACACTCCTCGCAAATCCTAGCCTCCGACTCCAGCGGGTACACCTCCCCAGTAGCCACCGAGTTCCTGAAGAAGATCCTTGCGTACGACTCGGCTACCACAGCCGCCGTACCAGCCGCGCCGAGAGCTACCGGCGCGTGCTCCCGAGACGAGCCGCAACCGAAGTTCGCGCCGCCAATGACTATGGAGTACTTAGACTTTGTTTCGTTGGGCTCCACGAAGCGCGTAGAGTAGTTGGCTGGGAGACCGCACAGCGCGTAAGAGCCGAGCTTCTCGTACTCGGAGGGATTGGATGGAACCAGGGTCAGGTACTCGGCCGGGATGATCTGGTCCGTGTCGATGTTATCGCCGACGACGTAGCAGAGTCCGTGGAATGTGGTGGAAGAGTCGGTAGATGAGAGCGATGGGGCTGCGGTGGCGCGTGAGATGGTTCCAGATGCGCGATGAGGCGCTTGCGCACTGTCGATTGATAGGAATTTGATGGGGTTTGGAGAAATGGTTGGGAATTTAAGGGATTGGGAGGGAGAGAGAAGAGAGATAGAGGGTTTATGTGAGTAGGTGGTGAAGCTAGGGTTTGGAGACACAGAAATTGAAGCCGCCATTGTTGTATGCACGAGGAAGAAGGTACTGTGGTAGCTGGTTTGGTTGGTTCAGTGCAAGTGATGAAGGGGAATGAGGATGGGGAGTCGTGTAACGACTGAATATTGACTAAAATATGTGCACGTGCACCTCACATGGTGAATTGGCGGTCAAAGCGACAGTGTGTAATGGTCCATGAATCTGCAACTCGATTACTATTTTTGTCTAATCATTTTTGCCAAATTCATAATTTTATTTTTTTCATCAAAAAATGATATATTTTATTTCATTTATATAATTGTCGACGATCTTTGCCTCGTATATGCATAAGAATCTGTAGGTTATTCAATTTCAAGTTGTTAGAGGATAATACTGGTTCATGTTGCTCACAGTAACTATCTGACATGAGTTTATGGACTCATTTACGCAGACAGTAAGTATAGAGGTCGTCTTACACTTCCTCACATAATTCATGACTCATAGATTTTCGATTCCTAACTATGAAGAAATATCAAAATGTCCAAATAATGAAAGTTTACGGGGTCCAAATGAATGGAAGGTTTAAAATGCAGATAATAGTGAGTCGTGAAGATAGACGATGGACGAGCAAACAGACCCAAGTGTGGAAGATCTGAATAGGCCACGTCTGAACTAGATGTCAAAGGAACCAATGTATAAGTAACTGAACCTTTTGCCAGAATCATGTAATTGGTGTCCTAATGAAGAAACCAGTCTCTAAAAATCCGAACAAAAATAGTATTTGACATCCCTACCTTGTTCGAGTTTACAGACAAAAATCTCTATAAAGTCGGTGTGCTCGTAGCGTAATCAATGTGCAACGTTCAGCTAAAAATGAAGGTGAAGGGAGTTTTAGGAAAAGTTGTACCTCCTGGCCTTGTGGCTCTGTATTTGTATTATGCAGGTTTAAGTAGCAGTAATGTAATGGTCTCAATGTCCCTCGTTATCAGATAAGAGAATGAGAAAAATTTGCTTTTCGCTATATATTTGCTGCGTGCTGTAAAGGTATTGTGAATCCAACAAACTCTACAGCCGTCCATCAATGTAGCTCTCTTTGAGACTAAGCAATGCTTGTCTGATGGAATCCTCATCTTGGCTGGAGTATTTCAAACATATCAGCCGTTGAGCAACATGGTAAGCCATTTGGATAGGATGGTATTGCAGGAAGTTTACTTCCATCCTCTTCACGTCCTAGATATCAAAAACTTTGAAGGACAGTTAATGGAGATGGGAAAGTGAATACATAAAATATTTATAAACAAAATGTGTTAAAAAAAGAAGAAGAAGAAAAGATGGGGTATGGGACTGAATCATTTCAAAAGCAATGGGTAATTAGTTCCTTGTTTGTATGAATATGCACTTCTATGAAGTCTTTCTGTGTATTGTGAGTTTCTGCATTTTTTTTTCCTCTTTTGTTTATTTATGTTTAGTATTTTTCAAAGTTGAAAGTTGAGAGTGATAATATAAGGACTCATTTCGAGGTCTACTACTAGTAGAATGATCCTTTTCACATCATGTCATTGTTCTTTGAGATGCTGATGTCAACAAAGATTGCAAAGTAAAAAAAAAAAAGAAACACTCTGCAGTAAACATTCATTGTAACTTCTTTACGTCGTAGTATAAAAGGGACTTACATTTTTAGTTATCCTGGATGTGATGCTTCTTGCTGTTTCAATCACTGAGCTTGGTAAACCAGCCACTTCTGCTAATAGAAGGCCATAGTGTGGGATGTGTCTTGGTCCATCCTTGAGTTGAAACTAGATGATGAGAGTGGCTCTTAGTCGGTAAAGTAGGATGAAAATCAAGACAGGAAGAAATTTAGAATTACTACCTTGAAATCTAAGCGGTTGTTTCTGATGTCTACATGAAGGTGAAGAATTTTCACGTTTGGATAGATAGTTGCTAATTCTGCTAGGTTCTCCATGTGAGTAGCAAAAATGGTATACCTGAGGAAGATCAAGTAATACATGTTCAGTTCGAATTAACAGAGATTTCCAGATTCAGAGCATGATTAGAAGCTTTAACTTCAAAGTAACTGAAGTATGACAGCCTCAAATATCCTATTGTGACGACCAAAATTGCACTGTAATTGCAGATAAATCTACAGAAAAGAATATATATTGCATACTTATCAAACTAAACCGATGCCCAATGATGAAAAAGTCCAACATAAAAAATTTTGCAGCTATGTATTCATTTTGGGTATGTAATGTGTTTTGTATTGTATGTTTTAGTATTGCAATAAAATATTGCAGTATTTGAAGGTAATCACCATATCAATGTTAAACAGCTTATTTAATATTTCTCTGAAGAAACTTTTGGTAGCCCAATAGAGGCATGAGAAATGGTCTATTGAAAAAGAATTACGCTTTCAGTGATAACAGGTATTCACAACAGCTCCATGCAACTGCAGATCCATCAGAGGAAGATGTAGCCCTCCCAAGTTCATCCATAACAATCAGACTCCTAAGTCAATATAACCATATATCAGTAAAATTATTGCATATTTTGGATGGTTAAGTACATGATACATCATCCCATTATTATTACCTCTGGGAGACATTTTGCATGATGAATGCTGTCTCTTTCATTTCTGTCATGAACTATAACGCCCAGACAACTTAATAAGCTCGAATTTCCTTTTATGTAGTAATAGTATACATAAGAAAATGAAAAGGGCTTAATTATTTAAAACAAATGTTAGAAAATTTACCGTACTAGAGTTTGATTCCAAATTATCCAATGTACCCATCCTTGTAAAGATACGATCAACAACCCGTAGAGTTGCAAAGTGAGCAGGAACATAACAGCCAATCTGAGCAAGTATAACTGTAAGACAGACTTGCTGAAGATAAGTACTTTTTCCACTCCTGAAGGAAAGAAAATTGTCATATTCTTTGTAAGCATGTTTATTAATATGTAGCAAAACTAACAGTAGCATATTAATAAGTGTCTTATCCAAGCATGCACAAGTGTCTGAGTGTTCTACGAATATTGCAGGCTTATGTTCCAATTGGAAGCTCATGTATGTGAATTGATGGCAAGAAGATTAATCAAATCTCTCTCTAAACTTAATTTCACTTAACTGTGTGTGGTTAGCTGCTCCAAATCTTTTAGTCTTGAATTTCTGACTTCCTATATATGAAATTCTTAAATTCTAGAGGTGCTTCTAGGATCGCAGATTACAAACCATCACTTTCAAACATGCTATTTGGTTGTAGATCAAAAGTCAACATGTTGAGACCCCAAAAATATATATAACACTAATTAAAACAAAAGAAATGACACAGAAAGAATTTGATCTTAGAAATTTATTGTCATTTCAGAGTATCTTCCTTCCATTCTGGTTTTAAAATAGTTCTGTTGAATATTGTCAAAACACTTTGACACAAAATATACCAACTCTTCAACTTCACTTTTTAGGAACAGTATTACTGGGAGCATTTCTTACATGTTTGGGCCCATGACAATAACCATGTTTGATGCCTCAGATAAGAACATGCTGTTGGGCTGTAAAATATTAAAATAATCAACTTCAATGTACTAAAGTTTTCAAGAATTTAATAAGAAGAAAATAGCTAAGGCATCCACGTTAGAAAAAATCTGATGCACAAAATTAATTCATGAAAAACAAAATGTTACATACAACAAAGTCATTGTGAATGGTTTCCAGGATTGGGTGTCTTCCAGCATCAATTGCCATGGGTCCATTATCTATAAAAAAAAAATGATAAAATCAAGCACTTCACCTTTTACACTTCAGAAATTAGTGAAACTCAATGATGTAGTATTGAAAAACACTACTTGCCCGTAAATTCTGGTCTAGTATAACGATCAACAGGCTTAGTAGAAATTGCATGTGCGAATGAATTTACAATCATATCTAAAAGGCATAAGACCTCTGCAAGCAGTGTGAGCACAGAAACATCCTGTCGTATGGCATCTACCAATGCTGCTTAATTGAAAACCAATGATATTAGATCCAACACAAGGGAAAAATACAGTCCAAAGCTTATGATGCAGAAGATATGTCAAGTTTAGCCCAACCTTCCAAGCATATTTCAGTTCGCTTATAGCATTCTGCAGCTGCAGACTTGTTTCTAACATTCAGCTGAAATATCATGCAAGCATGGAATTCAAAATTTTTCAAAAACATGGAGTTGTAAGTACAATATCAGTCTGATTTGCAGAAAATAAAAAACATAGATCCACATAAACATATATAGAAACAAGGGCCTTATATCATGACACGATCACCATGTATTGACTATTACCATAATTAAAATGAAAATATACTGTCCTTTAATCTCTTATTGATGTTAGATACCTAATGAACGATACCTAAATTTCATTAGAACAGAAAAGCTACAAATGTATCAAAACTATATCATATATAATATAATACATGCTATCAAAATCAGTGACCCAAGCACTAAATGAGATGCTAATCTATGATGGATGGCACATCTGTGATCCCCAATTTGGGTTAATATTATTGATTCCTTCAAAAGTTATAATATTTCTAGAGCTCTATTCCATGACATTCATGTCTGCATCTCCACAAATATGGTTGTAATGTAACTGAGAAATATCATGAATTAACTCATCACAGATGGTGTGAACTAATTTCAACTACTCATCCAAATGGCACAAATGTTCAACAAGAAACAGTAAACACTACTTAGATTAGAAACCTAATTTTGTAGTTGACATAATTAAAAAATGATAATCAGCAACAGTTGCATAAGCAAAGTTTAAATTAAGTCATTTAAGTTTGAGATATGATAGTCGTAAATGTGTTGAATAGCTCAAATGATGAGAAATACTCACAGAAGCAAGTTCCAGAGTTGAGCAGTGTATATTGTTCCCATGTTTCACAACCTGAATTATGTTTCATGGCATATGAAAGATCTGGAATAATTACAAATGTAACAAAAGAAAAGTTTATTCTCAACCTGAATAAATTGGCTTGGAAGCTTTCCCTGAATGTCCTTGTGTGGAATGCTCAAGTAAAAACCATGCCTATTGTTAAATGGAAATTTCAAATTGGGCAACTTGAAATCTTCACGATACTTGTTAACAAGGTTATGTATGGCTGTCAATTTAATATCAAATAGTGTTAGATTGGTCTAACACTTCATCCAGACCAAAAAACAAAGAGTAAACAGGACATAAGATAATTTCTTTTAAAAAAAAAAAAAAAACAGAGATTCAACTAGATATGCATTTTTAGAACCTTCACTGGTATCACAAAATGACCTCCGGGCAATGTCTAAAAGTCCATCGATTCCAGCCTTGACAGCAAAACACTGCTGTGTGCGTGCTACAAAAGGAACCCGAGCATGAAGCACATCTTCATCAATTACCTCCACTATCCTGAAAGAGAAACTTGGGTCAAAAAGTGGCATTTGACCAATGATGGTTTTGGGAAAATTTAATGCATGAAAAACTGTGCCTGAAAATTTATATAACTACTAACTAGAAACTTTATTCAAAATTGCACTAGTTGCAAAAGTGTAAAAAGGGAAAACTAATCAATTGAAAATTACAAGACAGGGGAAGATACAGTGCTGGAGAACATAGTTCCTTTGCAAAAGCTGAAATGTATTCAAAATGCCCTTTTCGAATGATTCTAACATTTAACTTCCTATTTAATAAAAAAGCATATTGACATAAAAGGTCAATAAGCACATAACTTATTAGTTTCAAAACACGATATACCTTAACATACCTTTTTCTAATAAAAGCATACTTCTCATTTTCGCATATGGTCTTGTAAATATTTGCAAGAACAAAACTCTTTGCATCCTTAAGCACCTAAAAATTTCACAAGATGTTAAGACTCTGCAACACACTTCGAGCCAAATAAAGGCAACACATCCAAATCACACTTCGAACAAGTAATATTAATATCGCAAATAGCAAAGTAAGTACACTTACCTTTGACAATAAAGGCAACGCATCCAAAGCAGTTTTAAGAAGAATAATGCTAGATATTAACACTTGGCTCTTTCTGGAAGAATCAACACGCAATACTTCATTTGTAACTTTCTTTGGCTTGAAGCAGAAGTGACAAAGTACTCTATCTGAATGAAGAGAATAAAATATTTTACAAGTACAAAATATGAAAGTAGGATCAACAACTCTTGTATCGTTTTGCTTACCAGTCTCTTTCGGAAATTTACGCAGAACCTGAGAGAGCCCAAAGAACAACTGTTCCTTGCTCATCAGTTCATCCTAAAATCAATTGATGGCATTATAGATCTAAAGCAACACAATTGCAATACACCATACAGCAGCATATGCATTCTAAAAGGAAAGTGGACAATCATTTGTGTGTCTATGTCAGTCCTGAATGTGCCATTCTTTCTATTATTCTTGTACATATCATGCATCCTCTCCTACCAGAATCATTTTTCCATCCACAAATGCAGTTACAAATATCATATGGTCTATGCCAGGCCAAAGTTTGAGGTGCATCTATCGTATCTGCTTTCTATTCTGGTTAAAGATATATGTGATAGTGTAAAGTTGTCCTAAAAAATTTTATCTAAATTAAAAGTAGAGTGACATGTATAAGCTTTTTCAATTTCACAGAAACCTTGGAAAATCTTTCCAACCTGGAATATATATGAAGTTTTAAATTGATTGAGAGAAATCTTTTTTACATATATTTTTCAAATAATAACGTGAACTGACGCTGGCAAGAAACAAGAATTCTAAACTCTTGAGCAAAAGCATCAAAATAATCACATGAAGGAGAAATTGATATTCAAGAGTTAAAAACCTTCTTCGAAAGGTTTTGAATTTTCATGGAAGTAGAGTATATTGAATTGATTATGTCAATAACTGGTTTAAACACTCATTTAAAGAATGCAAATAGAACATAGAAGATCAACAAGCACAGGATTTCTTAATTTCCTAAATGAAGAAACTGTTGTGTAGCTCCAAAAGAGTATTCAAGAATACCACATTCAACACTAACCAGACAATCTAGACGAGCATTGATGGTTTCAATATCTTTTAGAGGCTGCAAAAGGTTAGCACGAAGGAGTCTAGTCCTGAAGAAGAAATCCCATGAATTTAGCTTATGCAAGTCAAAAAATAGAAGAGGAACTATCCACCACCATTTAAACAAGATTTATTGAAAGTTGATTTTTGTATCCTCTCTCTCTCTCTCTCTCTATATATATATATATATATATATATATATATATGATCGATATATAAAATCTACCACTAGGTATTCTTATTCCTGTTCCAAGCAAAAGTCTCAAGTTGATCATAAATGCCACCTCCTACAGGTATCTATTGCAATATTAACTCTAAGAAACGATACGTTGAACAAGTTGAAAATTACACTAATATGAATCAACCAACCGATAGAAGTACTAATATACCCTCCAACAGTTTTTGTTGTCTTAAGCATGTGGAACAAACTTCTTTTCTTGTTGCTTGTACCCCGCAACGTAGAATGGAATGGCTCAATGATTTCCAAATTTTGGACACTGCGATCAAATTACTAATTTTAATTTGAAACTAACATATTATTTCAAAACTTACGTACAAAAAATGAAAAATCTAATATATTACTGATATAAGGGGATAGCAAAATCTTAAGTTACAAAAAAAAAATCCTTTACGTACACACACAATTGATAGTTTAGATCATTACAGCGTTACATGTACCCTTCCATGCAAACTGAGTTGAGTCAAGAAGCATGTAGTGTACCAAGAGACTAATATAACCTCGGTGAAGCAAAAAAAATAAAAATAGAAACAGAGTCGAGTACCTCAATAAATTTCTGAAAGAGGAAAGGAAGCGTACCTAGTAGCATCAATATTCATATGGTCAAATGATCCATTAAAAGTGACCTGGGGAAAGGAACAGTTGCACAATAAACATAAAATATCACACTCCTCTGAGCAATGAAACAGTGTTGAATGTAGATGCAGAAGAAAGCTCCTTTGTGAGTTAAATTAAAGTCACAAATTGAATGGATCACAAAGTTTCCAAGTAGGCTAAGAAACTTAAAGCCACATAAGTGGTAGTGAAGAGGTGAGGATTCTGATTCAGTTTGAAACTCTTAATGAACTGATGCAAACATATAGTTGAAGTGTTATCTAAAGATTCACATTCACATACAAGATGGATAGGTGTAGTTGGATTGTTTTATTAAAGAAGCTATGCATAGTAAAAGCAGAATGTATATGTAAGACTATTAACTGTACAGCACGGCTACTTGAGGAGCAAATAATTGTTATTTCTCTTTTACTGCCATTGCTAAGAGGCAGTCCACTAATTCAGACAGCAAAATCATATCTAGGAGATAGGGAAATGGTAGCACTTATAAAGGAAAATGCACCGTCAAGCACTTACCAATAGGGAGTGATTTGTAACAATGACCCCTTTCTCTGCTTCTATCCTGTGGATTATGTACTTCACTCATTATCAAACCAATAAAAAGAAAACATAAAGGATAAGTACTACTTTAAAGAGTAAAAGAGAAGCAAACAATTACAATACCAGCAAGGAGTTCAAACATATTATGATGTTTTCATGGACTGCTTTAAAGCAAAATAAAAAACCATCAGTACCATAATGGTCAACATGTAATGCAAAAATCACATGCTGATCACATTATTTCAAGAATTTTAAGGAAAACATATGGGACATCAGGGAATTTTTAAACTTTGACAACACCCTGAGCCCCTGGTCCCTCTTGGACCAAATATTTGTAATGAGCGCATGCTGGAGTTCGACACTATCGTGTAAGTAGTGCAATGTTACAGTTATTTTGTTCAATTACATCAGGTTTTTGGAGTCCGTGAGTATACCTTTTATTCTTAGCAGTTAGCATCTCCATCCTTTTCTAGTCTTGTAAACTTTGTGAATTACATAAATGTATAATGTAGCCACAATTTCCCTATATTGTACAAGGGAAAATGGCTGGTATTTTCCTCTTGAGTAAGCCACTTACATCCAATTTTCCAAATGACCAAATTGATTACCCATGAGTTGGTGTTAAAGCTATACAATCCTAATGTGCCCAAACAAAGCCCAAACTCACCATGTCCTAATCAAATATGCGATTGTGTTAGCAACAAGTTTTCTAATTTGCTTTGTCCTAAAATGCTTCTATCAATCATACAAGTGTTCTATCACTGCAATCTTTGTTTAATAGAGGTGCAACTTCTTAAATTTTATCCAAAGTTGTACTTAAACATTTTTATTTGCATCATAAACTTCATATAGCATTTGTCATCTTTCCATTTTCTTACAAGACCTATACAACCACCCTTAATCTACCTTTGTTGCCATGCTATTACCAATTTTACATTTTAATTTGGGAATTCATTAGCAAATTCTAGTGTATTCCCTAAATTATAATTGCAGGAGGGAGTTTGAAGAGAGAGAGAGAGAGAATCAAGGATTATGATCATATAAATTGTACAAAAGCTTATAATCTGAAAAATACCACTTGATTGTAGCTGCTGCTGCAGCCAAGCACAGGTAATACTGCTTGTAATAAGTATCTAAACCAAGTGCTGAAGGCTCCTTAGCTGCTAGATTTTTAATTAGCACAGCACCCTGGAATATAAACCAAGAACAGATATGTCAGCATAAAAATGTTGATGACCAATATTTATGAGTACCTGGCATAACCTTAGTGTCATCAAAGCAACCTCGAGGCATGACAACCTGCAGAATTAGCAAATGAATTTAGTTCTTCAAACAAGTCAATATTATATGGAAAATATACAAATTATAGGCACATAGTAGCATATCCGCAAATAGAGTTTGTGTGTGTGTGTGTGAGAGAGAGAGAGAGACAGCATTCACATTTTACTTGTTAGGAAACTAACTCACCTTCTTGACTACAGGATAGAATCTGTCCACCAATTCAGAAACTCCAACCATGCCATCAGGTGCCAGCTTGTTTGGGGAAACAATGATCACCATAGGATCATAGAAATGCACCAAAGTTTTGGTATTCTGATATGAACTGCTAGTTTCTATATACTGAGAAAGATGCAGCGAAGCTGACCGTAAGTCAAAAGCAGCCACCCCAACCTGTCAAGCTAACTAGTATTAGTTGAAAATTAAATTTCATTGGACAACAGAAACCAGACTTCTGCTGGAAGAACCGTAAACGAACCTTTTTTTTTCCAAGTAAAACTATGCAGGCAAAAAACTCTCATCCAAACTGCAACCTTAAGCAATACAAACCATATACTGGCACGGACTATAAAAATAATAGTGAGTTACAATTTCACATAGATTTGAAAAAGAATTTATATCTTCTACTAAATTCAGTGTGAACAATGTAATATTATATGAAAAATCTACAGAAGTTTCAACACAGATATCCGAATATCCATAAGCTCAATTGATTATCGGAGTGGAATGGATCTCAGCAATTAACTGACTCTAGCTCAGGCTGTCATTCATCAGTAGTCATTAGCAATAACCACAACTGATTTATTGGGCCTATTTAAAATCCTCAAAACAAATGTGCGAAACTCAATCTCAAACCGCAAATCATTTATCAGGTAGTTCAATTTTCTCCACCATCACCACTTGAGCTAAGCAACCATAAAAGATAATAGAATGTAAAAGCACAGATCTGATTCTAGGAAATGCAAGGATTCGAATATGAAAATAAGAAGCATAGAATACCAAAGCAGACATAAGTACAAACGTGTATTATTCAAGGTTGTATGAAGAATACGACAAATATGCAAAGAAATCCTACGCTTTGCATTCAAGTTTCTAGTTAAATTTTCGGGTTAATCATACCAAAAATAGCTCTTTATATCCTATATAGAGATTATAGATGTACTTCAATTCAGATAAATTCGCATATCTTAATTTCCTTTCCGTTCCTGCATTTTCTCGGAAAATTATGTATAAATGAGAAAGGCAGAAGAGAGGTACCTCCTTAGCTCTGTTCTCGATGAGACCGATCACGAAGCTTGATCTCTCACCTCCGTCGTCTTCCATGGCTACGCTCCTCCAACTTAAAACGAATTCTCAATTTTAGGGCGCGAAAGTCTTTAACGAATAAGTTTTCGAAGTTTCATTCCGTTAACAGAGCCAAGCAAATTAAAATTATTTGACAAAATACAGAGAGGATAATTTAGGAATTTTGAAAAAATATGTGTGAACCCGTCAGGATTCAGTTTGTATGGGGTGTAAATAGAACGACCCAATGGTGTTGTGCAGGGGTTAATGGTTAAAGCCCAAGTAAAAATGAGCCCACCATCTTTCAGTTCGGTCAACATAGAGGAAAGAGTCGACTTTGAGACTTCCCTTAGAGCCATGAATTCCGATTTACTAATCCTTTCAAAATTTATTATGGCTCAAATTCAACCTTCCAAAATCTGAAAGTTGCTAATTCTTATGTCAACCATATACACAGAGCTAAAGTTACCTAAAGAGGAAGTCACTCCCTTTTAATTACAATTATTACAATCGGTTCTTGTATTATTTCGTGCATGTTTTCAACAAAGCAAAGAACAAGAAATGCTAGAAAACCAAATAAATATTGCGAAAAAAAAAAGAAGGCGGCTTTTTTATTTTTTCTTTATGCAGTATAGTTGCAACTGAGGCCACCCAAGACTTCTTCAATGGTAATAAATCTGCCTTTCTCTATGGAAAGTTGTGCAGCAACCCCAATGGCAACCGAGACCAATCCATCTTGTAAATCCACAGCAGGAGCTTGTTCACCTTTTGCTCTGATTGCTGTCAAGAAATTTAGGTGTTCCAGATAGCTTGATCCATGATGCAGCCCCTCATATCTGAAGTGGTTGGTTAGTCAAGAAACTGAATTTAGAATCACCATGCAAAGTGGTTTTCAAATAAAACTTTCATCACAGATTTTGCAATGCTCAAGCTAAAAATGAAACGTAAAAAGTCGCACTTGATTCGATCATCTTCAGCTTTTAACGTCTGGACACCATCTCTGCCTGCTACTCGGGTGCCAAAACGGACCACACTCTCTGGAACAAAGGCCTCCCCCTATGAAACTTGCTTTGTTAATAAGAATGAAAGGAAAATATGCAGCATTGGTTTTGGTTTATAATTCATCTACCCAAAATGCAAGTAGACCTGCCTTGAAGACCTCACAGAGACAGGGACAGAGAGTTATTACCTTCCCTACATCACCGACGACAGATATTTCTTGTTCATTTTTGCTCCCTTCAGCAAACATACATAGGTCGAGCATCCCACGAGAACCATTGTCAAATTCTATGATGACATATGCATTATCAATTATATCAGGTACCTGAAACCCAATGCTTAGATAAGCAAAAATATATTACAGAGTGATCACAATGAATGAAGAATTTGTAGTGATTTGCAACCTAAAATAAATTAATGCAGTTTTTCAGGAAAATTAAGCATTAATGATTGATGATCTTTGGTGAAACTTTCATGAAGATTACATAACCACCATCTAAGAATACAACCTTGTATTTTCAGAACAAGAACGAAAAAAAGACAAAATGCTCGCTTTTAAGAAATAAACACATACAAATATAATGTTTATATGACCTTGTGATGACTCAATGGATCACTCATAGTAGGTTCAGTTAAGATTAAAAACAGATATTAGCTATTTTATCTAATCATTTTCTCCTATCTAGTTCATTTCCTATTGAATTATATAAACCTACACTAATAAATATGGAGACTAAGAGAATTCATCTTTTACATTACAGGAGCTTATACACAGAACGCTCCTTAAGGATTGACAGCTGATACTCATTAACTCATCTAGTTCTTTGGATGTCATTTAAACTATCTCTGTCTAGCTATTAACCAGCTAGCTTTTAAATGAAGAAAATTTTGTGGCACTGAGTTCCTTGTCATGGTAAAGTCTTCTGGCATTGAGACAGGAGATAATAATCTTAGAAGTTCTATGAGATACCTTATAAGATTCAGCGAGATCTGGAATGCTTACTCATAACATATATACAGAGAGAGGTTAGATACCTCATGATACAGGATGTCCATAAGGCTGACCAAAAGTTTCCATGAAATGGTAAACCAAATATGAAGATGAAAGCCATTTAAGATTTAAGTTTAATTAGCAAGTCATTTAAGGATTTTAGAGTATGGCACTGTAAAAAGACAAGATTTTGCCACTTGAACCTAGATTAAATGGAAACACAAGGCCCAGGCAATTGGCTGAACTATTACCTTTCTACAGCATAATGTGGCACAAAAGAGTGCATAATCAACCTATCCCATTTTCAGTCCCTTTTAACATTTTTGTCCACCAAGCGGACGAAAAAAGGGGTCAGTCTATCTTTTTGATAAATCATGCCTGCATTAACTATCAAAGACTACTGATTCCAAACCCACCAGCAAAGGATAATGGTTTCGATTAGCTTTAGGAGATCATTAAGTTTGGATGAACAGCACAAAATATGCTCAGTTCAACTTGTTTAATGTCTTTCATCCCTATGTTATTGTGGATTCTTGTAGGGAACAAAGGCAAAAGGCTGAGCTTTCAATTTTATATAAACCCTACTAAGTGTATTGCATATTCTTCTAGGAAACAAAAGAAAGTAGCCTGATATTTCTGTCTTCTATACATAACATGATTACCTTTCCATCATATATTTCATCCTTGTGATTAACATCAATTGCACCTGATGCCATTACACGGACAGGATTAGCACCAGCAAACAGCCTCATCAGATCAAAGAAATGGCAGCATTTCTCTACCAGAGTTCCCCCTGAGTTAACATTGAACCGGTTCCAATTGTTGACCTGTTACAAAATTGATTGAATAAGACCAATTGCTACAACAGAATGAAGGAAACTTGAGTTTTGTATAATATACCTTAACCAAGAAAGGAAACCGATGCTCTCGGATAGCCACCATTTTAACCTGTCCGACACTTCCACCTTTGACTATTTCAATCAATTTAGCAACAGGCGGCATGTATCTGTACTCCAATCCAACTTGTACCAGCAAATCCTGTCTCTTCTTAGCAGCATTTACAACCTAGTTCCAAACACACTAAATGATACAGGTCAATCACTAAAATTTAGGGAACAATGAAAATCAACGACAAAATTAAGGTAGAAACAAAATAAGATTGTAGAGCAACAAGGATAACACATCCAGACAAAGGCAGCAACATTTAATTATTCAGTAATAAAGCGACGGAGGCACTGAAAATAAAAGTAAAAAGTTTTCATATTTCAACAAATGCTTTCTCCAGGTTGAGGTGTCAACCTTACACAAGAAAACTAATCAATTTTTGCACATCTTTGCACTCAATTCTTCGCTTCTTTCCACTGCTTGGAGCAGCTCATTTACAACCATCTTTAAATGATGAAACAGAACTTCCTGTAACTTAAACTACATGTCATGGAGTCACAAGAACACATTCAATATTTGAACAGAGTTTAAACAAGAAGATAACAAAATCTGGTATCAAACATCATACCCGTAAATATCACTCGCTAAATCGGGTTAACACAGCATAGTGATACTACGAAATTACTAATGTACCGCCAATTGATCTAAGGCTATTTATTCTCTTACCGCAGGAGGCAAGGAAACTATGATGAAACCACATTAATTATGGCAACTGAAGAAGATCAATTGTAAGAGATTATCTATATCTTCCACTAATCTATGAAGCTTCACCACCACAAACCAAACGAATTGCCTCCATTGAAGCTAGTTTATATCATTAATAAAGTGCACAAAGATGAAAATATAATCAAACTTTTTCAAGTAGCTGCAAAAAACACCAAATATTAAAATCATACTGCCCAAATCCCATATGGCTAACCTCTTCACAGTGAGCAACCGTGGTGCACAGAGGCTTCTCCACCAGTACATGATGGGGTTTTGGGTGGTTGATGATATCCATTAGGATTCTATAATGAGTCATGTTTGGACTTGACACAACCACCACATCACACAGCCCGCTGTTTAGTAGCTCCTTGTGTCCTGCAAACACCTTTTCACAAACAACTTCTATTCACAGACCTTGTTTCTTCAATTGAACCAATCTACTTAACCACAAAATTGGAAGTAAAACACAGTAGTAGACCAAACCTTTATAGGCCAATTGAAAGACTGTGCCAAGTCAAGGGCAAACTGTTGGGAAGGAACATGGGGGTCAGCTATGGCTACGACGGCCACACCTTCTTTCGAAGATGGTGAAGATTGACGAGGTGTTCTCTCCCCATCATACCCACCCCTATAATTCCATATTTCACTGTATCAGCAGCTGCCATTATGAGATTTCAAAGCTTGGTCTGTCTTCTTCCACTGATCCACTCTCCAAACACTTTGACGCACTTTCTTTTTTATAAATATTTTTCTTCTTCTTTTTTTATAATATTTTTCGTTTCCGTATGCGTCGGTTTCAAAGACAAGGTGGTGCTTGGTACGTTGGCATCTTGGTCGTTATCTGGCTCAAAGCCAGAGTTCGATTTGACTTTTCCTTCTCTCCTCATCGTTGACCAGTTTTGACTCCTCTCCATTGTCATTAAATATTAATTTTGTTTAAAATTTTTATTCAGTACTAATTTTATTTTTAAAATTCTATCTGTATTTTTATAAATAATTATAGCAGCGGTAAAGACCAAATAATAATATATCTTAGACTCATACTAAAAAGTACCTTTTTATTCAAAAGAAAAAAATTATAGGAGCGATAAAAAATATGTGATTTACCAGTGTTTTAATAAAAGTCTTTTTACAATTTCAGTGCAAAACGAAAAATAAAGTAAAATATTTTGATTTTTCATTTTAGGCTTAAAATATAAAATATTTTGGTTTTTCATTAAAGGTTTATATTTTAATTTGTTCCATAATATATAATATATATATATATTTTTTAATCTTTTTCCCTCGTGAAATTAAAGAGTCGCGGCAAACCTACTCATAGTCCAGAAAAGCATCCCTGTAAACTCCACAGGTTGCTTTGATTTTCAACCGGAAGGAAAAGTTTTTAATTTTGCAGCAAAAAGGAAAAGAAAAACTCACCGTTTACAATTTTACAGCATGAAATTTGGGGGTTCACACCGAGTTTCAATATTCCCGCACCTCGATTACCTCTACAAGCAGCGTCGCGGCTTCACTCCGTTTATCAAAAAGCTCCAAACAGGCACTCAAGCTCAAGCTTCTTGCAATGTTGGAAGTAGCAGCTCCCAAGGTCAGTCCGTCACTTGTCAAATTGCCGTAACTTTAATTGTTTGTTTCCCAGAAAAATTGAGGAGAAAGTAATTGATATTTCAGACTCTGTTAGGCTGCCATTGGGTTGCTTTCAAAAAGTTTATTTATTTATTTTCTTTTTACATACGAGTTTGATGAGTTAAGAGTATAGTGTATTTGGGTTTTAGATTAAGAACTAATGATCAATCTGAATTTTTTTGGTGAAAATTATCAATCTGAATTGGTTCTTGAATTATTGCGACTGATTTTGGGACTTGGAGTTCATATCAACTTACTGAATGTGTATGTAGGTGGTTCTTTTCTAGTTCCTGGTGCAACTGTGGCCACGTTACTTATGCTTGGTGCTCTTCATGTTCGTCGATTGTATGATGATAAAAAAGTATGCAAGGATATTTTTTTTTTGGTAGAACAGATAATATCATTGTTTTTGGTAAGAGATAATATCATTGTCACTTAATGCATTTTGGACAAAGATTTGATTGTGGGTCACACCATTGGCATGTCCTTTTGTTTAAAACGAACATATATATATACATATATATATATATATATATATATATATATATATATATATAAAGTGAGGGGGGCTGGTATGTACAATTTATCCACCCTTTACAATGTGACCTGCGAAGACAAAAAGGGAGTTTTGCTTGGACGTATCGCAACAAAAAAAATAACTTTGAAAGTAATGTGGGAATCATGTTAATTTGATGAAAGATGAACATATATAAATAAAAGTGATCCAACTTTAGACTTCAGACTTTTGAAAAGGAGAAAATTTTGAGATTTCGTAGTAGTTGTGGTGGCATTTAAAACCTAACAAATTGACACCAAGGTGGGAGTTTATAGTTGATGAGAAAATGTGCTGGGACTTAGGCTAGCTGTATGACCATGGTTTAAGTTTTAACTTTGTAACACCCCAAATGTAAAATATTAAACGGTTTTAGATTATGGCAAAATTCTAAATAATTTATTTAAATGGTAAAATACTTTATAAAAAGGACTCTAATAGCTTAAAATGACATCTATTTTCTTTTATGCTCTTTTGAAAGCTAAAAGTAAAGAATAAAGAACCAAAGTAAACTAAAACAAAATTAGAGAATTATCAAATATAATTACTACATCCTAAACTCGGATTATATTTACTTTATGCTGAACTGTTTCTATCAAAGCATGCCCAGGTATTAAATTGATCAATTGAAAATTTGGAAAATCATATTATCGAGTAATGTGACATATAACTTGGCCTTTTCCCTAAAAAATAATAAGGAATTTTATATCCGAATTCAGTAATTAATTGACATAAAACTTTGGAATAATTGTTTTAAAAAGGAAGCAGCAAAACCAGAGCGACATATGCATGCTCTCACTGGACTAATCTTCACTCACTGGACTAATCATGTAGGTGGCAGAAAAATATGCCTGCAAACGAGTGCGTTCCTCCACATTTTCAAATTTCTTCAATGCAACTCCTTTCAAATAATGTCTCCAATTGCAGTATTTTCCATAACGATATAGCCGCAACGCAAATACTCGTTGTAATTGAACTTCACGATATGAAAATCGCATATACTAATTAATTACTTTTGTTGCTAATGCGTGTATATAATGGGGTGTGTATGTATATATATATATATATATATATATATATATATATATAGAATAGCAGTAAGTTAACAAATGTACTCAAGATGAAATGCAATTAAACATACCTTTATGGTCTTCACTCCTCCGGGATGATTGACATTAATGATAGAGATAGTGTTGGGGTGAGGAGCATACCAAAGCAAGCTATCAATCAATTTCACCATATCATGTAATTTTGATAATTCTATCTTCAAATGCTTGATGCCATGCAATGGTGGATGCTTTATTAATACTTCTCTGACTGCCCTTGAAAAAGTTAACTCCTTTAAAAATAAAAGCAAAATTAGTAAACAAATTAGTAATATTTATGTATCATACTGTTATATATATATATATGTATATACCTCAGTAGAATGGCAAACCAGAGTCAAGATTCGGCAATTAGTGAAGCGGTGGATAGATTGACTGAAAGCCTTGATTAAATAAGTACAATCAAGTTTGGCTTCAAATCCGTGTGGAAAAACAACTAATGGAATCTGGGCCCACTCTAGAGACCCAATGTGGTAGTGGAAGCATTCAAGAAATGGTGTGTCAAACTCAACTTTACAATCACTGCCAACCAATTTTAAAGCTTTTAGGCTCTTAAGGAACCACCTAGTCTTGAATGGTAAAGAGCAGGAATCAAACCGCAGCTGCTGAACAATTCCAAAAAAGCTGGATTTGATCCATTTATCATCAGTAATATCTGTATCTGATAATTGAAAAACTTCCACACGCTTACAAGAAGAAGTTATATCAATCTCACAGTAATGCTCCCCACCATAATTAAGAAGCTCGAGCGTCGTGGGGCCATCGATGTGAACCTTATCTAGTTCAGAACAATACCACAACTCCACCTCTTTAAGTTGTTTTGCTCCGCGCAACACAATGCTAGTGATTCCACAACAATTTCCAAGATCGAAAACCTCAATCAAAGGGAAGTCGAAAGTTACATGTTGATGATGATCACTATTTGCCTCGACCAATTTGAAGCCATGCAGCCTCAGAATTGTGATTGATTTGGCAGAAAAGACAGGTTCTGGAAGACAAGACAGTTTCACCCAAGAATTACTTTGAATTGTATAGTCCACGGCCAATAGAGCAAGCTCTTTCACTTGGTTGCGTATAGCAAAGTTTATCAAATCAACAACAATAGTATCACCATCCATCTCCGGCTCCCAACCACCATGAACAGGAGCACAGAACGTCAACCTTTTCAAAGGATAAGTATTGCTATTCAGCCTTCGTTGGTTGACACAATATTGAACGCACTTTAAGACAGACTCGGTTGATCTGTTTATCACTAATGTTGTCAAATCTTCGGGAAGGAAATTGAAATCCATCGCAGGAAATGAACACCAACAGGAAAAGAATTTCTTGGACACCACGCTGATCCTGGTAGTGTCTTTGGTTTCTATAGGAAGGAATTCCATGATGTGGTGGATGATGTGTTCCGGTAACTCTGATATTCTATCGACTTCTTCATCAAGACCATCATCATCATCATCAACAATATGATCATGATCATGCAACGTAGTCTCCGATAATTTCTTGATTATTATCATCAACAATATCACGATATTCATGATCATTTCGGCGATGTTGCAAAATGGCAAGAGAAGTACTATTAGAGCAGACCTAGCTAGGGTTTATCAGTGTATAGGATTACTTAACGCAACATATTATATATATATATATATATATATATTGATATGTATATGTACATTCCTTCCCTAATCGAACGTATCAATTGCGAAGGTAAGTTTCAAGAATATAAGGTAGGTAGCAAATTAATTAATGTCGAATTAGATGAAAGAAATATAATGAGGAAGGCAAGTTAATTAATTTATTACCCAAAAAGGCAAGTTAATCAATATCAAGTCAAAGTTAGATGAATGCGGATCATCATGGTCAATGTAATTAAAAATCCTCTTTAATATTATTTTTTAAAACACCAAAGACCAGCTGCCTCACCAAAGCAAAGGCCCTGCCGAGGAATCGCCAACAACTCCATCACCACAGCAACCTCAAGGCCTCGCGATTCACTGAGCTAATTCAAACTGTCTGTACAACACGCAACCATGAAGAGGTCGTTACCATGGGATGAGCAGGTAGATGTGAAGGAAATAGAAAAAATAAAAAGAAATTATATTATTTAACTAATAGATTATATATATATGTCTGTAGTGCCTTGTGTCACCTTGTGTCGCTTTTTAATTCGTCCATATATGTTTTTAGAATTAGGATTAAAAGTTAAAATCAATAGATAATGGATGTGATAAAAAGTCATTTATGCCCTTTGACTGTTAAAACCAACGGTTGTAAGTTTCTGATGAAATTCGAAACCATATGTGAGTGTAATTATCCCCATCCTAAAGGGCCAAAATTTTTTATTTTTTTTTTCCATAACATATTACTAATACAAAAATATATATAAATTTTTTTAGGTTCTTCTTCTTCCTTGATGGAAAATTAAGAGTGCGGCAAACCTACTCATGCCTCCCTGTATAACTCCACCAGTTGTGATAAATTTTTTACCGAAAGGAAAAGTTTTAATTTCGAAGCCAAAAAGGAAAAGATAAACTCGTCCTTTACAATTTTACAGGATGAAATTTTGGGGTTCACACAGAGTTCCGATATTCCCACACCTCTATTACGTCTCCAAGCGGCCTCACGGTTTCACTTCGTTTATCAAAAGGCTCCAAACAGGCACTCAAGCTCAAGCTTCTTGCAATGGTGGAAGTAGCAGCTCCCGAGGTCAGTCCGTCACTTGTCAAATTGCCCCAACTTTAGTTGTTTGTTTCCCGGGAAAATTGAGGAGAAAATAAGCTATATTTCGGACTCTGTGTTAGAATGTTATTGGGTTGCTTTCAAAGAGTGCTATTAGCGCCTTTTTAATATATGTATATATGTATATATTTTTTTTCTTATCATGGGTTTTGACGCGTTAGAGTGTTGTGTGTGTTTGGGTTTCAGATTAAGAACTAATGATCAACCTGAATTGATTCTTGAATTATTGTGTAACCTATTTTGGGACTTGAAGTTCATACCAACTTACTGAATGTTTTTGTAGGTGGTTCTTTTATGGTTCCTGGTGCAACTGCGGCCACGTTACTTATGCTTGGTGCTCTTCATGCTCGTCGATTGTATGATGACAAAAAAGTATGCAAGGATTGATAATATCAATGCATTTTAGCAAAAAAAATTTGATGGTTGGTCACATCATTGGCATGTCTTTTTGTTGAAAGAATGCAGCTTTTTTCTATAACCGCCTTGGTAGAATTTTGTTTCTCTGGGCCATCCATTTGTAGGCCATCTTCAAGCAGTTATCATTGCTTGTCCGCCAGCCGGTTTCGTATATTTGAAATGTCTGCCTTTCGTGTATTCCTTGGTCTGATATGGGTGTTGCTTTACAATCAGATTCTCCTCTTTATCCCCTTATATTTAAGTGTGCTCAGTTACTCTATATATGGTCACTTATGGACCTTACTAGGACTTTTTAATTCATTTACTAAATCTATTGTGGCAATAGGTTGAAGAGGCACGGGAGAAAGGAATTGAATCTGAGTTCCAACCTGATGTAAAAGTAATATAAGTATTAACCCTTGCGTGTTTCATTATTACCATAGTTTTATTAATTTCATAGCTCTAATGTTTCAGTCTCAAAGTTAGTTTTATGTCTAACTTTGTTTAAATTTTCCTGGCATTACGAACTTTAGGCTTCTTTCCTAAGATTGCTACCTCTATGCACTATTTCCAGATGTTGGGGTTACTTGGCATGTGCGGTGTGTTGCCCTATCAATCTATATTCTTTTTCTATGAACTAGTGAACTATTTCACATTATCTTTTTGTTGAAACTTTTATTTTTTTTTAGAATGTCATTTTACTTTTTATGAGTTTACTTATTAGAAGTTATTGCTAATAGGAAATTCCTGTCTGGCTACGTCCGCATGTATATAGAGCTTGGGCTCAGGCATTCCATTCAAGTATGACTAATTTACCCAGTTGCCTGTTTTAGTCTTTTCTATAACTAATATTTTTGTTATGTAGCTGTTAATGTATGATTTTTTGATAGAAAGCAATAAAATTTATGCCAGCCACGCCAAAAATAAAGTATGCATTCTGATTTGCATTTCAGACTTAGAAGAAGCAGCTTTACCTCTAGAAGGATATGCCTCACTACGAGAGTTCTTTGTTCGCACCTTGAAAGAAGGTTGCAGGCCTATTGATCCTGACACACAATGTCTGGTAACTGGTAACTAACTTGGAAGAAATCCTATTTGTCTAATATTTGACATTAAGTGTTGGTAACACAACCTTTATGACTGCTGACTTAATTATAGGTTAGCCCAGTTGATGGTACTGTCTTAAGATATGGAGAGCTGAAAGGAGCAGGGGCTATGATTGAGCAAGTCAAAGGATTTTCTTATTCTGTTTCTTCACTTCTTGGTGCAAGCCCATTCCTTCCTATGGTGGCTGAAGTGGATACTGATGGGGAGAGAAGTGAACCAGAAAACTCTTCTACAGAAAACAGTAAGAAGTCATGGTGGAGAGTTTCACTGGCTTCCCCTAAATGTTGGGACCCTTTGCCCGCATGGTAATAAGATATTACAGTCTAATTCTTATGCCACATAATATGTTGATGTCAGTGGTCAAAGTTATAGACAAACATGGTTGTTTGAAGAATTGGATCACACTATCTTTCAGTGAATTTCATTTGAATATTGTTACAATTATGTTACATATTTTGCTTAGCTAATAGAGATCTTTGTTGAGTAAAAGTCTTATTTTATCATATAATGATTCTGATTATGTTTTTGTCATGTTTGCCGCATTACTTTTTTAATGAAATCATCACCGCATTCTTGAACTACAGAACTAGTCTATTATCTTTCATGTGCAGTCAATTTAAGAAATAAAAGTCACCTTGAAGACAAAATGTGGTATTGTAATTAATTTGTATATAATTATGTCTTGCATGCACCATGCCTAACATTTTTCCTGTAATATTTAGGTTTTCTGCTACAATTATATTTTGTTTATGCATTATTAGCCTATCACATTGGATTCTTTGCTCATAGGCTACTAATGAAACAAATTACGGATTAGGTTATATTCTTTTTTATTCATTGCAGTCCCGTGAAAGGTCTTTTCTACTGTGTAATTTATTTAAACCCTGGAGACTATCATCGCATACACTCACCAGCTGATTGGAATATTCTTGTCCGCCGGCATTTTTCAGGTTTGGTTACTTCTATGTAAGCACTGTACCTTGCACGCACAAGGAACTAATTCACTTGTTCTAAACGGTCCCCTGAGTAGTGAATGAATGTGCCTCTTTTCTTTTGAGTTATTTCATCTAAGACTAGTTAAAAGATAAAGAAATTGTTTTTTCGGGATACATAAATTTGATAGTTTGTTGCTCATTAGCTGTATTTTATTCTTATGGCACTATTTTGTAGGTCATCTATTTCCAATGAATGAACGTGCTACAAGAACTATCAGAAACCTTTATATTGAAAATGAAAGGGTAATTCCTTTCTTTGCTTATCCTAATTTATGTTGAAAATGGGAGTTGGACATGTTTGATTTTAATTTTGTGTGTTACTATTGAAAACTTATTTATTGCTTTAAAATTTTATTACGCTCATTCTGAAGGTTTTCCTGGTTAATTGAGTGCTGGTTAATGGCCGTGACTTGCTTGGTACTTAGTAGTTATAAATCAATTTTATTATAAGGTTGCTTAGTAGTTATAAATCAATTTTATTATAAGGTTTTCTGGGTGTGCTATGATATTTGCTGGTTGTACTTGGATCTTGGTTCTCTTCAAACATTTCTGAAACTCGTGAACTTTTCTGATTGCCAGAAAAGTGAAAATTTTGGCTAACATGATTGGATGTGTAGCTTTTTTACTTCGTTCTGTAATCTCAATGGATAAATATGGGTTTCATAGGTTTGTCTTCTGTGATTCTTTTTTTCCAGGTTGTTCTTGAAGGTCTGTGGCCAGAAGGGTTTATGGCAATTGCTGCAGTTGGTGCAACAAATATTGGTTCAATTGAGGTAGAGAGGCCCTTTTCAGATTATGCACGCTTACCAAGATGGAAAGCCACGCACACTTTTAGAAAATCTTGAGGAAAAAAAAAACAAAGTGGTGCTCATCAACATTCACAAAAATAAATCATCAGGAATTTAATTTAAAAGAAACAGAAACCAAGCATAAAAACAACCATTGAAAATATAAGCTCATAAGGAAACACTCTAAGCTAGGTTTAGTGCATGACTGACTTATTGGTCCAAAAGACGCCTGTAGTTCATTTTCCTAGAAAAAATATGAAATCGGCCACCATTCAATTCACTTTTGTGACTGAGAAAGGGTGGTTAATAATTGATGCCAACAGCTTCTGTAATGAAGTATCACATCACAGGCAACTTTGTCAAATGATCTCCATAGCTTGTGCCTTGTTCTTAATTGAAACTAACCCGCATCAACTTCATGTAAATAGATCAACTTATTTCTGTCAATTGATTTGCTTCCATGCTTTAATTTTGCCTATACTGTGCATGTGGCAGCTTTTAATTGAACCAGAGCTCCGGACAAATCAACCAAGAAAGAAGTTGTTGCAGGCAGAGCCTCCAGAAGAACGGCTATATGAGCCTGAGGGAGTTGGAATGATGCTCAAGAAAGGGGATGAGGTTGTAGAGTCTCTTTATTTTGCCTATTATTGAATCCATGATCAACTAATTTTCTGTCATGTCTAACTACTCCGAACTAAAGAAATCCACTGGGATTCTTAAAATGGATTTCTATCTTCCTTGTTTGCTTTCTTTTTGCTTTGGTCTAAACCTTCCCAATTGCTTAAAATACATTTGATAATGAATTCAAAATGGTAGGTTTGTTGATCACTTAGAGAGCTGGACTTCATCCTAAGAAGGAACAAATCAGTGATGCATATTTTGATTTCTTAAGTTGATGGTCCTTATGATTGGTTTTCTGCCTATTCAGGTAGCAGCCTTCAACATGGGGTCGACTGTGGTGCTTGTCTTCCAGGCTCCGGTGGTAAACAAGGATTCCTCATCAGAGTTCAAGTTTTGTATCAGACGAGGGGATAAAATCCGTGTTGGAGAAGCCTTGGGAAGGTGGCAGGATAGTAGTAGCAACTAACATTGCCTTGTGTACAGTACATTATTAAGCCATTCATACACTCACTAGTACTACTAATAAATTGCTGGGATTTAATACATCATTGATCAAAAAGAGGTGGTAATTGTTTTTACAATATTGAAACTTTTAAAAAAATTATTAGAGGTTGAAAGTTTACATATTTGTACTCTATTGTCACAAGCCCTGATAATATCTCTCTCTCTCTCCCTTATTCCACTAATGTTGCTCACCGTTCTACTAGACTTGATTACCATACATAAAACATACCACTTTCATATCCTCTTCTACAAACTACAACCATAATTTATTTGAAATATAAGCTTAATCCTAATCCATAGAAATTCAGTGGTGAGTTCTCCAACAGATTCCAACGTTTAACATCAAAGGAAGATCGACAACTTGGCATGGCCTTCTGATAACACAATAATCCATTATGTCATATATTTTTGCGTAAACCACATAATCTTAAACCTTCCTATAAACTCCTGTAAACACACTCTTAACATCTTCAATATTCCTCTATATGAATGCTATATTTCAACTCAAAGGCAGCTCAAAATCACAGCTTAAAATAATGCACTTAGAATTTCTAGGGGGCAACAAGATAACCTAGAATTGCTGAATGCCAAATAGTTCTTTGCACAATTCCATTACTCTATCTTGGTACCACCCACATAAATGTTTTTACCCTCTTAGTTCAAATCATAAATCAAGAAGAATTCAATTATCCTCAATGATATTTCATAATATAAAAACAGTACATTCATGAAATATCATAAAAACAGTACATGTCCATCACCTAACACCAAACTAGAACTAAAAATCTCGTACCAAGCTTCAAAAGCATAATCCATATTTCAAATTCAACAGAATTAATATCAATCAATGACCAATTATCAAAAGAAACGAACTCAGCATCTTTGTTATGTAAAAGAAAAAACACCAAATATGTTCCAAAACACAACTAACCAAGGCATCTAAGCACCATGACAAAATCCATAGTGCAAGTAAGAATCCAGGGACAAACATATCATTCTATAAAACTGAATTAACTTCCTGAACAACAACAAATTGAAGTTTCAATGCAAATTTACATTTGTTACTTAGGTAGATTCCTCAATGTCTTTGTGCTTGCTTTCATCTTTGCTTGGACAATGCTTGAATGACACAGAAAAATGGAATCCCAAAGCTCTAAATTCTCTATTCTTTCTATATCAAAACTTTGTTCCTGCAATCACACACGAAAACATTCCCTCAGAAAAATTAGTTCATTCCATTTGTAAAATATCCAAAAATTCCTCCAAATCAAACCCAAAAAAAAACCGAAATTCACAATCAAAAATCCAATCCCAAGAGAATAATAACAAAGCTTGTGAATTTGGAATCGCAAATTCGACAAAGGCACACCTACGTCTGTTTGGAGTAAGCAGAGGAAGTAGGGACACGCTTGTTTCGGAACATCATGTATCCCACGGGTAATACCACTCCGATCATCATGAGCACCGCTCCGATTATGTATCTCAGTGGACTAGGCGGTTCGACCTCTATCACCCCAGTGAACTGCACCGCACCAGATCACAACCCAATTGCGTTAGATCTGGATCCTTTTTTAACTTAAATAAATTAACAGAAATCAGAAATCGAGAGAAAGAGAGAGGGAGGGAGAGAGAGAGAGAGAGAGGCAGTTACAGGCATTTCTCGTAGCACTGAAGCTGAAGAGAGAGACAGAGTGAAATGAGTGACCGTCCGTACAACGGCGAAGATAAAACTCTCTGTGGCTTCTCAGGACGATCTGCTCTCTGAGTCGCAAAACGAGAAGTAGAAGATCGCCGTTTGGTCCTGTCAGAATAGACCGTACATTTCGTATTCCTTCGGATATCACCACGTGGCAAAATCTGGTCGTTTTTTAGTTGGGCTAGCTATCCCAACGAGGAACCCAATACAAACATTAGGTGGACTAGCCCAATTTAGAACCCAATACTCAAGCCCAAGGGCAATTCCTTCCCCCATTTACAATGGTTCTAAACTATCAAACTAAAACGACACGTCGTAGATATAACGTCAGCTTAACTGGCCGCCGAGTTGGTTGGGTGGGTGGTAGTTGTTGCTGCATAGAGATAGAGGAGGAGCGAGAATGACACTCGTACGAAGAACATCATGGAACATCCCCAATCTTCTTGGATTTGCAAACAGGTCCTTCAAGTCATTGAGAATTCCAGGCGAGTCCTTCGATTCTTCATGCTCTTCCTCTATCACTCATGGAATCCACGTCTTTCATTGCCCCGTAAGTTACTTCTCCCACTTTTCTAGCCTCTGCATATTTTAAATTTGGTTCCAAACAATTCTGCAAGGTCCAATGCATCTCTCGGAAACCAAATGGGACATTGTTGGGTGGTGGGCTTCTGAGATTTGGCTGTTTGAATTGAGACCTTTTTGTAGGATGCAGTTGGGATTGTGGCAAAGCTCTCTGATTGTATCGCTTCTAGGGGAGGAAACATACTTGGGGCCGATGTTTTCGTTCCAGAAAAAAAGCACGTCTTCTATTCTAGAAGGTTTAAACTTTTCAGCTTCTCTTTGCTAAAGAGCTGTGGATTGAAACAAATAAATGGCGTTTTAGAATGTGTTATCAGAATTGTAGATGTAGTCTACTCGTACTAGTTGTATTACTTAGCTGCTGAAATTTTATTTTGAAGCAAAATTCTGCGAATTTGGTAGTTAGCTGAAAAAGGATAAAAAGCGTTCGTCTTGGCTATATCTTTACGCATTGAATCCAAGCGGGAAACATTTTTCAATGCTGCAAGCGTCTGCATTTATGAATAAAGTTGGTTCTTACTCTCAGGAGTCGACCAGATGTCAAGTTCACTGGTCTGTATTCTATTCTCAAGTGTCAATGGCTAATAGTACTTGATTCCTAGCAATGTAGCTTGTTCAAGACCTTTTTTTTTTTTTTTTTGGGTGATGAAATCTGGTGCTGTAGTTTGAATACTGTGGATTCTTCATATTGCATGAAACCATGTGATATGTTCTTTTTCCCTTTTTTTTTTTTTTTTGAATAACTGGGCTATCATCTTTCTCATTTGTAATTCAGTGATTGAAGTATCAAAACTGATCTCTAATCCTAGGGCATAATGTTTGGAGAATCCCTCTGACCAAACAAATTAAACTTTTTTGCAACTGGCAGTGAATTTATTTTTGACCCTGTCAAATGGTCAAGACTGCAAATGGATGAAGATTTTTCTAAGCTGGGAAAGATATTCAATGCCATGAGATCTGTTGTTCGGGTGCCAAGTCAAGACCTCAAGTATAAGATTGCTGTATTTGCTTCAAAACAGGTAAATGTTAAATCTTTTTCATTTTTTCTTTTTTATTTTAGTGTATGCATTTTGAAACCATCTACATACTGCAGGATCATTGCCTGGTTGATTTGCTACATCAATGGCAGGATGGAAGACTTCCAGTAGATATAACTTGTGTAATAAGGTCAGGGTTTAGAAATGTTTCCCTTTTATTTAGTATTTTATGGTTTAAAGATGTTTTTACTATGTTTCTTTAATGCTATTTTTTCTTTTTCTTCTTTAATCAGTAATCATGATAGAGCTCCAAACACCCATGTGATTCGCTTTCTTGAAAGGCATGGTATTCCTTACCATTATTTGTCTACAAAGGAGGATAAAAGAGAAGAGCAAATGTTGGAGTTGGTTCAGAATACTGATTTTTTAGTGCTTGCCAGGTACATGCAGGTAATCACGTTATAAAATTCTAGATTCATGCAATTTTACTCATCATTGATATTTTAGTGCTTGCTAAGTACATGAAGGTAATCAAGTTATAAAATTCTAGATTCGTGCAAAATTTAACTTATCATATGAATATTTTAGAAAGAACAGCTGGTAAGTAGTTTTGTCATTAGAAGTTGAGGTGTGAATTGGGGAACAAGTTTGTTCTTATCTTTTTTTTTTTCCTCCTAGAAGTTTGAAAACTTCAATCCTTCATAATCCTTGCTGTCTGTACACATTGCTGTGAACTTGAAAAATGAGAATAAATATGTACTTCTTTCAACTTCAATCATGCAGGACTTGAAAACTATAACTCCAATTAATTTCTGCAGGTATTATCTGGTAATTTTTTAAAGAGCTACGGAAAGGATATAATTAACATACATCATGGCCTTTTACCATCATTCAAGGGTGGGCATCCATCCAAACAGGTTCACACTCCTCGCCCTCTCTATAAGTTATAATTACATGCTCACTCTCTGAACTCAATCTATCCTTCCATCCTAACTGCCTATGCATTTTTAATTTGCTAGATTATGTTGGCAGGCTTATGATGCGGGTGTGAAACTAATTGGTGCGACAAGTCACTTTGTGACTGAAGAACTTGATGAAGGGCCTATCATAGAACAGATGGTGAATATAGAACTTTTTAATGCTGCTTTTTGAGTTTACCTCTGTTTAGACTTTGGCATCCTTCTGTATGAGTTATCTCTATCAGCGCAGATATTGGTACTTGGTAGTTAGTTTACCATGGATAATGATCAGTGATCATTCATGATGGTTCCTTTTTGTTTTTTCTGTCTTTATTGACATGATGAGACCTTTAAGTTGCAAACACCTTATGATACTGCTAATTTCATTTTGCAGGTTGAGAGAGTTTCACACCGAGATAACTTGCTGAGTTTTGTGCAGAAATCAGAGAACCTGGAGAAGCAATGCCTTGCTAAGGCTATTAAATCATACTGTGAGTTACGAGTGTTACCATTTGAGAAAAATAAGACTGTTGTATTTTGAAGAAATAGAGACGCTTAAATCAGTTGAAAGGTGGTTAGTCTATGTATATTCTACAGTTGACTTATGTTTTTCATTTTAATTAAATATTAACTCATTGATAGAGTTATTAACCGCGGGATGTATATTTTGACAATTTTTTTTTCTTGAATAATACATTCAGAGAAATGAATAATTTGTAGAAGACATCTTTTTCTTGCCGCTTTTTAATTTATATTGGGAAATTTGTTTTCCTTTACGCTATTTTTATATACAGGCATTGCAGCAATCTAAGTTTTAGTCCATTATTCATTTCAGCCATTGAATATAGCTCTTCTCTAGAAGTTGGCTTCCTTGATTCTAGCATACTTACATAAGTCCTTTGGGGAGTCTAATTTTACTGTCTTATTTTTTTATTGTATTGTTTAATTTACTGTTGTATCTAGTTATAGTAATTATAAATAGGGCTCATGACATGTATACATATGCTACTATTCATTTAACTCGTAGTATCAAATCATTCACTCTCCACTTATGGAATTATAGTGTATATGAAACACACAGCATTCTAGTAAAAATTGCCTTTTTCCTCTGATAAAAACATCATATCCAGAGTACATTCTATAACTCCTAAACATCTTTGTATAAATCTTCTCACTTGTAACAAAAATATGGCGTACATAAGCTTTGTCTGTGTCCTAGTTTTGTGGGCTAAGTATGAACAACTAGTAAGTCATATACTATTACTGATAGTTAAGAACCCCAAAGAGCACTCAGTGGCTTCGATGCAGCTGACTCGACGAAGAAGAATCTGTATCCCCTCAACCCATCTCTGCTTGTGAATCTTGCTCTTGCATTTGAACTCTAGGAGACCCTGCGCCGTTTTGAGCCCAAGATATACATCTTCTGTAATTTCCCTTTCTTTTTTATATGGCCATGCACCAGTCTCGTCACAGACTCCATAAACAACACCTATTAGTTACCAGAAAACAGTGCATTCAGATATCAGAGAATGACAAACGTAAGAGACTTTTGTATTCTTTTTTTCCTGATAATTAGCACCAAATTGAGGAGTTCAAATACTTACATTTGTTGTTTTTGGAGAAGGCTCCGACGTGTTTGCTTTTGAGTTTGACTATGACCTGGGAATTCTTGTTGATGTATACAGAGACGCGCTTCCATTGTAAAGCTCCTGTGAATTCCAACAAGTTACTTTAAAACTTTGCATGGGAGTTTCTAGTTCTGCTTAAAAAAAAGACGAGTCAGATTTTGGTGCGATACCTTTCCGAGTAAGTTGAAATAGTTCTCCCACACAGAGAGAACCATGCTTCTGATCCATTTGACTAACAAATGCAGCTGCTGGATTAGTTTCGGCCATTCCCTTATCGTAGGGACTTATAGCTGCATTCCTTCTGGCTTCCTTAGGTAATCTTGCTTTCAAAGCTGCTTCTCCTCGCAATGCTGAAAAAGAAAAAGAATACACTCCTTATAAACCAATGATCTATGTGGCTTACTATGGGACACAATGCATGGGAATTTTGAAGTACGAGTCGACAGTTTCATTTTGAAAGAAAATAGCGAGTACCAGTTGCAGCCGAAGCGGTAAGAGTCATAAGATCACCAGGACTATGAATGTCCACAGCTGATCCGACAGCGGAAGCTATACGGTCATGATCGGCTCCTGCTCCTTCAGCCATTTCAATGCAATGTGATGCCAAAAGTTGTGTAGCCGAGGCCAAAGCCATGCTCATCTTTGATCCCGAGCCAGTACTAGAGTTCTCCGCAGCAGTTACAGAAGCCAAGGCTGCAGCAAGTCCAGCAATGGAGACAGCAGAATGCAGTCTTGCGTTTTCTGCCCTTGCCCTGTCTTTTTTCTTCACTGTGCTATTGCTAGACTCCTTATGGTGGAACCATCTCCCAATCGATGCCGTCCTCCGAGTGTGAACAGGTTTCGTCACCTTGCCTGACTGTCAAAAAAGAACGCAGAACAGTTAGAACACAACCATTGATTATTGCAAAAAAGAAGATCTATGTTCAGAGTTTTGGGGGAGGGATAGCTTACTAGTGGTGGTAAAACAGCTGCTTCTGGGAGAGTATCGAAATTCTTGTAGGGAACAAATTGTTTCTGTTTTTTAGCAAGAGCTTTTGAAATTTCCGAAGCAGAATGACTCCATGACCTGGACAAGAATTCCATAGGCTCATGCGGTGTTTGTGGTTGAGGAATAGCGGGCAAGTTTGACACCATCTCAAGCTCTTCGTCTTCCTCTACGCTGTGCAGTCCATGCAAAGAACTAGTTTTACGAGCTGAATAATACCCACTTCCCATTTCTAGCTACGTGTGTATTGAATTTTCAAGGACAATGAAACGCTCCAATTAATCAAAAAGAATTAGAATCGCCGGCTACTTTAAGGCCTCCTGTGATTGCAGACTGAAGGAAAAAGTTAGAATATAGACGACTCAAGGGCAGGCAGAAACATTATTAAACAAAGCCATAACCATAATCTGGCTCAGAGAACCAACAAGTGAGACATGTATGAGTTGAAATTCGAAGGTGCTTTTCTTGCTTCTTGAAGCAAAACTAGTTCAAGTTCTGCATTCTAATAAACCAATTTAAAGTACTAGAAAAGCTTTAGGGACTGATGCAACAGAGAACATGCACAACTGAGATTTTGACCAACAAATTAATAAGCTTAGAGAGCTATAAACAGAACCAACATACAACAAACCTTGAAAGCTCTTCCCTAATTAGAACAAACCCACAACTCTATTTGCAGCAAGATCCTTATATATACAACATAAAGCCAGAATCAAAGAGACAGAATGGATTAAACAGACGCAAACCCAAGTCTTGTGCTTGGAACCCTCCCATAAATTCAGGTCGGATTTTCATTAAAAAACAATAATAATATGAAACAAACAGAATCCACGAATCTCAAAAACTAGTCCAACTCTAAATTAAGGGAACACTGACAAAACACATGCCTGGTTAATTGGGTGCGGTTTCTTAACGCCAATGCAAGCAAGGTATAGCTCTAGCATCAATAAGGGAAAACAAATTTGAATTTGAATATTATTAATGTATTAAGAAAGAGCCATATATCTGTATGGTCGTCTTCTTTTGTGGGTTTATAGCGCTATTAACTTTCGGTGGTTGATAGTTTAATTGAAAAGGAGCGTGTGAGACCGGCAAATTGATGGCCGCGCACGAACATTGACTTGGACGACGGTGGGGACGGTACATACACAAACACACACACACACACACTCACATATATATATATATATATATATATATAGAAAGTCGCTCTAATGAGTTACGTAGCTTATACAGTATATATGAATTACATGAATTACATACTCAAAGATATCATTTATATATATATATATATATATACACACACACACACCTTTCTAGTTCATACTCGTAGCCAACTACATGTCTATATAGAGGGTCGTTCTGTAACGAATAAGATAAACAAAAGCATCATTGGAAAAAAAAGGAGGAACATCTTTTACTTTGGTCAAGAAAGATCATATGTACTCGGAACAGGATTAGAGCTTACACAATAATATCAACACCAAAAGTAATGTACCAAACTGAGACATAAATCTTAAAGGATAAGACTAGGTAGTAAGGTTTAGACCTTAATTATAACCTCTTTTGTTTTTTGGTTATGATGACATTCCGACATCATGTTTATGTGCATTGGTTCTTGGCTTTGGAAACTTAAAACCATGAAAGCTAAATGGAAGTTCCTCTCCGTAATTTGGGGAAGATTTTTCCAATAATTTATAAGTGCCAGAAGGACCTTCATTATTATTTATTACTCTTTGGTGGTTTTTGGTCTATATATATATATATATATATATATATACGTGTCTGCTATAAGTCCATCCATTGTTCTTTCACTTGTATATTGTATGTTTTCAACGTGCAATACCAGCAAATAGTTTCAATTATGACAATGAGAACTTAATCAAAATAAACTGTTAGGTGTACCTTGAATACCATATATATATATATATATATGTGCATATATATGTATATATACATATGTATGTACACACAACGGATAAGCTTTCAGGAGGCAACCAAAAGGATGAAAAATCATAAAAGGCTGCTCTTTCACATATTTATCAAAATGAATGCTGAGGACGACAATGGCATGTGAGTGATGTGAGATATATAGAATCAATTTTGGAGGGTTGAATTCCAAGACGTGACTCGATGGTTAGCATGCATATGCAGCATTAACTATATAATTTCATCGTTATTATTATTATTTTATTATTTTATGAGTATGAACATGTATTATAATATGGATAATTTTGTATATTTTATTATAATTTGTCAACATTCCATGCGATAAAACGAATCAATGCCAACCAAAGATTCCGACTCCACCAAATTATTCCTTTGGATAACAAAACACAAAATGAAGCAGCCTTTTCCTTATTCTACTTTTTTTCTTTTTTCTTTTTTCTCTGCTTTTCGACTTCCTAATTTACAATAAGCATAATCTGATAGAAATTGAAATACTACTATAATAGTTTTGATCGTAATCTAATTTTCTTTAAAACAACACTCTAAAGGATTCATTTTGATTCTAAATTAAAAGGTCAACTATGTCCAAAATGAGTCAGACTTTCATCCTTAAAATGCTGATTTTGATTCTCAAATGGTTGAATTTTATTCACTAAAAATTTAAACAGAACCACCCTATGGATTCACTTATGAACTTTATTTTCATCTTAAAATGTTGATTTTGATCCTTAAATAAATCGAATTTGATATTGAAATGTCAATAATTTTGAATCGAGTTTCAAAAAAAAAAAAACCAACTCAACTGTAATCGAGTTTCAAATTACAAAAAAAAACTCAACTGCGATTGAGTTCCTAAGAAAAACTCTACTTCAAAACTCAAACTACCACAATTGATCGAGTTTCCAAAAAAAAAAAACCCAAACTAGGCAATGCTCTTATATTGTGGGCTGTTCAACATTATTATAAATGGGCCTGTATGTTCTTCAATGGATGGATGGATGAAAGAACACAGAATGGGCTTTCCTTGTGGGTCCAAATTGTGACTTTTAGGGCTAGTCGATGTGTTAAAGAATGGGGTGTTAAAGAATGGGGCCGTAGGTCTGAATCATTGATTTCATGGGCTAATCATTTATCAACTAAGACATGGGCCTGCGTTAACTTCACACGGCCCGGATTTTCATACAGGGGTTCATGAAACCATCCATTCAATCAAATAATTTATAATCAAGGTGTTTTTATTACCAAAAAAAAAAATTAATTAATTTTTTTGAGTAAAGAGGTGACCTTTTATGAAGAATCACAATGCATGTCTAATTCGAATAATAATCAATATCGTTAATTTGGTTTAATTAATCAAGTTATTTATGTGTTGGCTCTTCCCGGTCATGGTCATTCGCCTGGTACGTGAACATGAATAATAATAACAAATTACCATTATATATGAATAGTACTATATATATATATATATATAAAGTATACATGAATAGTTTGATCACTACCAAGTCCCATGATTAAAACACAGATAATTTTGAACAGTTATTAGAAAAAACACACAGAGAAATGGATTTTATCAAATACAATTCATATTAACAGGTTCAAGCCCTTTTTTCTAGATGGACATTGAAAATAAAAAACAAAACCTGTCAAGCCCAAAATTCAAGACAATACAAACGGCCAATAAGCCCAAAACCCACAAATATCATTTTAAGCATACTCTTCCGAAGATGGAACAGAGGTGTAGGACCCAATAAATACGTCACCGTATATTAGTCCAGCCAAACCACCACCAATCAATGGGCCGACCCAGTAGATCCAGATCTGTGAAAAGTCTCCACTGACCACAGCCGGTCCAAATGAACGAGCCGGGTTCATAGAACCACCACTGAATGGACCAGCTGCCAAAATGTTGGCCCCAACAATGAACCCAATTGCGATGGGTGCGATTATTCCCAGCGAGCCCTTCTTTGGGTCCGCAGCCGTAGCGTAGACGGTGTAGACCAGCCCAAACGTGATGATGATCTCCATCACAATGCCTTGAACGGCTCCTAACCCTGCCCCCACAGCATGGGTTGGGATGGTCTGCCAAGCACCAACATTTTTCAATCCAGAAATAATAATTTTAAAAAAATAATAAAAAATTAGAATTATAACTTTTATTGTTAAATTTAGAGTTGATAAAATTACCTGTGCTTCGGTCACCAACTTGAGGAGCAAGCAGGCAACGATTGAGCCTAGCAACTGAGCGATCCAATAGAAAAAGCCAGTGAGGAGGGAGATGTTGCCTCCAACAGCCAATCCAAAGGTGACAGCTGGATTCAAATGTCCACCTGAGATGTTGGCAGCGACGGCGACGCCAACGAACAGTGCAAATGCATGGGCAACTGCTATTGCTACGAGGCCTGCCGGGTCTAAAGCTCCATCTGACGTCACCTTATCTACGTACACATATATCACACACTTTATAAGTTACTGTTTTATTTAGCACAGCTCTTTTCGTGTCACTTAAAATCATTGTTTACGTAATTAAACCCAACAATTGCTTCGAGATTAGTATGCATTTTGGTTGAACATTTAGTGGTTAATTGTAAGCAAAAACTAACTTACTGAAAGCAATAGCAGAGCCAACTCCAGCAAACACAAAAAGCAGAGTGGCAATGAACTCGGACAAATAGGCCTTGATTGAAACAACACTGAAAGAATCACCAATGCTACCAACAGCCAACTTCACCATTTCTGGTCGCTACTAAGAAAGCAAACGCTTCAAGAAATGGGAGTTCTAATTAAGAACCAAATGATCACTGGCTTTGAATTTTGTTGTTGGTGGGTGCTTTTATTGGGCTCTTGAGAGACGGTTTTATATAGTACTGAATAGCAGAGAGGCTAATGCTATGCAAGAAATGGGCATCGCCGGCACCGACCATGGACTAGTTTACTATAATGTAATCATTCAATTGGATTTGGATGCCGACCAAACCGCCTTTTAATTTTTATTTTTAGTGGACAAATTATTGATTGGCATATATATATAATGAGGATAAGACAATTTAATTAAGTAGTAATTAATTAATTAGAAACAGATAGGTACATATGTGCTGAAGTTGAAGAGCATGTTCTTATAGAATATTATTTCTTTGAGTTCCATTAGTTAGCGACCGAGGTACATGATCATGTCCTTTTCCTCTTTGATAACACTACTAATTTATTTGATGAGAATAACTATAATGTGGACGTTAAACATCAATTTATTTTGTACTTTGTGGTTCTCAACTTTGAAAGATTCGGTAGATCTATTTGATCATTAATATTAATATTAGAGTCACCACTTTAATTTATAAGAATTTGAAAATTATTATTTAAAATAAAAAACATTTGTCTTTATTAATTTAATATCACTTACTTTTTATATAAAGACGTAGGCATGCATAATATAACCTAATAATTCATAATTGATATGTAAATGTAGTCATGTAATGTAAATGAGATTAAAACTTTAAATTTGGTTTTATTATTAGTGGATTCTAAAATCAATGGCTCTTATCATTTTTAAGGGCTAAATCTATAATTGTAAACTGTATAAAATATTATGTGGCGCATTAATTATATTTTTAATAAAATTAAATATTAAATTTTAATTGATCAATTTAATTAAAAATAAGTTTTATAATGTGGAATTATTTACCTATTTTATAGAAATTAATCTTCTCTCATTATAACTTTTTAATACTTTATGTATTAGAAAAAATAATTACCGAAAGGACAGATGATAAATCAAATTTCTCAATAGATAAAAACTTTTAGAATTTTCTACATCTAAAAGTATTAAATTTTAAAAAATTATTGTAATTATGTTTATACAATAAATTTGTGCTAACAATGACATCATGAACAACTAAGTTCTTTTTTGCTATTTTATAAATATGATTAGCTAATGGATAATGATGGTGCTGTATCTATTAATTTATTATTCCACTATCTCAAAATAACATTAAGATGCATTAATTTGTGGTTGGGCCTCAAAGCAATTCTTTAAAAGTCAATCATATAGTTTTAGTATAAATATTATTAATAATTGGAATTGGCCTCGTGATATTTGGTTGTCGAGGTGGGCAAGTTTCCTTTTAGTTTAATGGTGTTTTTCGGTTTTATTTTTATTTTTTAAGATAGAAATACTACGATAATTAATATATTCACAAATTACAAATTCATTAAAATATTATTAAAATAGTTTATTATTCGCTCATCAATTTAATTTTCATAATTAAGAGCCTGTTTGGAACAACTTGTGTAAATAGTATTTTTTTCAAAAACGCTTTTTATTTAAGTACTTTAGTTAAAAAGTACTTTAATGATAAAAATATTTTATATTTGGTGGAAAGCTATGAAAAAGTGTTTTAAAAATATTTAACAGTGTTTGAAAAAATATTTTTTTAAAAAAACACCTATTAAGTGCTTATTAAAAAAAACACTTAAAGTGTTTTTTTTATAAAAAAAACTTTAAAATTTTTTACCCAAACATATTTCAAATTATTTTTTTTAAAATATTTTTTTATTAAAAAAAAACAATTCCAAACAAGCTTTAAATACCGATGCGATTAATTACCACTAGAGAACAACGTTCTTCCCGTGGATCTTTCATTCACCCAATCACTCTTTTAATATTTGAGTATAATATGATGACTTATACAATGACATAAATAAATAATATGAAAATAATTTAATACTAAGAAAATAGTTTTGTTTTTTTAAGTAAGGAAATAGTTTAAATTAGTCATATGATACCAAGTTGACACGTCACATGTTTGGTACAATTTAATCCGATAATTTATTTTATTAAAAAGCAAAAGATAATAATAATTTAACACTATATTTTAAAAACCAATAATTGTGCACATTATGGATTAGGACGATTTGAACTTTTGACCTTTAAAGTATTTAAAAATAATAAAATAGTTTGATGAAAAGATCCATATATTTTGGATTTCGGGTATCACGATGGGTCTCATTGAAGTTCGAATGCGCCAATGTCTGTTTCCTGGTATGTCAGATGGGTTTGCGTGATGGCCCAAGAGAAATAAAAGTAAAAGAAAACCAACTATCCTTTTTCTTTATAAAATATGATACCGATTACAATTATTTAACACAATTTATTTATGTTGAAGTATAAATAATATATTAAAATTTTATTTTATTGGTTACATGTGATAAATATATAAATTTTCAATCAATAAAAATATATGATGTCATTTATATTGCTAATATAAATATTATATATAGTATAATTATTCAATATAATTTGTACTGGAGCATAAATAATGTACCTGATTATATATAATAAATATATTAATTTTCAAAACCGATAGACACAACATTTATGCTCTAGCATAAGTGTAGTGTATTAAATAACTATATTCTACAGTACGTTTGCAAAAATTAAAGATGTTTCTTCAAATTCCATGTGTTTATGTAAAATAATCAAAACATGCAAAGCTCTCACCCTGTGTACTATTATTTTGGAATCTTGTAGGCTAGTCTTTGAATTTGGGTACCCAACTGTGCATGTGCATGCAAAAGGACAGAGAGTGTCAATCAGTAGTCATAGTGTGTCTCTGGCGGGTACACATCCCACTCAAAGCATATAAGTCTCCCCCCAACTGCTTGCACTGCGTATGAACATTTTCATTTCAAAAACGAGAGTGAGAGACAATGTTCAGCGGAATTAAATTCTGATATTGAATGCTCTCAACTACCAAAAAGTTGTAGAATTCAATTTTGGATCAGTGACAGAAGCATCTACTTGATCTGTTCCAGTCTCTTTGGTAAGTTTTTGGGCATTTACTCCACACCTTTTTTTCCCTTTCAAACCTTGAATTTTTTTTTTTTAATTAAATCTCCATTTTTTTCCAAGTATATACATTCCATACGAACAATCAAACCCCTTTCAATTGAGCATTCCCATTTAAGAATATACCAACTTTCTCTCTCTTTCTTACTCATTCCCTCTCTCTGGCTTTGCTTCGTGCCCATGCCTGAGAGTTTTTGTAAATGAATAGTGGTGTATTTAGTATTTAACAGAGGAAACAAGATTGTGACTGCTTTGTGGATTCTGTGAAAAAAAATAAAAATAAAATGGATGGTTTCAATGCAGTTGAAGTTGATAAGGAAGCTGGAGGGAAGAGAGTGAATGGAGACTCTCGGGTACTCTCACTTGTTCAGGCCCAACACAGGCGCTCTAAGAGGTTTAGTTTTCCATAATCAGATTAGTATTATTGTTGTATATGTCATCGTCATTATGATTATTGGACTATAATAATGTTGATGTTAACTCAAATTGAACTTTTTAAATAAGATGGAAAGTTACTTTCTTTGGAAACTTGGTTTAATGGATGAACTGGGCATTATCTGTGGTAATGTATTATCTGTCTGGACTATAATTTTTAGTTTTATTTAGCTATCTTTTTGTGGCTTTTTGTAGTATTTAAATTGTTTGCAATTGCAAGATATTTTTGAAAAAGAAAATAAAGGTGATGAAAAACGAGTTTTCGTTATCTGCTGCCGAGAAAAGTTTTGAGTTTCCTCACCATATTTTGGTTGATTTCAATTGGTAGTTTGACATTTGATATGCTTAGATTCTCAATTGATAAGAGTTTGATTTGGTGTGGTGTGTGGGGAACAGATTGGTTAGGACAAGTGGGATGGAATAACATAGCTAGTGAGTATGTTCTGAATCTAGTAATTCAAAATTTGATGACTTTTCAGAAAATTTATTGGCAGTGGAACATTAAATGTTGCTTAACTATAAATCTGTGAGAAAAATAGGAATATTCTCTCCCAAATCGGAAAGGAAACTCATTTATTTGCCGTGTGTTCTCAAATTTGTGTCTTTGTCTGCATTCCACTTTTAATTCTAGTAAAGTAATTACAATATTGAAATAATTGTATTTCGCATAGATAAGTTTTTCAATGAATATAGTTCTTGGAATTGCGAAAAGCGAAATGAACAGATTAGATTATTCTTCTCTAACATAACAAAAGTATCGTATTCTTGTGCTTAATCTTCGAGATTTCTATGACCCTGCTTTTCCTTCCAGTGCTTCTGACAGGAACTTCAATGTATTGAGAGGTGGAGTTTTAAGTTCCACAAAGGACAAGAATGAAACAAGTGTGAGAATATATCCCAGTTTACAAATTATCATCTCATGTCAGTTTTAAAATGCAAGTTGGCAAGGCGTAAACTTACTAATGAAAGCAGTCTAAAAGTTTAGAATTCATATATGTCATTACAAACTTAGTTTGGAATTTTGGAATTAGATAATTTACAATTTTTTTTATGAATGTATGTAACAGGTGTTGCAACCTTCAACAAGTGCTACTATGCGAAGAAGCCCTCTTCATGGCAATGCTGGTTGTATTAACAAATATATGTCTCCAAACCACCGAAACTCCTTGGAAAAAGATGTAAGCAATAAAGTTGTATATATAATGCTCTACTTACACTAAACTGCGTGTTAGATGGCTCTTTTCTCTAATATGAGGTGTATGCTGAGAGAATCTGTGTATAATTGTGCTTTCAATTGCTTACCTTGAATTAGCATTTGTTGTAAATGTTAGTGGGATTAAGGGTCTCTAAAATCTGACATTGTTCAGCTTTGAAGAACTTCAAAAGGCAAAAAATGGATCATGTAAATACATATATATCTCTAACATGAAACTAATAGTATATTTTGTAAGACTATATATATGATTAATATGAGACTACTAAACTTGCAGCTATATGAGAATTGCATGTGTTTCTAAGACAGCGTACATGTGTAAGATTTTGTATTGTTTAGAATTTTGTTGAGAGTAAAAAGGAATAATGCTTACGAAGCACTGGATCTTCTGAAATATATCTTCATGAAAATTAATATTTAATGAACATTATTACGCCTGTTTGTGTATAACCACTTTGGCACTGATTATACTAGTTAGAAAAAGCAAGCTAGATGTGGATCTAGTATATAACAAAGTTTTCTGAACATGAAGCATCATACAATTCTGGAATGTGTTCAACTATGTATTATCATGCCCCATATAATAGTTGTATTTTTGTGTGCGGCTTTCTTTCTTTTCTCTTTTTGTTTTTCTGTGGCGTAAAATCATTCATATATGATAAGCAATGAATAATACAATTCACATATTGTTCACTTCACAATAGTACTAATTTTATGTATAGGCGAAATCATGTCTATAAAAAGGGCAAGCTGTAGATGACCTTGTCCATGCTGAACGGTCAAATGTCAATATATTTTAACAGTTTTTGCTTCTGAATTATTGATTTGCAGATTGAGCAGCTGCAGCTGCGTTTGCAGCATGAGAAATCTATGCGCACTACACTTGAGAGGGCAATGGGGCGAGCTTCGAGTACTTTATCGCCTGGACATAGGCATTTCACTACTCAGGTACTAACTTTGCTTTTAAGCGTTAAATAAGAGTGCTGTTTCTCAGTTTTCCAACTATTTCTCCATTTTTATTTTCCTTTTAAATGTTAAATTGTTTTCTTTTTATCAGACAAAGGAATTGATTGCCGAAATTGAGTTACTTGAGGAAGAAGTTGCAAACCGTGAGCAGCATGTTCTCACTCTCTACAGAAGTATTTTTGAACATTGTGTTAGTAGACCACAATCTGAGCAAAACTCAGTTGTAGCTTCTCCTGTACACAGAAAGCATGAAACTCGGAAACATCCAAGTATTATATCAAGTGCGTTTTGTTCATCTAAAAAGTTCCCTTTTCGATCTTTGCAACCTCTAGTTTCTATAGATAGCTCAGGGAAAAGAACTGCCAAAACTGGTCATGGTCCATTGTCCACTGACAATGACAATGATTTTGGTAAAGGTTGTTCTGGCCTCACTAAGGTAAAAACTGTATTGTTGTTCATCTTCTATTTCCAAATTTATGTTTGTACGCTGTAGTAATGATATACTTAACTAAAAAAAGTTGCTAGACTTTTTAAGGGAAATAAGAAGGGAATCAGTTTCATGTTTAACATATAATTGCTTCTGAAATAAAGATTGACAGTAACTTATGTGTTTCACGTTGCTGGTTGGTCATGTGATGCCACACAAAGCTTTACATCTCAATCTTTTGTCAGGTTCGTGAAAATCTTCCAGCCATTGAGAAAAACACTATGCTGAGAACTCTAAAAGATCATCTACACCAATGCCCAAGCAAGTTATCTGAGGAAATGATCAGGTGTATGGCTATTGTATACTGTTGGCTTCGCAGTGCAACATCTGTAAATGCTAAGAAAAACCGATCACCTTTCTTATCAAGGTCATCTACTAATGCTGTACAGCCTCGACGTGGCATCAGAGAGGACCAAGATTGGTCTGACAAATCAATGGTGGAAATATTGTGGATATCAACTGATAAGGGACAGTTTTCTCATGCTTCCTATGCCATTAACAACTACAGGTTAGTTTTCTATATTCAATATAGTTTACCTGAACATGATAATGCTAGTAAAAGAGTGGAATCTTATATCCTTTGTTGTAATTGGTTGGGATATGAGTTGGTGCAATTTGGACTTGTGTTTGTCATCTGTACTAAACTCAGGTTAGAATTTATTGCTTTAGTATGTAAAAGCTAAGGACTTGGAATTTTCTACATTTGACCTGAAATATGCGGATAGGTATCTTCCAAATTCTGGGGATGCTCGACTTAAAATTTTTAACTGTTTCATCTAGCGTCCTGCTCTTTTGGCTTAAATACCAAATAGATGATTTCGAATATCCACTCTGACCATGGGTGTCAACTTTTAGGACAGTATGAAAGTTACCCTTTTAGGCATGTGGCTTCAGATGTTAATATTCTTTAGTATTATGCCTAAATCATTTGTGCCTGTATCCTGTATGAAGCTTCACTTGACCTCCTTATATGCTTTATTTTATGCATTGTGCCAATCTGACATGCACTTCATGTGTTCAATTTCAGAGCTTTAGTTGAACAACTGGAGAGGGTGAATGTCAGTCAAATGGAATCCAATGCGCAGACTGCATTTTGGATCAATGTGTACAATGCTCTTGTTATGCATGTAAATTTTTTTTCAACTGTTTGTTTGTGCTTTCCTACCAATTTATAACTGTAAATAACTATCTCCTTTACTTTGTGCAGGCATATTTAGCTTACGGCATTCCTCGCAGGTCTCTGAGAAGGTTAGCCTTGTTTCACAAGGTAGTGCACTTTATTTAGGCTTAATCTTCAAGGTGAATTGTTACATGCAAAGAGAAAATTACAGCTTAAGAAACTATGCAGCTGCTTTTTACAATTCTTGGTACTTTCTATTGAAGTCCTGTCCAACAAGCCTTCTTTTTGGAGATGCCAATACCCTGTTTCTTATCAATACCCTATTTCTGAAATCAAATTATACTTTTTTTTTTTTTTCAGTTTGACATCTATTTCCCCCAACCTTTTGTGAAAAAAATTATTCTAATTTGAAGTAAGTTAATTGTACAATAGACAAGAGTATTTATAGACTCTTGTAGATATACAATGACTAAAACCCTAGTAAGTAAAATTACACAAAAGTCCTTATTGACTTTAAACTAGGATTAACATTCCATAATCCTACTTTCCTAATTACAGTTGCTGAAAGCCTTCTAACACTCCCCCTCAAGCTGGCTCGAAAATTTCCTCCATGGCCAGCTTGCCAATCAAGTTTTCGAATTGTTTTTTCAGCAAACCTTTAGTAAACAAATCTGCTACTTGTTCTGAAGTTGGAAGATATGGCATACATATAATCCCACTCTCAATCTTCTCTGTAATAAAATGCTTGTCAACTTCGACATGCTTTGTACAATCATGAAGTACTGGGTTATGTGCAATAGAAATGGCAGCCTTATTATCACAATAGACTTGCATAGGTAGAGAACAAGGAACTTTTAGATCTTCTAGGAGCCTTTTTATCCACAAAATTTCACAAATACCATGAGCAACAGACCTGAACTCTGCTTCAGCACTACTTCTATCTACCACGGTTTGCTTTTTACTAAAGTAACTAGATTACCTCCAACAAATGCACAATACCCAGAAGTAGATCTTCTATTCATAATATTACCAGCCCAATCAGCATTAGTAAAAACCTCCACACGTAGATGGCCTTTATTTTCAAACAACAACCCTTTACCTGGTGTACCTTTCAAGTACCTCAGAATTCTATAAACAACATCAAAATGTTCTGTGCCAGGAGAGTGCATAAATTGACTCACTACTCAAACCGCAAAGGTTATATCTGAACGAGTGTGAGACAAATAAATTAACCTTCCAACCAATCTTTGAAACCGTTCTCTATCCACCACATCTTCAGGCTTGGCCGGTTCTAACTTCAAGTTAACTTCAATAGGTGTCTCAGCTATTTTACACCCGAGCATATCTATTTCACTTAATAAATCAAGTATATATTTTCTTTAAGACACAAAAATACCTTTCTTGGATCTAGCAAACTCCATACCAAGAAAGTATTTTAAAGCTCTCAAATCTTTAATCTCAAACTCACTAGCCAACACCTTTTTTAAATTCTCCAATTCAACACAATCATCCCCAGTAAGAATTATATCATCAACATAAATAATTAATATAGCAATCTTACCATCATGAACATAGTATGATCTGCTTGGCTTTGACAATACCCAAATCCTTTGACAGCTTTTCCAAAACGTTCAAACCAAGCTCCAGGTGATTGCTTTAGATCATATAAAGATTTTTTTAATTTACAGACCTTATTGTCACCATGCTTTCCTTTAAATCCAAGCGGCAAGTCCATAAAGACTTCCTCTTCAAGCTCTCCATTTAAGAACGCATTCTTTACATCCAATTGATATAACGGCCAATTAGAATTTACAGCCACGGAAAGAAGAACCCGAATTGAATTTATCTTAGCCACATGAGCAAACGTCTCTTCATAATCAATTCCATATGTTTGAGTGAACCCCTTTGCTACTAGCCTTGCTTTGTATCCTTCCACACTACCATCAGCTTTGCACTTCACTGTAAACACCTATTTACAACCAACAGTTTTCTTGTCTTTTGGTAGTTCCACTACTTCCCAAGTACCATTCCTTTTTAGAGCATTCATTTCTTCCAACACTGCAGCTCTCCAATCTGAATTTTCCAACGCTTCCTGTATGGTTCTTGGAACAAATAAGTTTGAAATTTTAGTGGTAAAAGCCCTATGACTACTAGATAATCTGTGGTAAGATACATATTTGGCAATAGGGTGTTGCGTACATGCTCTAACTCCTTTTTTCAGTGCAATTGGCAAACTAAGATCAGAGAAAGTACTTTCGGATTCAATAAAATAAGGAATAGGAATACCTAGTGAAGCATGTTCAATGGACTCAGTCGGGGAAGAAGAATGAGACTGCTCAGGAACAGTTATCATGTCATTATTTTGATGAAATTTTCTCCTAGAGTACACTTGAAGATCAGACAAACTTCCTCCCCTTGGTTCCGGCTCACTTTGTATTACTCCCCCTGGTTGTGGCTCACGGCAAGGACTAGAGGAAGGCAACGGTGGAGGTGGAGTGGTAGTAGGGTGCGCACCATCATGGGACAAAGGGGTGGTGCCGCACTATCTATCAGGTTGCAAAGTCGGCTCTCATCTTCTTTTCTCTCCCGAAGATGATTAGGACAGAAAAATGGCTGATTCTCTACAAAAGATACATCCAAGCTAATAAACATTTTTTTGGGTTCAGGGTTATAACATTTATACCCTTTTTGAGAGGGAGCATATCTAAGGAAAACACATTTGACAGCCCTGGGTTCTAATTTAGATCGAAGGTGATTGGGAACATGAACATACACAGTTGAACCAAAAACTTTCATAGGTATATCTGAAATAGTTCTTGAGTGTGGAAAAAATTGTTTGAAAGTTTGAAGTGGAGTTTGAAAATTTAGAACTTTGGTGGGAAGCCTATTCAAATAAATAAGAGGTTTAAAATAGCATCTCCCCACGATATTTAGGAACATGCATTGAAAACATTAAAGCCCGACCAACTTCTAACAAGTGGCGATTTTTTCTTTCAGCAATTCCATTTTGTTGGGGTGTATCCCGACAAGAGGATTGATGTAAAACACCTTGGTCTTTTAAAAAAACCCCTAATCTTTGGTTAAAGTACTCAGTTCCATTATCAGTTCGAAGAATACAAATTTTTGTTTGAAACTGATTTTCATCTTATAAAAATTTTAAATAACTCTTCCACTTCAGATTTATCATGCATCAAATTAATCCAACATAAACGAGTATGATCGTCAATAAAGGTGACAAACCACCTTTTACCATATAATATTGTAATCTTAGAAGGACCCCAAACATCACTGTGAATTAAATAAAATGGTTTGGATGCATGATAAGGTTTAGGAAAATAAAATGTTTTATGACTTTTTGATAAATGACAAGCTTCACAATGAAGAGAAAAACAATCCACACTCTTGAACAAATCAGGAAACAAACGTTTTAAATAAGAAAAACTAGGGTGACCTAATTTACGATGCCACAACATAATTTGATCATGGATAGGAACTAAAATACTCTCAAAACCACACGGCTCTTTGCTGCCTTCACAGGCTTCTTCATCAAAATAATAAAGACCGTCCAACAACCTAGCACTGCCAATCGTCTTCCTCGAATCCGAGTCCTGAAAGACACAACAAGAATCAGAAAAAATGACATGACACTTAGAATCCTTAGAGAGTTTGCTAACCGACAAGAGATTACAAGTAAGATTAGGGACATGAAGAACCGATTGCAACTCGATAGTGTCTGAGAGTTTTACGCTTCCTTTCCCAAAGAATGGGAGAGAAACTACCATCCGCAATCCTAATTTTCTTGTTACCAGGACATGGTGAGTAAGATTTGAACAAGCTAGACAAAGATGTCATATGATCAGATGCACCTGAATCAATGATCCAAGGTGCAGATGCTAATGAACAGTAAAGAGAGCTTAGACCACTACCTGATTGTGCTAAAGAACCAGTAGGAATACCAGAAACCGAATTGGATTTCAGTAGTTTTTGAAGATGTTCTAGTTGTTCTTTGCTGAAAGGAGCGCTGTTGACTTCATTAGCTGCTGGAGTTTTTTGTTGAAACCGATCCTTAGCCCCCTTCCAATTTGCTGGTTTACCATGTAATTTCCAGCATGTTTCACAAGTGATATAACCAATCTTTCCTCTTCCACGAATATACAAACGTACAGATTGAGACCACCGAGAAAAATTATCTCCATTCAATTTAATATTGGTTATTTGAATGGAGTTGGTATTGGTGATCTGTAATTCAGTATTAGGGCTACCGGATGTTTCTGAAGTAGCCTCAGACATGATAAGGATCAACTAGGGTTAAGATAAAAAATATAGACTGAAATTGGAATAAGTCCAGCAAAGAAACAAGGTTCTGTAGCTAAAACCTTGGGAAAAAAAACCTGGAAAAAGGGTCGGCAGCAAGAAAAGCAATGAGAGAAAAAAAACTGGAATAAGGTTTGGCAGGGAGAAGAAAATTAGCCGGCAGCTAAAACCTAGCTCTGATACCATGTGAAAAAAATTATTCTGATTTGAAGTAAGTTAATTGTACAATAGACAAGAGTATTTATAGACTCTTGCAGAGATACAATGACTAAAACCCTAGTAAGTAAAATTACACAAAAGTCCTTATTGACTTTAAACTAGGATTAACATTCCATAATCCTACTTTCCTAATTACAGTTGCTGAAAGCCTTCTAACACCTTTCCACATCTTATACATTCTTGTTCCTATCCACTAAGCCATACAATGGAAGAGTGCCAGTAAAGGCAAATCAAATAAGTATCTTTCCCCTTTTATTTCTTTAGTAAAATCTTCCTTGTGGGTATCTCAATTTTCATATTCAATTATCAGTAAATGTTCAGAATGTTTGGGTTATGTAGAACAGTTGAAGTCAGGGAGAAGATTGAGGTGCTCAAGTCTTGAAGTTATAATTTGAATGGATTTTATGAGCTTTTAATTGTTTGTGAAGTTTCCATAGTTTTGCATTTCTTCTTTCCTTCTACATGAGTCCGTATTTTATGTGCATGTCCGTGTCCTTGTGTTTCTAGATAGACAAGATTAGTTGATAGGCTTCTGGGTGTAGTGCAGGCTGCTTACAACATTGGAGGCCATATCATCAGTGCAAATGCCATAGAGCAATCAATATTTTGCTTCCGGACACCCCGAATTGGACGAGTATTAACTCCTTTTTTTCTCATTATGTTCTTTTTCTTTTTTAATCTCTCTCTCTCTCTCTCACACACACACACACACACACACTCCCTTCCTCTTAAATATGATTTATTATAGAGTTGATATTACTTTAATTGCTACTCAGCTTGTTTAAACTGAGAAACTTTGCTTCTGTGATGAAGGCAGTCATATAGACTTTCATTAGTGGATTGTAGTTTGAAATTGTAAATTTACTTTATTGGCTACTTGAATTATGACTGATCTTTAACAGTGAAGCAGAAAAAAGGATTAAAAAAAAAATACCATATGTTTCTTATTCTCACTTATTTTTCTCTTTTGTTTAAATTACAGTGGCTCGAAACTGTCCTTTCAACTGCTTTGAGAAAAAGATCCACTGAAGACAGACAACTTCTCAGTTTAAAATTGGGTCTTCCAAATTCCCAACCCATTGCTTGCTTTGCCCTCTGTACTGGAGCTTTCTCTGATCCTGTGGTAAAGTATTGTTTTGTGTTCCTCTTTTTGTAAAACATATATTACTTTGTAAATCATTATCTTAAACAGATTCTGGTAGCCGATGCTGATACATTGTTTTAAGCTGGTTAATAGATTTGCTTGTCAACTATTATTTTACAGCTGAGAGTTTACACAGCCTCAAATGTTAGAGAGGAGCTTGAAGTGGCAAAAAGAGAGTTTCTACAAGCAAATGTAGTGGTAAAGAAGTCAAGGAAAGTGTTTCTACCAAAAGTAATCGAACGGTTTGCGAGGGAATCATCTTTAAGCTCGGATGATATTCTCAAATGGGTGACTGAAAACGTCGACAAAAAGCTCCACGATTCGATTCAGAAATGTATGGACTGTAAATCAAGCAAGAAAGCATCGCAGATCATAGAGTGGTTGCCTTATAGCTCAAGGTTCCAGTATGTGTTATCGACGGACCTAACAGATAAGCAATGGTGGGTGTGAGATTCATTCTGAAAATGCTTGAAGAAGTCCTTCAAATTTCATTTCTTCTACCTAAGCCATTGACAAATTTCTCAGCTGAGGGGACTAGTTGACTTCATCTTTAGGGTACTTGGAAGTTATTACTACTCACTGTACATCTATACCACTTTGTAGTCCTAGAATCCAAAAAGACTTGCCCATTTGTGAGACCGCTATAGTTAATTTGGTAGTTCTTTCTAAACCTCCTTATAACATTATTATTGCTTTATATATGTATATGTATATATATTTTCCTCATACATCTTATGGCTTTTATGTTTATCAATATTCTATATAGTGAATCTGGTACCCAAAAAAAGTTTAACTAAAAGCTGAAAACATAAAGTATGTAAATCCCCTTCATACAATCAACTTTCCTTTATACAACAAATTCAAACTTTTTGAATTTGTTCAGAATCATGAAAAAAAATAAAAAATACAGATAAGAAAAAGCTTTTTTTATTGCAGAAGCCAGAAGGGAAAGGTCATACTTAACTATAGATTGGCCACAAGTGTTGGTAGGGGACCTACTTGTATTGAGACTGCAACCTTGCCCACCCTCCCCCACTAAAATTGGTGGGGTTGGAATGTGAGTGACCATTCTCATAATTGAATTTTCTCCGACAAATTTTGACCACTATTTTTCACCAGACTTCACTTTTTTTTCCCATATATGCATATATTACATTGATGATGCACTTAAAACACTTTTGGGTGACAATAATTGACACAATTTTTCTCTTCTTTTCCTTTCTTTTTTCTTGTGCAGCAAACAACAATAAGGATGGTACCCTTTTAAGGGTGCATTATATCATCAAAGTTAACAAGATCCATCACTTTCCATCCCACATTTTTAGTTTGGTTAGAATGTCTATGACCCTTCTAACACTTTAGGGACTTGCTATATTTCATGATTAGTGAATGCTTTTGGATTACTTTTTTGAAGACAAAATACAGATCGTCTTTGTTAATTTTCTCCTTAATTCAATTTTGTTACCTTTTAAATAAAATATAAGTTGGATATATCTCATCTGAATGGACAAGATGGTGACTATATGGAGTTTGGAAGATGACAAACTGCCCTCCTCGTAATTTAATTTCTTCATCCTTAATTTCATAATCCAAAAGTAAACTTAACATAGATTGGTTGAATACAGAAAGAGAAACTGATATTGTGATTTTTTTTTTGGTGTAGATTAATTGAATTTTGAACACATTTTGGTTGTGTTTAAAGTTTGAAACTATTAGATAAATAACGGATATAAATTTTCGTTATTTCATTAAAAAATTATAAATTAAAAAACGTAACTTAATAATGTATGCAGCACAATCACTATGGAACAAATATAATTCAAGTTAAAACTAGAAGAAGGAAATAAAAAAATTCCATTTGAATTTTACTTTCAAATTTAATTATGGGTTATTGTCTCCAGTTTATTACGATGCAATAAATAAGAAAACAAATATGAAAATTTTAGTAGGAGAGGGGTTACGTGTCAATATCAATAAAATTTAGAAATAAAAAGTTTACAGAATTTTTATTTGGGAAAATCAATAAATGTGATTAAAAAAATGTCTTATTTGAGCTCATTTTCCTTTTAATTTATAATTTTGGTAAGATTTTTATTTGCTTAGGTGATTGTGAAGCATATCACTTTCAAAATATCCAAAAAAAATGTCTGCAAACATTTTGCTGTCGATTTTATTTATATATTTACAACGTCATCCGCCTGAGTTCTATTGCTTTATCCACACGATAAGCTTGCAGTCAAAGTACTCTAATCGGACGGTGGAAGACGATTCGTACCCCTAAATAGAGCCTTCTGCTACTCTGACTTATCAACTGTCCACAGCCACGTGGCCCTTCTTATGGAAATGTGTGGATTTTGACCAGGAATTTTCGCTTTAGCATCACATGGTGTTTCAGTTCTATTCCCTCACAGATTCATCTCCTCCGTCCAACGAGCATAATTTCGTCAAACCAGATCATCTAGCGTGAGAAATCCTCACCGACATCGACTCCATATTTAAATCTACCATGATCGAAGCGTCTGTGAGCGGCGCACATCCTTCCATTAATCCGACATCAACGATCCTTAATAAGACACGTGTCATAATCGTATCCTTTGAGCCTGTCCGATCTTTGCCTAGTTATGAAATACCCCACTTATATTTTATCAAATTTGATCAGCGACACACGTTTCTCTCTCCCCTAAAAACGGGCAAGAAAAAAAGAAAAAAAAAGAAAAACGAAAACACAAAAAGCCGCTGAAGCAGTATAATCTCACACATAAACACACTTTCTCTCTCTCGCTTTTGTCGTCGTCTTCTTCCGCTCTATTTGTCTCGTCCGCCGTCGATTTCGCCGGAACCCTAATTCGATCCGCCGTGAACTCTAAGCTTCGGTAGGCGTACTACCTCCATTGACTTTTCTCAGTTAGGGTTTTTCTTTCTTTTTCCTTTATTAAAGTATTAGTAGTTGAAGGACTTGACTAGTAACTCTTATAGGGCTTGTGCAAGCAGTCGATGAGCAAACCATTGGGGAATAGTTGAGAGATCAAACGGGTTGGATTTCGTCACCGGATGGAGGGAGGTAGCGTCTCTAGACTTACTTGTTCTGGTACTGTTCATTTCCTCTTTTCGTTCAATAAACTGTAGGGCTTTTCTAAGTAATTAGGCCAAATTGCTTTGAAATGGTGAGTTTAACTGTTCAAGTTCAAGTCACCTTTTTATTTTTTTGGCTGTGTAGTGAAAGAAGATATGTTTGTGGGATTTCGAATTTGTGCTAATAACGTAGTTTGTCATAGTCTTATTTTGAGTATGCGTTTATTAGCCTTCCCTTGTATAACCTTTTTAATTCTCAGGGTTGTGAGATGTCACCATATATATATATATGTATATATATATATCGTGGTTGCTAGCCTGTTAGAATGACAGTTAGCAGTGTTGTGACAAGAATGAATAGATAACAGAGGATATTTTCGTTTAGTGGTGACATGGTTAATGTAGGAGCTATACTTGATTCTTTTTTGGTTCCCAGCTAGTAATTTTTAATGATGATCAAGGAATGTAATTATATTCTTCTGATTGGTAATGGTTTAGGAAGGGTTATATATGTTCCTTTTTATTAATTTTGTTAATTGAACTTAAGTATGTCTGACAAGGTTTGTCTCTACGACTTTTTCTAAGATTATTATTTGAAATAGGAACATTCACAGATTCACTGTAGCGGATTTCTACTTCTTGTAATAATTGCATATATTATTGTCTATCCCTTTTAGCTCGATATCTTTAGATTTGGTGTAATGATTTATTTCATTTTAGTACTAGTGTTCTTCACTTGTCTGAACATTTCCTTTTGTAGGGATACACCCATGGATTATGATGACAATGATTTTCAGAGCCAAAATCTTCATATAGCTGGAGAAGGGAGCACTAAATACCCTCCTGTTTTGCGCCCATATGCACTTCCCAAGTTTGATTTTGATGAGAGTCTTCAGGGGCATTTGAGATTTGATAGTTTGGTTGAGACTGAGGTTTTTCTTGGTATTGAGAGTAACGAAGACAGCCACTGGATTGACGATTTCTCTCGTGGGAGTAGTGGGATAGAGTTCAGTTCTAGTGCTGCTGAATCTTGCTCCATTTCAAGGCGTAACAATGTTTGGTCAGAGGCCACTTCCTCTGAATCTGTTGAAATGCTATTAAAGTCAGTTGGACAGGAAGAAATTGTTCCTGCACAGACTATCATTGAGGAGTCAGATGCCTGTCATTTACCAGGTTGCTTAACAAGTGAAATGGAGCCTAGTTTGAAACATGATGATAACGTTCTTTCTAAAACAAAGAATGTTACAGATGTACAATCTACATTACCTCCTGATGAAATTCCTGGAAACTTTTCTGGGTTAAAGAGGGATGTCGGAGAGGACCAATCTTTGGTCAAGGTCGATTCACAAGCTCAAGAAGATAAGTTATTTGTTGATGGGAGTTCAAATGATATGGATCCAAATGCTGTTAGTGGAAAGTGTGGCTTACATGAAACTGACGGAAGTGTCTTCCCTGACACCAGATGTGATAATGCACATAGAAACGAAGTCGATACTTCAAATGATAACAGTCGGGATGTCAAAACACAACAAGATTCTTTTGCTTCAGGGATGATGGTTGATAATTTGCTGACCTCTGTGCAGAATATTATTACAAGTAGATCTGAGTGGAATAATAGTGATGTCCAACATCAGATAAACATGAGTGATGAGAACCTAGGGGGTCATGTTTTGAGCAAAGAGGCCCAAATGGATGAAAATGTGGTTGATAATGCAACCTGTAATCAAGAAAAGCTTCTCTGTTCGGAATTAAAGGTGGAAACTGTTGCAGAAGCAAGGGCAGTTGAAGATAGAAAAATTAGTGTGAATCCTCCTTCTAGTAGCATACTGAAGGGCCATTCTTATCAGCATATTGTGGAAGGATGCGGTGAAGGTGAGTGTTCTAGAGTCCCTGTTGAGACTAGTAAATGTGAAGATATGTTGCTTTGTAAAGACATAGATGTTAGTGGTGATCAGGCTGAAGTAAATATACATGAGTTATCAGCAGTGTCAGTCACAGGTGGTGCTCAGTTCGAGGGGCATGCTGTTGAGGCCAGCTACAGTAGTGCTGAAATTCCTTCCAATCTAGAACCAGAAATGGATTCTATTATGACGATAACATATGGAGAGGGCAGGCACAAGGAGGATATGTTACAAAGTGATCAACAGTTGGATATTGGTAGGTCTGAGGCTTCTTTGTCATCCATTGATGCCAGTAAGGTTTATAAGGATGAAGGTCATGAAAGCAGCCACAATCACATGGGAGGTATTTCTAATTTGAGTATTACATGTTCTTTAGCTGAAGTGGGTAATGAAACAATTGTTACTGGAGCTTCAGAGGGTGTAAGTAATACCCTTCAAGTTTCAACAGAAAATTTGACTGCTGAGGACCATGTTTCACCTCCTGCAGAGATTGATTCCTCACAAATATGTGAGGAAAATAAAGCCTATGAAGATGGTGATATTAATAGATGTGATCATGATGCTTTTGTCAGTGAAAAGGAGAATGCAAAGTTGCCTGATGAATCAAGGGATATTGATGGTGTTATTGATGAATCTTTGGGTACAGGTGTTGGGTCCTCATCATTTGACAAAGGCAACAAAGAAGATAAGTTAATTGTGTCAGAACTCCAACATGCAACTGCTGATGGCAGTGGTTCAGGTTATCTTATGAACTCATTCAACCTAGATGGACATTCAATTGTTGCCTATTGAATTTTCTCTCTCTCTCTAACCTCCTCATCCCACCTTCTTTTCTTTTGCAGTGTCAGATGTTAATGTGGGAAATTCGGTATTTGCTTCCTCTGACACAAGTGATCCTGTTGTTTTGTCTTCTGGAAATGTTGTGAAAACAGACATTGACCATGAGGAGGTTCGGGTGTCACCTCAATCTGTTGTGCAATTGACTGACTTAGATAAAAAGGAAGAAGCTACTTCTAACATTTGCAAAGAAGCAAGTATATCATCTCCTATGGAGTCTTTTCAAGTGGAAACTGGGCCTGACCCTGTCTCTGAAGTCAAAGAAGGTGTATCTTGTGATATAGCTGGAGAGCCCTTATGTAATGCTGTTGATGAGTCTCTGCCAACTAGAAATGATTTTAGTACAGAACCTGGGAGTAGGCCTCAAGCCTCAGCAGCTAATGAAATTGGCAAGGAGAGCACAAAGGAGATTGATGTGTATCCTGTTCTCTGTGAATCTACACAAAAAGAGGTTGATGTTGCTGAAGCGCCTGAAAGTCATAATGGTGCAACCACAAATAAAAACTTAATGCAGGAATCTGCAGATTCTGCAGGTGATCATTTGTAATTTATCCTTTTCTGTTTGCTAGGAATATTGGGATTGAACTGTTTAGAAGTTTTGGTCTTCTATATGATCTTATACTGCTTTGGTTCATGATCTTATACTGCTTTGGTTCATTATCTTAATGCTACTTGTGGCTGGTCTAGTCCTGAACTTTATTTAATTGGCATTTGGTTATATTGGAAATTACATAGTTTCTGATATTAGGATGTCATACGATTTTCTTCATATTGTTTATTTATATCTTGATGCAGAGCCGGCTACAACTAATGATGAGATGCTTACACAGCCTGGTTCTTTACCGTCGGAGGAAATGTGCAGTGGCAAAGCTCAAAATGTTCAGGAAGGCTGTGAAGTTACCCTAATAGCTGAAGATAATAATTCTGGACAGACTAGTGAGCCAAATGCCATTAGTGAGTTTCTTAATATAACTAATTTTGAAGTTAGATTAGAATTTTGGTACATATAAACTTTCTTTAGTTCTCTTATTTTGAAGTTGAGAAGAAACTGGCTATTAAACTTTTGTAGATCCACTACATTAGCATTGATGTGCTGCCCTAATATCCTGTTAGGCTTCTTTTATGGGAGCTATAATTCTGGAGAAAAGTGAAATTAGAGAATGCTTCTTTTTTATACGATAATGGGGAGAGAATAGAGAACGTGGTTTTTAATTATTATTTTTCTTTTTCTATTTTTTGGGTGTTTTGATGGGGAAACATGTGGGGTCGTTATTGCATTTTTGACATGATAAATTTTTTATATTAGTAAATATTTAAGCAAAATTGCAATCCAAATGTAGGCCTCATAGTGCTCTCTCTCTCTCTCTCTCTCTCTTATGCCCAGACCTGTCCTAAAGTCCTAAGGTCTTCACCTTTTCTTTGCCAAAAAGTGAGTTGAATTTCTAAGCCCATCTTTAGTTGGAGTTCTCCTGCAGCCCTTGGGAATGACCTTAATCGAGAGGGAATTGCCTAGTGGGACCATTCTTTACTAATTATCCAAAAGATTTGTTGTAAAAAGTATTTTTTTAACATCAGATAATCCTATCAAAAAGAGATGCTCCTAAAATTGTATAGATTTTCTGGTTCATCTCAATTTTTTTAGCATTGCATGCAAAATCTTTGAAAAACTTCCGATATAAATTTTTGCTGTGCATGTTTTGAAGTAGCTCAATTATTTCTTCATGATTCCATCTGAATTGAGGGATCGAAGTCTAAATCTAGGATTTTCAAATATGTTTTCTGTGGTCTAGCTTGGATCCCCCCTCCCCCCAAAAAAAATAAAAAGAAAAACGATCCCCACCAAATAGCAATTTAGCTGTCATCTTAGTGCTGGAGAGTATCTTGGTGGGGTGCAACTAATGTTGTCTGTTTTTGTAGTTCATGTTTTATTATGATTACCATATTTCGATTTGCATATAATGATTCTGGAAATCATGCAGGTTACCTTTGTTCTGATCCTTTGCCTGAATCTCATGCTAAGTTAGTCTCACAAGATAATGAAGGCAGTTCTGCTGATCATTATAAACCTACTTGTGGTTCCCCTAAGCTTTCTCCAAGTGTATATGGAAAGGGGGTTGTGAAGGGGTCAATAAATGAGAATGTTGATGTTGGAAATGCTTCATCTAATTCTCATGATACAAAAGGGAATGAGGCCTCCAAGGACAGGATAAGTGACAGTTTTGATGTCAGTTCATTGGTAAAATTGTCTAAAGGTGATGCTGGGAAGAACTGGTCATCAATTCCTCCAATTGCAGCTCCCAAAGTATTGACCGTAAATTTTTCTGTTTCTACTGTTTATACTTTATCTTACATTTTTGAAGTAGATTCTTGCTCTTGATGTTTATCTGAAATGGATATTAAACAGATTAGTATGTTTCATTTGAACTCTTAATACTGCTTGGTTTTAATGAATAATTACTTTCTTGAAGATTGCAGAGGAGCCTCCGTCAAACTCTGGCTCAGGTCAAATGGATGCTAAGATCACACAAGATGTTTCTCAGGCAGGTATGCCGGTATCTGGTGGAGAGATTGCACGTGGTCGTTCCAAAGGTACTCCTGAACGCAAGACAAGGCGATCATCTGCAAAGGCAACAGGAAAAGATAGCAGTAAGAAGGGAAGTCATGTGAAAGAAACAACTCCTGTGAGGCAATCAGAAAAAGGGGACAAAGTGAGCAATGTGTCTGTTAGCCCATCTGGAATTTTCCAGCTTATGCAACCAAATGAGATGCCACACTATGGACATGTGGAAGGTTCTAATACAAAACCATATTTTTTTCTTGGTGCATCAACATCTAGTCTTCCAGATTTGAACACTTCGGCTTCACCATCTACAGTGTTTCAACAGCCTTTTACAGACATGCAGCAAGTGCAATTACGTGCTCAGATATTTGTGTATGGGGCTTTGATGTGAGTCCTCCCTTTGTTTTATTTGAATATTAGTACCACATTTCCTGAGTAAGTGAGAAAAGCATCTAGTCACAAAGTAGGTAGTAGCATGAACCTAATACGTGAAATATGTGAAGAATTAAACCAAAAACTAGAAAAGGAAGAAAAAAATTAGAAGATTAGTGTTGTTTCTGATATTGCAAGAGTGAAAACTAAGAAACCCAACATAGAAGTTATAAGAAAGCTATGAAACTGTGGTTGTTCATTTTTTTCACACTTTTTTCCCGGATGGAATGCATCCTCCTTCCACATCCAGCTGAAAGAAGCAGGGAAAATGACCAAGAGGGTAGTGCTGTCCTCTTTGGAAGTTTGATCTAAGTTAACATATTTGGATTCTAGAATCATGATATGTTTGTTAACAGAATGACATGTCTATCATTCATTGTTTTCACTGATGTGTGTTTATATATATATATAAATTTCTCTGTGGCAGTCAAGGGACAGCACCTGAAGAAGCATACATGGCATCAGCATTTGGGGGATCTGGTTGGATTTTCTTGATCAATTTGTGGGTTCTTATTGTTTAGACTTTCTGCCCACATATAGTAACTCTCTAAAAATTTGTGCTTGTAGATAGTGGAAGAAGCATGTGGGAGAACGCCTGGCATGCTTGCATAGCAAGGGTAAATGGTCAAACTTCTAATCTTAACCAAGAAACCACTTTGTACTCACGTTCAGGTACCCCATGAGTTTATTTTTTTAATTCTCCTTTATTTGATCTAGCATTTAGCTATTTTTCAATTCTCCTTTAATCTACAGGTCCTAGGGCTCCAGAGCAAGTAATAAAACAAAGTGCTGTTCAAAGTAAAGGTATCTCGCCTGCTGGTCGAGCAAGCACCAAGGGTACTCAACCTAATATAAACCCCATGATCCCCCTTTCATCACCACTTTGGAGCATTTCTACCCCCGCTGGGGATACCCTGCAATCTACTGTCATGTCAAGAGGTCCAGTTTTGGATTATCAACAGTCGCTGACTCCATTGCATCCTTTTCAGACACCACCTATGAGGAACCTTGTTGGACATAACACTTCATGGATGTCGCAGGGCCCCTTTCGTGGCACCTGGGTTGCTTCTCCACAACCTTCTTTACCTGAGGCTAGTACTCGTTTTTCAACATTGCCTGGTACAGAAGCGGTTCAGTTGACTCCCCCACAGGAAACATCTATACCACATTCCTCTGGTACCAAGCATACCTCTGGTCCTTTGGTTCACAGTGGTGGTCCAACTAGTGTATTTGCAGGGCCTTCCCCCTTGCTTGACCCAAAAAAGGTGGTATCATCAGCTGGGCAACATTCAACTGATCCTAAATCTAGAAAAAGGAAAAAGAATCCAGTTTCTCAGGAACTTGGCCACATTAATTTGCAATCTCAATCTCAATCTCAGCCAGTTTTAGCTTCAGTTGATACTAATAGTCTTTCAACATCTGTTACCATCGCAACCCCTAAGACACTTGTGCCTAAACCTATATCAGATAGCATTATTATGTCTGTATCTGCCACATCTTCTGAACACCTCAAAACAGTAGAGCAGAATGTAGTTCAGAAGGCTAATTTATCTGAGGAAACCCTTGGTAAAATTAAAGAGGCGATGAAACAAGCAGAGGATGCTGCTACTCTTGCTGTTGCAGCTATTAGTCACAGTCAAGATATATGGAATCAATTGGATAAACAGAAAAACTCTGGATTGACATCAGATGTTGAAGCTAAATTAGCTTCTGCAGCTGTTGCAGTTGCTGCTGCTGCTGCTGTTGCCAAGGCAGCAGCTGCAGTTGCCAATGTTGCGTCCAATGCTGCATTGCAAGCAAAACTAATGGCTGATGAAGCATTGATTTTAAGTAGTACTGGAAGTTCCAGTCAATATACAAGAATTCCATCTTCTGATGGAGAAAATGTATTGGGAAAGGCCACCCCTGCATCCATTTTAAGGGGTGAAGATGGAGCAAACAGTTCTAGTTCAGTGATTTTTGCTGCTAGGGAGGCTGCTAAGAGGAAGGTCGAAGCTGCATCAGCAGCCTCAAAGCGAGCAGAAAATATGGATGCTATAGTAAGAGCGGCTGAGCTGGCAGCAGAAGCTGTATCACAAGCTGGAAAAATTGTTGCAATGGGTGATCCTTTGCCATTGAGTGAGCTAGTAGAAGCTGGTCCAGAGGGTTATTGGAGAAGACCTCAAGCATCCCTCGAGCAGGTTGGAAAATCAATTGAAATGATCAGAGAACAACCAAATTCAGCTACTGTTGGAGAATTTGCAAATACATCCGCCAAGCGTTCAAAAGAGGAGCTATCAGGTAGGAAAGAAACACAGATTAGTGTCAATGGGAAGTTACTCGTATCAAAAGAGGCGACTAAGGAGCTGACTGACCACATTGCATCCAGTAAAAAGGAATCAAGAGGACAAAAAGGACGCAAAGTTTCTGATTTGGACCCAAATATCAGTGTTATACTTGAACCTGAGATTGGATCAAAATCTTCTGTTGGTATTGATGAAAATGAATTTGAAAAAGCAGCAGAAACCTCTGAAGCAAACAATATCAATGAGGGTTCACAAGTAGAGGTATCTGAAACTGTGGAACTTGTGACTAATTTCACTTGAATTTCTGAAAGTATACAAAATATTTTCTCCTGCTTCTCGTATGAATATTATTTAATTTTTGTGAAAAAGGAATTACCTCTAATTTTGGAGGTTAATGTTGCTTTAGTTTGTGTATTGGATGGATTTCGTACTTTGGTTTCAACTTGCAATTTGATTTTAGGTTTTTAAAGATGGAGGTGGATATAAAGCAGCCTGGTTTACAGCTAAAGTATTGAGTGTGGAGGATGGGAGAGCTTATGTATGTTATACTGAGATTCAGTCAGATGAAGGTAAACAGTCCTTTATTCCTTGAACGAGATTTGTGCATGATTCTCTGTAACAAGGACCATTTCTGTATTTGCATATCTTGGTAGCTATATTGGCTACCAAGATGTTTCCTGTGTAGGAGGTTTTTCCCCATCAGATTTGGGATATTTTGTGCATGCTTCACATAATTCTGATTTTTCATCCGTACAGGTTTGGGGCAGCTAAAAGAATGGGTGGCACTTAAAGGTGAAGGAAACAAGGCACCCAAAATCCGCAATGCCCGCCCACTTACTGCCATGCGATACGAGGGAACAAGGAAAAGGCGCAGAGCAGCTATTGGGGATTATACTTGGTCAGTCGGAGATAAAGTTGATGCATGGATTACAGACAGGTAGGCATGTTTTGTTGCAAATTCATTATATGTTTTTGTGATATGTGGAAGAAGAGCAACCTGAAGAGAAAGCGCAAAAAGTGTTAATACTTTTTATTAACATTTTATTTGAGATCTCAATCATTTGTATTTCTCATGTAACTCATGTTTGTTAATTTTTTTTTTCAGTTGGTGGGAAGGAGTTGTCACTGAAAAGAATAAAAAAGATGAAACTACTTTAACTGTCCATTTTCCAGGTATATTGTTTGGGTTGGTCTGTAACTGCTTTTCTGTTTTACCATATATGATCTTGCTCACTGTGAAAAAATATTGCTCTGATTGTTATTCTTGCAGCTCAAGGTGAAACATCGGTTGTTAAAGCTTGGCATCTTCGGCCTTCTCTCATTTGGAAAGATGGAGAATGGATTGAATTTTCAAACTTGCAAAATGATTCCTCTTCCCATGAGGTACTACTACCTTTCATGAGATTATGCTTTATTTTTGTTCTAGTATCTCAAACTTTTTACAGTCAACTTTTGACTCTGCAAATTTGTTATTCAGGGTGATGTGCCACAGGAGAAGCGACTAAAGTTGGGCAGTCCTGCAGTGGAAGCCAAGGGGAAGGATAAGGTCTTGAAAAGCACTGATGTTGTGTCTTCAGGGAAACTTGAAGAGTCAAGATTACTGGATTTATCTGCAAATGATAAAGTATTTAATATTGGTAAGAACACCCAAAATGAGAACAAGCTGGATGCTAGTAGAACAGTTCGGACTGGTTTGCGGAAGGAGGGTTCAAGAGTGGTTATTGGTGTTCCTAAGCCTGGAAAGAAGAGGAAGTTTATGGAAGTTAGCAAACATTATGTGGCAGATCAGAGCAATAAGATTAACGAGGTGAATGATTCGACTAAATTAGTAAAATATTTGATGCCTCAAGGTTCAGGATCTCGTGGATTGAAAAGTACAAAAACTGATGCAAAGGATAAACGAGTGGCTGAGTCCAAGCTTAAGAGTCTCAAGTCTGGAAAGCTGCAAAATGCATCGGGTAGAACTGTTCCACAGAAGAACACTTTGTCCAATGCAGTTTCTGCTCACAACGGTGCCACTGTGACAGACAATACTTTAAGCCATGTTGAGAATTCATCAGGAAAGCTTAATCAAATGGAAACTGGATCCTTCTCTAGTATGGAGGAAGTGCCACAAGGCCCAGTCGTATTCTCTTCCTTGGCCCCCTCAGCAGATGCTCCATCAAAGAAAATTTCAACATCAAACGCTAAACCTGAACGGGCAAATAAAGGAAAACTAGCACCTGCTGGTGGAAAGCTGGGTAAAATTGAGGAAGACAGAGTTTTTCATGGTGACAATGTAAAATCAACTTCTGAAGTTATTGAGCCCCGTAGATCTATTCGCAGAATTCAGCCGACATCCAGAGTAAGTATTAGGATGCCCTGTCATATTAATCATTAACCTGCTTACCTCTCATTTTTTATTTTTTTTTTGAATAAGTGGCCCATGGATCCTGAGCTTATGTCTCTCTGTTGATTAATATGTAAAAAAATAAAATCAAATCAAGCCGTAGGGTGAAGTTATTGAACTAGTCCGACTGTTTAAGTTTTGTGGATGATTGCATTACAAGAATAATAGGGTCTTAATCACTTATCTTTTGCTCTACTGACTTCTACATATTATATGTTCCACGGAATTATCTATTTTTATACTCCTTTGTCACCTATATTATGAACTCTGATACTTGCTAACCATGCATCTTCAGCCCCTCCCTCCCCCCTAGGTATTAATACATGTTATGCTGGTTTACTATTGAGTCTGATTCTTTAATCTTCACTGAAACAGCTATTAGAAGGACTACAGAGCTCATTAATAATCTCAAAGATTCCTTCCGTTTCACATGACAAGGGTCATAGAAGTCAGAAGACTACTCCTAGAGGTGAGATATGATGTCACCTTTTTCTTTTTTTTTCTTTTGTTTTTTTTTTTCCTCGTGATTCTTCCTGGTGAGGTTGATGTTGAAACGCTATTTTAGTCGTATGGGTTTGTGCGTGTTTATTTGGTAGCCATTGAATACAAAACTGACTACTTGTATTCGTGCCAGGGAATAACAATGGTTGAGAGCTCGAGTTCAGTCCAAGGATTGTAGATTTGGAGGTAACCATCATAAGCTGAGCCAAGCACAACTTTTGTGTATATTTTTATAGTAGAGGGTTAAAAGCGAGGGACGGATTTTCTTTCTGCCGTGGGGTTGTAGTCGGTCATAATTATTATGTAGTTGGTAGATGTTCATATCGATTTTAGTCTCACAAATTATGATTTCCGTAGGTCATGCCCAAATAGTTGTATATGGAAATTCTCCATTTAGTTTGGCTTGTAATTTCATAGAAGGCTTTCAGATGATTAATCACCTACTTCTTGCTGCATCTTTTCCTCTCTCTTTCCCTCACACACGCGGCACTATTTTCTTTATGTGTCTCTGATAGGTGGCTTGCGCTCGGATCAGCTAGAAGGCGAGGCCATTATGGCCTTTGCCTATGGCGCTCCCATTAAAACAAGGGCAAACAAATTTTATTATCCAAGACATTCCTTTTTTTTAAAAATGAATAAATTAAAAGAGGTGTTTTTCTTATATGTGTCGGATTTAAATAGGGCTGCCCATTTATTACGTAGATGAGCTTGCGCTCGTTTTGGTTCCTAGGAGTGTAGGTTAATGTTATTACTGATGAAGGCACTGGAGTTCTATAAAGGTGTTGTTCAGGACTTGTCCGAAGCCTTTCTTTTGTTCTATGACGAACCATTTTACAGCAAAAAAAAAAAACCGTCACTAACAAATTTTAGAAATAAAAAATTCAATTCTAATAATTTTTTTTTAAAAAAATTACTCTTAAAAATATAGATAAACTTTTTTTCTTCAAAAAAAAGGAAATTCCATATGATAAATATAAACAAGATTAATTTTTTTTAGCCCAAAAGACATAGGGTCCAATTCAGTCACTACATCAATCCAACGAACTCTGGGCAAGACCTGAGATTATCACAATATGATTTGCCAAGCCGTGTAAAATTTTGTGCTGCCATGATTGAAGGATTTCCCAAACTGCTTCAGAACCACCACCTCATTCCCAGTCCTACTTTATACTCTCAAAACAATATCTTCGTTGGGCCATTCCTCAATGCTTAGCATTTTTAAGTATTTTCAACCTCTTTTTTTCTTTTAACTTATCTGTCCATCATACTAGCTGATTTTTGCTGTTGACTCCATAGCAACTTGATGTGAGCTATCTCTGTCGTGATTCTTTTGGACTTCCTTAACTGGTTTCTCACAGATACAAACGTCAGGATACTCATGAAAGTCACCTCGCCCAGGTTTCATCTCGTCCAGTTCACCCATGAATCCTCTCTGGCTTGACTTCACATTTCTGGAAAATGTGTCCCAGTCCATTTTGTCTCTTGCCATCAAGAATGCGCTAAGTTTCTTTGCATTTGGTCTGGTTGTCCTCTTATGCCCCATATACCTCCTATGAAACATGAAATGAAATCAATTACTATTTAATTATCAATTCAACATAAGGGAGGATTCTGCAAATAAAATGAGCATGACTATTATTGATGAACCAAATATAATCAGAACCTTTCCTATTCATCCTTTCATAATCAAACAATAAATTTAACTTTAATGGTTCAAACCCATAAAAGCTTGATGCAGAGGAAAAGGATTAGATATCTTACCTTCCAGCAGCAAGAATTTTTGCCATATTCCCATTATTATTAGTGATAAAGATGTCATTCTAATCACAGCCAAACGAGAAGAGAATGGAAGAAAAGGTTTCAGCTCTTCATTTGCAAGCATTTCCTTTGTGTAGAAGTTAGGGAATAGTTCTCTTAGAGGAAGAGTCTCTTTGCCACCATATATTTCACCAGAAGCAACATAGAGAAATGTGTCATTTGTAAAACCAAGTGCTCGCAGCATTAAGCCCACTTCATGAGGTGTAAATGTGGACACTTCCCTCGCTTTCGTTCTTCTTCAGGGCTTAAATCCTGTACAAATAATGAGGCGAAATATGACATTAACTCAAATTACGGGACACAAAACATATTGTAGATTCTTCACAAGCACAATGCTTCAGATATCTTGGTGACTGAAATGCAGTACCAGTGCATTTGAAACAAAAACAAAATGCAGGTCGTTTAGAAAGAAAATAATGCTTTGCGGAAGTCATATTAAACAATAAATTATATCATTCTTTTCTTTGAACACGAAAAAATTATATCCAGGTTAGAAGTAGAAAAGACAGCAGTCTCACAAGTAGTGTTTCCCATCTCTTTCTCATTTCACCAAGTTCATATCTTTCTTTTTTACCCCCGCCATAGTGGCACCCAGAAAATGCTAGCATATCAGGTTCAAACATACATACCAAAAAAACAATAGAATCAAAAGAAAAACAAGTACAAAAGCCTCAGCAAACCTGCTTAGGAAAGACCTATAGAGCAGAGAACTTGTAAGGGGCACTATGAAGATCTTGTAAACATTTGTCAAGGTTGGGGAAGGTGATCCGTGCTCTCTGATCTAATATATAGATCAGTGACCAGTGGAAGGAATGTGTTATCACCAGAAAAAGCCTAAAACTCACCACATTATAATATGCAGTACATATATTAATCTGTTGTGTTAAGCTGTGGCTATCATTTAATACTTATCAGGAGGGACACACTGATAAATCTGACGCAACAATAAGGTGAAGTTAAAACAGAAAGGAAGGTGATGCAGGATATTTATTCAAAAGTTATATCAAAATCTTTGAGAATAGTAATTAGTGACCAGTACATGAGTGAGAATTTATAAATTTCAGATTAGCCAATGAAGAGATAATTGAAAGATGTTTCCAGACGTCAAAACAGAACAACAATATATAAGAAGGTTGAATGGGACTCTTTGAGTTCCACAGGCTGGACAAATATTAATCACATACAAGTAAAACTAAGCGATCGAATATATGTGCGCACACATATAAGCACATCCACAAACCTCAAGTGAACTGAAATGAAACGTTTTGCCATCTTTCTCATGACAAGTTTCTGACCAAGATTTTGAATAGGTTTTGTAAATCTTAAAGCATGCTAATTTTTATGAAACAACATACGAGTTTGGAGTAGAGGCTGTGCTTTCCCAAGCGTTGAGCCCAAACAGCATCAACCCACAAACCAACGACCACGAAAGCGGCCTCCTCTGCTGCGACGATGTCGTATTGACCGATCTCTTTTCTATTTCCTTTTATTTGCCTCCTCTGGTTTTCATTGTGCTTTTGGCGGATAGGATATATCCATGATATTTCCTCGATTTACTCAAATTCTGTCAGTACGTCGGTCTCCAGTACGTGTCAGGCCAACACCCTGGCCGGCACCTTTGCAAATGGAGTACCAGCTCCTCCTCAACCTGTCGTCACCGAATACCTCCGCCACAGCCGCTGCCACCACGACCACCACCCCACTTTTTTTCAGCAGCTTGCTGTCCAGGCAGGTGTTGGAAACCTCTAGTATCGGTGACATCCACGTTGGCGACCTTACTCCCGTTCCTGCTCTATATAAAGGAGGATCAGGGTCGCCAATGTGGATGTCACCGACACCATAGAGGTGTCCAACCCTGCCTGAACAGGGAGCTGAAGGAAGTGAGGGTGGTGGTCGTGGGCTGTGGCGGAGATATCCGGTAACGACAGGTTTTGAGGAGGCTGGTAATCCATTCGCAAAGGTGCCGGCAGGTGTTGGTCAGGACCCTGACACGTACGAAAATGGTCTCCTCCGACATATGACACGATCGTGAGTAAATCTAGAAAACATCATAGGTACAACCTTCGCTGTACCGTAAGCACAATGAAAAACAGAGAAAGCTGAAAGAAAATCAAAAATAAAAGAGAGAAACATAGAGAGAGCAAATGACAGGAAATGAAAAAAAGAAAAAGAAAAAGAAAAGAGGAATAAGGTGTATTTATAGTCGAACATGGTGAGAGGAATCAGAAAGATAGTGTATTTAGGTGGGTTGTGATCTCTGACACTCTAATGGAGCACTGGAGAGTAACCGGAGAGTGTGGGTTTAGAAATTCCGTCCAAAGAGTGAGAGAGAGACATGTCTGTTTTTAGAGAGAGGAAAGAAGGAGAGGCACTGGTTTTTCAAAGAGAAAAGAGGGAGAGACAGGCTTATATTAGCTTTGAAAAATTATTTTATTTAACATTTTCCTAGCAATTAATCAGGTATGGAAGTGGCCTGCTCTATAAACGTTTTCCCAGTAATTAATGAGCTATTGAGAGTGACACTTGGCCTACATTCTCACAGTAGCCGAGCTGGCAAGAGACATCGATTGGAAATTTTCACCAAACAAAAAAATGGATTGGAAATGTACCTTTCTTTTTTGTTGCCTAGGAGTGTATGTTAATGTTATTACTGACAAAGGCACTGGAGTACTCCAACGGTGTTATTCACGGAAAAAAAAAAAAGTTGCGAACAAAATTAAAAATAAAAAATTCATATCTTCCAATAATTATTAAAAAAATACTCTTAAAAATATAGATAAACTTTTTTACTTCAAAAAAGGAAATTTCATATTATAAATATAAACAAGGTTTTTTTTTTTTTTTTTTTGAGCCCACAGTTTTTTGGGCTCAAAAGACAGCCCTGTTCCTATACATAGGGTCCAATTCAGTCACTACAACAATCCAACGAACTCTGAGCAAGACCTGAGATTATCACTACATGATTTGCCTAGCCGTGTAAAATTTTGTGCTGGCATGATTGAAGGATTCCCCAAACTGCTTCAGAACCACCACCTCTTTCCCAGTTCTCTTTTTATACTCCCAAAACAATATCTTCGTTGGGCCATTCCTCAATGCTTAGCTTTTTTAAGTATTTTCAATCCTTTTTCTTTCCTCTTAACTTCTGTGTCCATTATACTTGCTGATTTTTGTTGTTGACTCCAATGCAACTTGTTTTGAGCTCTCTCCATTGTGACTCTTTTCGACTTCCTTAACTGGTTTCTCACAGATACAAGTGTCTGGATACTCATGAAAGTCACCTCGCCCGGGTTTCATCTCGTCTGGTTCACCCATGAATCCCCTCTGGCTTGACTTCACCTTTCTGGAAAATGTGTCCCAATCCATTTTCTCCCTTGCCATGAACAATGCACTAAGTTTCTTTGCATTTGGTCTGATGGTCCTCTTATGCCCCATATACCTCCTATTAAACATGAAATGAAATGAATTACTATATAATTATGAATTCAACAGAAGGGTGTCTACCAAAAAAAAATTCAACATAAGGGTGGATTCTGCAAATAAAATGAGCTTAACTATTATTGAAGAACCAAATATAATCAGAATATTTCCTATTCATTCTTTCATAATCAGACAATAGATTTTACTTTAATGGTTCAACATAAAAGCTTGATGCAGAGAAAAAGGATTAGATATCTTACCTTCGAGCAGCAAGAATTTTTGCCATATTCCCATTATTATTAGTGACGAAGACATCACTCTCATCACAGACAATGTAGTCAATCGCAGCCAAACGGGAAGAGAATGGAAGAAAAGGTTTCAGCTCTTCATTTGCAAGCATTTCCTTAGTGTAAAAGTTAGGGAATAGTTCTCTTAGAGGACGCAGAGTCTCTTCTCCACCATATATTTCACCAGAAGCAACATAGAGAAATGTGTCATTTGTAAAACCAAGCGCTCGCAGCATCAAGCCTACTTCATGAGGTGTAAGTGGACACTTCCCTCGCTTTCGTTCTTCTTCAGGGCTTAAATCCTGTACAAATAATGAGGCAAAATATGATATTAATTCAAATTACGGGATACAAAACATATTGTAGATTCTTCACAAGCACAATGCTTCACATATCTTGGTGACTGAAATGCAGTACCAGTGCATTTGAAATAAAAACAAAATGCAGGTCTTTTAGAAAGAAAATAATGCTTTACAGAAGTCATATTAAACAATAAATTATATCATTCTTTTCTTTGCACAAGAAAATAATTATATTCATGTTGGAAGCAAAAAAGGCAGCAGTCTCACAGGTAGTGTTTCCCATCTCTTTCTTATTTCACCAAGTTCATATCTTTCTTTTTCACCCCCGCCATAGTAACACCCAGAAAATGCTAGCATATCAGGTTCAAACCTGCCATCAGAAGAGTATCAGCCACACATTTACAGCAATTCAACCTTACACCCATACACCCACATATATTTCTACATATTTCTATTGCTGTGGATATACACAATCATAATACAAGCATGCATACAAAGAAACAACAGAATCAAAAGAAAAACAAACACAAAAGCCTCAGCAAACTTGCATAGGCAAGACCTATAGAGCAGAAAACTTGTAAGAGGCACTATGAAGATCTTGTAAGCATTTCTCAAGGTTGGGAGAGGTGATCTATGCTCTCTGATCTAATAAATAGATCAGCAATTATTAAATCAGTGACCAGTGGAAGGAATGTGTTATCACCAGAAAAAGCCTAATACTCACCACATACTATAATATGCAGTAAATATATTAATCTGCTGTGTTAAATTGTGGCTATCATTTAATACTTATCAGGAGGGACACACTCTCATAAATCTAACACGACAACAAGGAGAAGTTAAAACAGAGAGGAAGGTGCTGCAGGATATTTATTCAAAAGTAATATCAAAATCTATGAGAATACTAATTGGTGACCAATATATGGAGCGAGAATTTATAAATTTCAGATAAGCCAATGAAAAGATAACTGAAAGACGTTTCCAGACGTCAAAACAGAACAACAATACATATAAAGGTTGAATGGCACTGTTTGAGTTCCACAGGCTGGACAAATATTAATCACATACAAGTAAAACTAAGCGATCGAATATATGTGCACACATGTAAGCACATCCACAAACCTCAAGTGAACTGAAATGAAACGTTTTGCCATCTTTCTCATTCTCATGACAAGTTTCTGACCAAGATTTTGAATAGGTTTTGTAAATCTTAAAGCATGATAATTAACGCGACAACGCAGCTTTTGCAGCTCTTCATCAAGGTTACTTGCAAGTCTATAATCAAACTTTGTCAATTGCACAACCTGTAAAGGTTTCCTGAAATGTTAATTACCTTTCTGCAAGAAACCATAATCAAATAAAGAAAATCTGCGGAAACCAAGTATCATTAGGGATTTCATGGTTTAATATGTCGCTAAAGCCTGTGACGTGACAGCCCTAGAAATTATAATTTTTTGTACGCATATCTTATATTGAGAATCATTAATAAGTGACAAAAGTCCCTTACACGTCTTCTCAAAAGTATAGGCAGAACTTGGTCGAGATAATAGTCAGGGGCAGATTTCCTAGGGACACGCATGGTATATGGAGGTTTTTCCATTGATCTCATGAATTTATCAGGAACTCTTCTGACAATGGGCACATCTTTTGCGAGGTAAGAAATAAACCAATCAACATCAAAAATGTTGACAAAATCACTGCACCATGCATTAAGTTAGTGATTGGAAAGGTTATTGCAACCAAATCTTATTGTGAACTGTAACACATAGTTAGAATTAGTTACCTGTCATCCTTCCAGAAGGAGTGATGATCCAACTCTGGTACAACTAATGTCGCATTAAGAATTCGTGCAACAACCACAGCATCTGTTATCTGAGTGCAAGAAACAGATTATTTTCTTATTTTGGATTGAGATAGAGACTCAAAGACAACAACACGATCTTCACTTATTCGTAGGAAAACTAGAAACCTCTCGCTCAGGATCACATGAAAAAAACAAACTAAATTCATTCAAAATACTAGCTTTATGAAACATAACTGAACAAAATTTCACTTACTCCAGTTCTTTGCTGATTCAGCCCTCCACTAGTTGCAATAAGCAAATAGCCATTCGAGGCTCGTTCTCGTACAGCCGCTGAATTTTTATAAAAAAAAACATCAGTATCATGAAATCTAGAAAGTAAAACTACCAACTTCAATGTCAAACTCTGACATTTCTTAAATAAAACAAATGATTCGGCACAGAAGACAAATTTTAAATTTCCTACCAAGTTCTTTGATTAGAAAGTAAACAAAAACTACCAAGCAATGTGAAAATGCAATGCAGTTTTCCACTAAATAAACTACTATAAGAACAGCTATTACATAACAGATAGCGAAGATAAAAGCTTTTCTCGAAGATTTAAGCTGAAGACAACCAGAGGTGTGGACAAAAATCAACTTACGAGCAAAACGAGGGCCTCTTTTACTGCATCCATGGAAATACTTTGAGTATTTCGATTTCCAAATGTCAATTGGCTCACGACCACCGAAAGCCTACAACATTACTCCAATAAATAAGTAGCCCACTGAAATGATACACCAATATTAAACCCGAAGGAACAATTTTTACAAAACAACATACCAATTTGGAGTAAAGGCTGTGCTTTCCCAAGCGTTGAGAATACCATTCAAGATCAGAAGCCACATGGCCTGTGAATAGCGATATCAAGCCGAGCCCAAACAGCATCAACCCACAAACCAACGACCACGAAAGCGGCCTCCTCTGCTGCGACGACGTCGTATTGACCGATCTCCCGCACACGTGCTTCCCATTGTGCCCGTTTTGTTGCTGTAACAGAGCCAGGTTCGCTGGTATCAAGCTAAACCTCCAAGCCTTCGCCACTCCCATCCAGTTCGAAATTCACATCATCTCCACTCCAAATGCCATTCTCTCAACCACCATAGCTCTGCGATCAGCCACACCGTAAGAACTGAGGAAACCGGAGCTGGAACAAAAGGGGCTCAGAGTGCAAATTAATGGAAATGTGGTGTCGATTCAATAATTTGAGCTGCACTGAATTGAAAACCCTAATATAACGTTTGTGTATGAATCACTGTTTGTGAGTTTTTTCGAACTATGAAACTCTCTGGAGCTTCTGAGAGAGAAGAGAGTGTGTGTGAGTGTGCGGAAATAGACAACAACAGTGAGAGAAAAAGAGAGCAAAAAAATGCAGCTTCTTTAATTAATAATTTGTATGCATTTATTTTCTAAATTCAATTTACTTGGATTTTAGATTTTTGAAAATATCAAATTTAGAGTTTAAAATGTATTTAAATCTTCCATTTCCAAGGTTTATTAAAAATGTATTAATAAAAAATAAAAAGAAAAAAAGAAAAGAAAGCAAAGCAACGGTGATTCTATTATGTAAATGTGCTGGCATTGCAATCACTGATAAACGGGGTGAGTGAGAAGCTTTCTCCGGGTAATCAGGGACACTGAGTATTTGAATAACTAACCTAGCGGCGGCTCCGTTTGGGGATATCGTCTTTTGTACGAGGGTAAAATTGGAATCGAAAAAATTAGACGGTGGGACTTTATGAGGGTGCATTATTGGCATTAAGAAAGAGTTGGGACTTTTGTCTGTAAGATTGCTCTTTTTAAATAAACCAAAAAACCAAAAAAAAATCAAATCAAATCTAATTGTATTTGCTTTCGTTGTGTAGTTTTAGGCCTTTCATTTTCTATATCTTTGTTGGCTAATCTAAGTTGTTGTCTTAATTATCTTTGTTTTTCCCCTGTATTTAATTAATGTCTCTATTAAATCTTTGAAATTTCCATATCAAAACTTTTCTCATAATACCATTACTTAAATAGCTAGCGACCTTATTAGCAATTCAACAATTTCATCATAAAATAAACTGAAATATTTATTTAATTCTTAGTTCAATATTCTGCTAAACTTAAAATTTGTGGGAATTGTTAGCCTTCTTGTTCCTTCTTCATTCCTATCTTGGACCACTTTAATAAAGAAACATTAATTACCTTACCATAGCTTTTATATGCAATATTAAAACATTACTCTAATATTCATAGTCTGGGGTATGTAGGTAGGATGTACGTGTAAAAAATATAACAAAACAATAAAATAAAAGTCCGCACTTGAAAGTCATTTTGAAAATATCTACACCCTACTTTAGGGAAGAAAACAAATGGAGAGCTCTTTAAATTAAATAATATATATTTGTTACTGGGGAAGAAAAAAAAATTCATATGGGGTAGGATGGTGATTGGCTAATGAGAAACTTTAAAAGATGAAGTCAACGTAGTCATGGATGGACCTAAAGCACTCATGCACCCCTATCATATAAACTATATACATGTACATACTTTATAATTATAATGTCGTCCCTTACAAATATGAAACAAAATCCCCTTCAAAAGACATAACTCTAAAAATGTGGAGCCCACGGTCCATTTGGTATTACCTTGTATTTAATTTGCTGCTCTAATTTAACCATATCCTTCAAATGTGCCCATAGCAAAGAAAAGGGCGGTCCTAGATTTTATTTTATTTTTATTTTTTTCCTTATTAAATATTAAATAAAAAAAATTATTAAAAAATTAAATTTATTATATTAAATTTCTACAGAATTATAAAATTAGAGCAATAATAAAATATTATCTTTTAATAGAATTTTAAATTAATAATTTTTACATTAAAATATTTTTTATTAGCAAAAATAATAATAATAAAGAGCAATGCATTTTCCCTTCTTTTTAAAGTTTAAATTTTATAAACAAAAATTAAAACTTTTATGTAAACTTAAATATAATCTTTTTGAAATCGAATTAAACACTTGTATAAAAAGAAGTGAAAGAAAGATAAAAGGAAAAATTGAGTATTTTGGGTTTTAGTGTAGGAAACAAACAGGACCCATGTGGATGATGACAGCACCAATTAAGACTCATCAATTTGTTCACCAAATTAAAAGCCAAAAATATTATCGACCTAGAAAAAATGTAATGAAAGGTTACCAAGTGGTAACTAATGATGGGGAATGGAAAGAGATGAGAAAGAAGACCTTGAGGAAATCGGTATCAGGAGGAATTGTTACAGGAAGAGAATCGGACGGTGGGAAAAGTGGTCTCGTCGACGTTGCTATCGTGTTCTTCGCGGCTGTTGCCATCATATATAATTGGATACGGCCAATTCCTTCCCTTTCTTCATCTCTCTTCTGTCTCAGTCTCTCTGGTTCAATCTCTATCTTCGTCTCTCTCAGCCACTTAACGTAGACACAATCAACTTTCGATGTCCCATGCCCGTAATTTTTATGGATTCGCACGTCATCAAGCCCTATGGTGGTTTTTTCTGTTTTTTCAATTTTTTTACCTTAATAAAGATTTCGTATATTATGTATATTTTAGGATAAATTTGTATTCTTTTCATACACCATTAAACCGATTAAATCCAAGAAAATCATTTGATTAACAATTTGAATACTAAATTTATTTTTTTAATTAACATATTTTTGAGAAATTTTAGACTCGCGGAATCATTGAAACTTCTCGGCTTCAATATTACTAACTTTTTGTCTTTCTTAAAAATTAATCAAATTAACAAGCTTGGATTGTTACAACTTTTTTTTTTTTGGAGAAAAATGTGAATAAGGCTCTTCTTTAAATTATACCATTTATTAAAGAAGAAATATATAATTTTCTAACAGCCCATGACAATATGGATTACTCATCCTGAGAAGATGATTATGATTCGCATGAGCTACAACTAAACAAAAGCAGCTCAAAGCTTGTGGTCCAAGAATGTTCAATAAGAAAGCAACAGTGGTTTAAGCATTTAAACTATACCATATACTACATAAACTAAGCACATATGTATGCATTCTAGTTGCATCTCTCTGCTCTTTCACTGGAGTGTGAGTGGAAGAAGAAAGCATACAATTCATTCCTCTGTCAACATCTAAGTTAACCATCTAGATGGACAAGCTACGACAAGAAAGCAAAGCAACGCTGATTCTATTATGTATATGCGCTTGCATTTCAGTCACTCATAAATAGGGTGAAATTGGAATCGTAAAATCAGACGGTGGGATTTTTTTGTGTAGTTATTTGCTTTCATTGTGTGGTTTTAGACCTTTCATTTTCCTTATGTTTGCTGGCTAATCAAAGTTGTTGTTTTAATCATCTTTTTTTTTCCCCTTATTTAATTAATGTCTCTAATAAGTCTATCAAATTTCCATATCAAACTTTTCTCATGATATTATGACTTAAATAGATAGCGACCTTCTTAGCAATTGAACAATTTCCATCACAAAATGACTGAAATATTTATTTAATTCTTAAATTCAATATTTTGCTAAACTTAAAATTTGTGGGATTTGTTAGCCTTGTTCCTTTTTTTTTTGATGAATTGTTAGCCTTGTTCCTTGTTCATTACTATTTTGGACTATTTTAATGAGGTAACATTAATTTTTCTATAGTTACCAAAAAAAAAAACATTAATTTTTCTATACAATATTAAAATATTACTCTAATATTCCTAGCAATTCTCAAACTTTTTTAATATTTCAAAAAGAAAACAAAGCAATCAAATAAAGTCCGCACTTGCAAGTCATTGGGAAAATATTTTCTGGACCTCTACTGTATAGAAGAAAACAAATATAGAGTACTTAAATTAAATAATATATATATATATATATATATATATATATAACAAGTTGAATATTAATAAATAAGCGTCAGAGAAAAGCTTGGAGGGAATGATTGGAATTTCTACTGGATCAACAGGATTGAGAGTAGAGCCGCAGATTTAACAGCCAAGTAATCTTTTATCTTACTTAGGGTGTAGACTAATAGAAAGAAAGCTGATCGTTCTATCACATACATTTATAAGAGTTGTTATTCGAATTTTAATAAACCACACTATTATCTCAGGTGTACTTATTCTTATATGATGCGTTAGGTGAAGGGAGATCTATTGAGGGTGTAGATCAACTGCTCTGAACTCCAAAAAATTATAAATCTAGAGCATTAAAAAATTTTATCCACTAATAAAATTCTAAACTGATAAGATATCTATTTTTTTATTCATAAAAAAAAAAAGTAATCTTTATCTAATTCTATGCCTTTTTCTACTCTTGATATGTCTGTTTTTTTACCAAGTGTTGTCCAACACCAGCTTCACGCTGATGTCTGGCTGGGGGTTTTAGGATGTAAGACTTTTTTGGAAGTTTTTTTATTTTGCTTAATGCAATCTTTTATTGTTAAAAAAGCAAAAAAAAAAAAGAAAAAAAAGTGTGGGGTAGGATGGTGATTGGCTAATGAGAAACTTTAAAAGATGAGGTCAAAGTAGTCATGGATGGACCTAAAGCACTCATGCACCCCTATCATATAAACTATATACATATACATACTTTATAATTATAATGTCGCCTTTACAAATATGAAACAAAATCAGATATGCTCAGTTCCACCAATAATACTCCTATGTAGACACTAGCAAAAGACATAATTACAAAAAATGTGGAGCCCACGGTGTATTTGATATTACCTTGTATTTAGGTGCTCTAATTCAACCATATCCATCAAATGTCCCATAGCAAAGAATAGGGTGGTCCTAGATTTTATTTTATTTTATTCCATTTTTCTTTTTATACAAGAGGAACACATTTTCCCTTTCATTGATTTAAATTTTATAAACAAAAATTAAATTTTTTTTGTAAACCTTGTTGGTGATTTGTTGAGCATATTTATATATAATCTTTTTGAAATTGAATTAAATACTTTTATAAAAAGAAGTGAAAAAAAAGATTTAAAAAAAATAAAAAAATGTGTATTTTGGGGTTTTGTTAAGGGAACAAACAGGACCCATGTGGATGATGGCAACCACCAATTTAAGACTACCAATTTGTTCACCAAATTAAAAGCTAAAAATATTGACTTAGAAAATGTAATGAAAGATTACCAAGTGGTAACTAATGATGGGGCTTTGCTTAATTCTCTGAAAATGACCGTGTCACTGTTCACGTGACTCACACGTGAGGAAATTTTGTTTGACTTCCATCCCTCGCTAAACCTGTGTCAGCTAGGTACTTATATAAATGTATACTGTTGTCTCCAAATGTCACTTTGTTAGAAACATGTCTCAAAGTCTTTGTTCAGTTGTTTCTCTATTCTACGTTAATGTATATGCATAGTATAACACTGGTTTTAATTTTAATATTTTTAATAATATTTTTGTTTAGTTGGGTCTCTATCCTACGGTGCTTCAATTCACATTCAAAATAGGTTATATTAACATTAAAGTAAAGGTAATAATTGTAGGTCAGAGAAATTTGACATTGTCGTTTGAACTCGTAAATGATAAAACTATATATGCAAAAGCATATTTATTTATTTTTAATTTTTTTTATATGATTGACAATGAATAACTGGACGATCACGGCTGTGTTGCTAATTGATCAGAGAGATTCATTATAAAGAATAGAAAATGGAAACAAATATGTGGAATGCAGGCAATCAATCTTTGTTCTGCTTAATTAATTGTCAAAATCCATTGTTTGACTCTCTTTCTAATTGACAATTGGAGTAGAATATGGGTGCAAAGCATAACTCTAAGCAACAACATGCTGTCAACAATATTTATTAATCAAATATATTAATACTTATGAGAGTTTGACTAATTGATTTAATTTACTGATGAAAAAAAAGTGAATAACAAACGGATTTTTATGCATGGTTTGGACAATTGGATAGCATGTATGCTAGGTTTTCATGTTTCTAAATACCAACTCATATGTATTACCAAACCAAAATTATTTCAGACAAAGACATTTATCGTTAATTAATGAAAATATAAAATTAGTGATATTGTCCATAGGGGAATGAATCCCATATATTTAAATTAATTAATTAATTAATTAATAGAATTGAATGCAATCATTATAACACATGTAACATGGGCTTAGTGCTTGAATACGAAAACGACATGTCAACCAACGATGTTAGATCACTTAAATCTGTTTATAAAATAGATCGATTAAATATATTTTTGCAGAAATATTAACCGATTAATAAATAATAGAAATTGAACTGACTGTCATGGTAAGTTAAACTCCGATTAGCCGTTAAAGATACAATACTTTTCCTTGCAGTGTCAATAATTAAGGAAACAATACAAATAATACAAGAAAATCATTTTAAAGAGTTTTTAATTTGGTTTTTGTATTCTTCCTTCACATTTATAAAAAGATGATGAGTTTAATTAGCCCTATTTAATATTGATTAAGCCTTCGGCTAAACAAACTCAAACTAATTTTAACAAAAAAATAAAAACCACAAACAAAAATATTAACAGGGAGAAATCTAGTGTAGTTTATATATATATATATATATATATTAAATTTTTTATTAGCCCAGTCAGCCTCGTTTAGATCTAATTTAAGTTTTTCCTTCTTTTCTTTTTAATTGACAGAATTACTTCAAAACTCTAACTCATTTGCTCTTTTAAGTAGTCGACCTTATTTTAAAATCTTGATATATCATATATATATATATATATATATATATATAGACCATGTAATTCAATTATCAAAAATATATAGACCAAGAGAATTCACTTTAACCTAATAGCTACCATTAGTCATCAGCCTGTACTTGTACTAACGACACTTCCAAGTTCATCAACTTCGACAAAACTAAACTGGAAAATAAATAAGAAGATTCTTAATTTTATTTTTTCTTCATCAATCATACATGTAAGGACACATATGATAATATGAAAATAACTGTCCTATATCTACTTAATACCAATTATATTTATTAAAATTCAATAAATATAAATATAATGTGAGAGGAATGTGAGTTAATTTGTACGATCACACATAAAAGAGATGAAAGATTCAGCCACATTGACACCTACATGCTTCACCTATATATCATGATGAACCTGGTGAAAGATTCGCAATTATTATTTTCTCTCCAAGTTCGAAATTAATTGGTCAACAAAATTTGAAGGGAGTGTTTACATAGAAATACGAATTTACAAAGATGCATTTGATTTTGTTTTATATTTGTAGGGGATGATATATATAAATAGGCTACCCATTAGATTTGGAAGCGAGAGATTTCTTCTTGTGTTTTTTTTGTTTCTTAAAAATGAATATGAAAGAGGATTAATAATTACATTTACCATTATGCTCCGCATCTAATTTGACATTAATTAATTTGACTTACATTCCTCGTCTAATTTTACATTAATTAATTTCGAACACTCTCAGCCTCACAAGCACAATTGTTTTCCCAGCCCAATTTCTGAAAGCCCTGGTCCAAGTTTCAGCCTGCGGTTCCATCTACTATCCCCTTCGGCCTATAGAATTGAGTCATCATGGAATCCCCATGTTCAAATTTCTGTGGATTTTTCAAATAATATTACGTCGTTCACACTGAACTTAGTAGAGACCTATAGATGCTTTTTCAAATTTATGCTAAATTGTAACTTGCTAAAATTGTCAAAGTCCGTGCAGTATATGGTTTATTGTATTGATTGAGGATGCAGTTTGGATGAACGCTTTTGCTTTGCATAGTTTTAGATGGGAAAAAGAGTCTGTTTACAGGTTCTTCCAGCAGAAGTCTGGCTGCTGTTGTCCAATCTCAACTAACACTAGTTATCTTGACAGGTTGGGCTAGCTGCTTTCGACTTAAGGTCAGCTTCACTGCATCTTTCTCAGTATATGGAAACAAGCAGTTCACATCAGAATACAAGAACTTTGGTGCATTTCTATGGTCCTACAGTGATCATAGTTTCCCAAGCAAGATGGCACCTGCTGGCATGGTTGGAGTTTCTGAATTGCTAGACAGAATCTATCCTGTAGTCAAAAAGGTGAGTTTTCTACCGAGTAAAATGCTTGCTTTCTCTCTCACACACTCTATTTGCGAGTATGCCACTATATGCCTATTGTTTGTATATTTTCCATATCACATTGACTTGTTTGATGAACTAAATTCATTTGCTAAGTCTGCATGTTGTCATGGCTCGTGGTTGCTTTGATGACACAAAGGTTAAGCCAGATACTGCTTACAAATCAACATTTTGCACTGATATCTGTCATTGCTTTTTATTCCAGGGTGTTGTGCCTACAAAAAATCTAGCAGCTAAGGAGCCTTCAGCGCTTGGTTTCGAGTCCGACTACAAGCAATATTACCTGTGCTTGGCTGCAGCAGCTACAATCAAATGGTATTTTTCAGATTATAATCTTTTTTTACCATTTATATAATCATAATCCTTGGTTTTCTCTCCGTCTCCTTCTTCAAACGGCCTTCTGCAATTATTATTTAGGAGATACACTAGAATTTCATAATGAATTCCCAAATTGAAATGTGAAATTGATAATAGCATGGCAACGGAGGTAGATTTGGAGATTAGTGTATAGGTATAGTAAGAAAATGAAAAGATGAAGTTTATGGTGCAAATAAAAATGTTTAAGCACAACTTTGGATAAAGTTTAAGAGGTTGGACCTCTATTATACAAAGATTGAAAGCGTACTAACAAGCCGAGCCACAAAAAGAATTTACAGACTAGACGTTGTCCTCTATAGCCTAACTACAGCAAAATTTTACAATCTGTGTCGTAAAATTGTAATAAATTTATATCCGTCTCACTCTTACCTCTCTCTAATGCACCACTCTGAAGTTCTAAACCCACACTGAGTGTGGTTTGGAGAAACTTATGTCAGAGCTGTACGTCCTACCGAAAACAACACTCTTCCTCTATTTACTCTCTCTACCACCATGTTCCTTTAAATCCCCATTATTTCCTCGCCTTGTTTTCATTTTCTCTTTTTTTTTTTCCATGACTGATAGGTGGTATCTCATATTGTTTCCTCGATTTGGCATCCCATTCTTGAACAAAGGTGATCATTCCCCGTTTGCATCAGGGTTCCCTAACCAACACCCTGGCCGGTACTTTTGAGGATGGAGTAGTTCCTCAACCTGTCGTCATCGAACGCCACCACAGCCGTCGCCGCACTTCCTTCAGCAGCTCGCTGTTCAGGCAGGTGTTGGACACCTCAATGGTGTCGGTGACATCCACGTTGGCAACCCTGCTCCTTTTCTCGTTCATGAGCAGGGAACAAGAGCAGGGTCGCCAACGTGGATGTCACAGACACCATTGAGGTGTCCAACACCTGGCGAACTGAAGAAGTGGGATGGCGGCGGCGGCTGTGGTGGCGTTCGATGACGACAGGTTGATGAGTCTGATACTCCATCCGCAAAAGTACGGTGTAGAAATGCAACGGGAATGATCGCCTTTGTTCAAGAATGGGATGCTAAATCGAGGAAACAACATGTGATACCACCTATCAGTCATGAAAAAAAAGAGTGAACAACAAAAAAGAAAAAATGAAGACAGGGTGAGGAAATAATGGGAATTTATAAGGGAACATGGTGTTAGAGAGAGTAAATAGAGGGAGAGTGATGTTTTCAATAGGACACACAGCTCTGACATAAGATCTCTCCAAACCACACTCAATGTGGGTTCAAAAATTCAGAGCAGTGCATTAGAGTGAGAAAAGAGTGCGTGAGACGGATACAAGTTTATTACGATTTTACCCCACAAGAATAATACATAACTTCACATATGGGCTGGTTTCATTGGGCATAGGAACAAAAATAGGAACCGAAGGAAAAGCAACAACAACAAGAACTTGGTGCTCGCCTACATGCAGGTGACCGACACCATTGAGGTGTCCAACACCTGCATTAACATTTAACTCGTGAACAGGGTCGCCAACGTGGATGTCACCTACACCATGAGGTGTAAGCGGACACTTCCCTCACTTTCATTCTTCTTCAGGCTTAAATCCTGTACAAATAATGAGGTGAAATATGATATTAATTCAAATTATGGGATACAAAACATATTGTAGATTCTTCACAAGCACAATGCTTAGGATATCATGGTGACTAAAATGCAGTACCAGTGCAATTGAAATGAAAACAAAATGCATGTCTTTTCGAAAGAAATAATGCTTTACAGAAGTCATATTAAACAATAAAGTATATCATTCTTTTCTTTGAACAAGAAAATAATTATATCCAGGCTAGAAGTAAAAAAGAAAGCAGTCTCACAGGCAATGTTTCCCATCTCTCTTTCTTATTTGACCAACTTCATATCTTTCTTTTTCACCCCCACCATAGTAACACCCAGAAAATGCAAGTATATCAGGTTCAAACATGCCATCAGAAGAGTATCAGCAACACATTTACAGCAATTCAACCTTACACCCATACACCCACATATATTTCTACATATTTCTATTACTGTGGGTATAAGCAATCAGAACACAAGCATACATACAAAAAAACAACAGAATCAAAAGAAAAACAAGCACAAAAGCCTCAGCAAACCTGCATAGGCAAGACCTATAGAGCATAAAACTAGTAAGAGGCACTATGAAGATCTTGTAAACATTTCTCAAGATTGGGGGAGGTGATCTTTGCTCTCTGATCTAATAAATAGATTAGTGACCAGTGGAAGGAATGTGTTATTACCAGAAAAAGCCTAATACTCACCACATATTATAATATGCAGTAAATATATTAATCTGTTGTGTTAAATTCTGGCTATCATTTAATACTTATGAGGGACACATGCTGATAAATCTAACACAACAATAAGGTGAAGTTAAGACAGAGAGGAAGGTGATGCAGGATAGTTATTCAAAAGTAATATAAAAAATTGAATTAAATTTAAATGCACGACTTCATTGCTTGTCAGTTGTACAGTACAGGCCAGTAGTTCTACATGTTCGTATATGACTTTCTTATAAATAACCTGCTTCTCTCTCTCTACTTTAGTCTCCTTATCTGAAAATAAAACAATATAACCTTATCTGAAAATAAAAAGCATTTACAGACAACATGTAATTACATGAGCTCGTACAAAGCATTGATAGGCTAAAGTTGATAACAAGAACCAAGAAAAGTTGTCTTTTATCTTCAACAGTGAAGATACCTTGTCCAGATACAAAAACAGTAAAAACCAACATATTAGACCATAAAAAAAATCAAAATACAATCATACATGCAAAAAGTAAACGAACCTATAGCTTTAACACATAATTTCGTCATACAGAAATAAAAGCACAATGACAGTGTATAATCCAGTTCAACAACCTAATTGAAACAATAGCAGAACTAACATTTTCAAACACTACAAAAAGGCTTAATTCTTCCAATCCACAAAGAACAACAAACAAAATCTGACAGCAACAAGACCCATTAGGACCAAGCGGAAGTTTGAAATGTACCATAAACAATTTTCACCCATGCAAACTTGGCCCTAATCCATAAGTATCCACATTACAACAGCACATATACTAATCTACAACGCAGTAGAAATGAACATTCATTGGACTGTAGCATGCAGTTAAAGAAGGATTCCATAGCAATTTAATAAATAAAACTGTAACTTCATATTATAAACAGAAAATGGCACGCAAGAAAGGAATGGTCGATGGTAAAAAAAGAGCCACAATGGTTGTGTAATCACCTGTGATATGTGCTTTGCAGCTGCAACTCTAGGCTTAACGACTTCACAATTCGCTATGACAAGTGTATTTGGAACACTGCCATCAGTCTGAGTTTAAAGAAACAAGGTCAAATGAAACAAATTAATTAATCCATAAACCCATAAACAAGGTCAAATGATAAAATAGATCAATTTTACCAAAAAGAGAAAACACAGATCGAAGCAGAGAGATCCGGAGATGGATTTGAACACAAAAATATTTTCTTTTTCAATGACTACAACAGGTCTGGCGATAGATCTGAAGCAGAGAGAAAAAAAGGAAAAAAAATCAAAGAGAGTTGCAAAGAGGAACTCACTTGAGGCGACCTAGTGCAGGTCGACGACGACGTCGAGGGCTTCGACGACGAAGACGACCTTCTTCGTTGGCGATCGGCTTCAACGACGAGGGCAGGATGGATGGGTGAGCTTCGAGGATGGATGGGTGAGCTTCGACGATGTGCGTTCGCTTCTTATCCGCTCAAACCCCATCAGAATGGGTGGGATAAGGTGGTAAGACAAAAAGGCGTTACCAACGGGATACGGAGAAATCCCGGAAATCATATCCCATCCCATCCCCCTTCATCCCAGCTGCCAAACACGACCTTACAAGAAGACATTTTATTTTACTTTTTTGTCCATTTTTTAAGAGCTCGCCTGCAAACTCCATCTGTTTTTTTTTCACTCTTGAACTAGCTACCTTCTACTGACATCTGTGTTATAGCTACACAAGTGTGGCACAGCTGGTTGCCACGTACGCCATCCAGATCTGTCCCGTTTGGGGTCATAAGAGAGCCAATTCAGTACGTTGCAACTTTACCATTAACAGGGCTCAGAATGCAAATTAATGGAAATGTGGTGGCCATTCAATAATTTGAGCTGCACTGAATTGAAAACCCTAATTTAAAGTTCGTGTATGGATCACTGTGTGTGAGTTTTTCAAACTATAAAACTATCTGGAGCTTCTGAGAGAGAAGAAAGAGACTGTGTGTACGTGTGAAAAGAGACAACAACAGTGAGAGAAAAGAGAGCAACAAAATATAGCTTCTTTCCGCCTGGAAGTATGGCCTAGTGGAAAAGAAGCCGACCATTTTATCACACTTATTTGTGAGAGTTATAGCTTAAGTCTTTGCAAGTTTTGATATTGTTAGTGCTTTCCTATTGTCAGTGGAAGGATCATTGGGGGATGAGTCAATTCTTCTAAACTCTGAGTTCTGAAAGCAAAAACTATCCACTAACAGAATTTTAGACTAATAAGATCCGTATCGAAATCCTTTTTTTATTATAAAATATATATATATATATATATAGCTTCTTTAATTAATTGCTATAAATAATATGTATTTATTCTCTAAATTCAATCTACTGAGAATTAGATTTTGAAAATATCAAATGTAGAATTTAAAATGTAATAATTCAAATCCTGCATTCCCAAGATATATTAAAAAAAGTATTTAAAAAAAATAGAAAATGAAAGCAAAGCAAAGCTGATCCTATATATGTATATGTGTTGGCATTTCAATCACTGATAAACTTTCTCCAGGTAATTTGGGGCATTGAATATTTGAATAAATAACCTAACGGCGGCTCCGTTTTGAGGATATCGTCTTTTGTACAAGGGTAAAATTGGAATCGTAAAATTAGACGGTGAGATTTTATGAGGTGCATTATTGGCATTAAAAAGAGTTGGAGTTTGTATGTAACAATTCTCTTTAAGAAAACTAAAATATAAAACAAAATCAAATTGTATTTGCTTTCGTTGTGTATAGTTTTAGGCCTTTCATTTTCCATATCTTTGTTGGCTAATCTAATTGTTGTCTTAATTATCTTTTTTTTCCCTTATTTAATTAATAAATCTAATAATAAGTCTGAAATTTCCATATCAAAACTTTTCTCATAATACTGTGACTTTAATAGATAGCAACCTTCTTAGCAATTGATCAATTTCACAATAAAATGACTGAAATATTTATTTAATTCTTACTTTAATATTTTGCTGAACTTAAAATTTGTGGGAACTGTTACCCTTGTTCCTTGTTCATTCCTATTTTGGACCATTTTAATGAAGAAACATTAATTACCTTCATGGTACTTCCAATAGTTTTTCTATACAGTATTAAAATATTACTCTGATATTCCCAGCAATTCTCAAACTTTTTGAATATTTCAAAAATATAACAAAACAATAGAATAAAGTCCACACTTGAAAGTCATTTTGAAAAATATCTACTGGACCTCTACTTCATACAAGAAAACAAACAGAGAGTGCTTAAATTAAATAAGATATATAACAAGTTAAATAATATCATCAAAGAAAAGCTCGTAGGGAATGATTGGAGTTTCTACTGGATCAACAGGATTGAGAATAGAGCCGCAGATTTAACAGCCATGTACTCTTTAACTAATTCTATGCCTTTCTCTACTTTTGATATGTCTGTTTTTTGTACCCAATTTTCTCCAACACCAGCTTCAGGCTGATATCCTGGGGGTTTAGGGTGTAAGTTTTGAGCCTTCTTTTTGTGCTTAATGTAATAAAAAAATAAAAATCAAAAGTGTAGGATAGGATGCTGATTGGCTAATGAGAAACTTTAAAAGATGAGGTCAAAGTAGTCGTGGATGGACCTAAAGCACTCATGCACCCCTATCATATATATAAACTACATACATGTACATACTTTATAATTATAATGTCACCTTCACAAATATAAAACAAAATCAGGCATGCCCTTCTAGTTCCACCAATAATATTCCTATGCAGACACTAGCAAAAGACATAACTACAAAAAATGTGGAGCCCACGGTCTATTTGGCATTACCTTGCTTCTGTTGCAGAAGATGGAACCAAGTTTGGCCGAGCTAAAGGCAATTGAACGGGCTACTTCAATTGTGAGGCTGTTGAGTTGGGTCCTGTTTGCTGGCTGTGTGACTCAATTACAACAGTTAACACTATCAACAGCGGTGAGGAACCGTGTTCGTGGGGATCCTATTTTGAGGCTTTGAATGTTAGAAATAGTTTTAAAACTAATCCTTGGACTGTTCACTGGATTAGTAGGAAGTTGAATATGTTAGCTGATGCTTTAACAAAGTATTCCTTAAAGAACTGTATTTCTGCTGTGTATTTTGATGCAAAGAGGGAGGTTACTCCCCTTTGTTTAGAGCTCTTCTTTCAATCGGTGGTTATGGAAAGAGCAGTTTCTGTTTAACCTGTTCGGGCGTCTGTTTTTTCAGCTTAATGCAATCCTATTTATCAAAAAAATTAGGTGTTCTAATTCGACCATATCCATCAAATGTGCCATAGCAAAGAAAGGGGTGGTCCTAAATTTTATTTTATTTTTTTCCCTTATAAGAGGAACACATTTTCCCTCTTTTTTTAATGTTTAAATTTTATAAACAAAAATTAAAATTTTTATGTAAACTTTTGTTGGTGATTTGTTGAGCATATATAATCTTTTTGAAATTGAATTATACACTTTTATAAGAAGTGACAAAAAGATTTTTAAAAAAATATAGTGTTTATGTTGGGGTTTAGTTTAGGAAACAAACAGAACCCATGTGGATGAAAAAATGTAATGAAAGATTACAAGTGGTAACTAATTAATGATGGGACTTTGCTTAATTCTCCGAAAATGACCGTGACATACTGTTTACATAACTCACACGTGAGGGAATTTTGTTTGGATTCCATCCCTCGCTAACTTGGCCAACTAGGTACTTATATTAATGTATACTGTTGTTTCCAAATGTCACTTTGTTAGAAACATGTCTCAGAGTTTTTGTTTAGTTGGGTCTCTTGTTATTTCCACGTTAATCTATATGTAATAACACTGGTTTTGATTTTAATATTTTTAATAATTCTTATGACGACGAGTTATAATTGTGGAACTTTGTTTGGCTAAAGATATAACTTCAAACAGCAGACTTAGCTAATTTTTATCCTTATAGTATATAAAAAAAATAACTTAACCGAGGTCTAATTTAAACCAGGAGATCATTTGGCAATGGTGCTTCAATTCACATTCAAACTAAGTTATATTTATATTAAAGTAAAAGATAATAATTTTATATCTGAAAAATTTGACATTGTTGTTTGAACCCCATAAATGATAAAACGATATATGCAAAAACCAATTTATTTATTTATTTTATAATTTTTTTATATGATTGACAATGAATAACAGGACGATCATGGGTGTGTTGCTAATTGATCAGAGGGATTCATTATAAAGAATAGAAAATGGAAACAAATATGTGGAATGCAGGCAATCAATCTTTGTTCTGCTTAATTAATTGTCAAAATCCAGTGTTGGACTCTCTTTCTAACTTATTGCTTGAATACGAAAACGACATCTCAACCAGCAACACTAGATCAGTTAATCTGTTTATAAAACAGATCGATGGAATATATTTTTGCAGAAATGTTAGCCAATTAATGCTAGATCAATTAAAGTTAAATGACATGTCATGGAAAACTCAGATACAATACTTCTCTTTCTAGTGTCAATAATTAAGGAAACAATACAAATAATACAAGAAAATCATTTCAAATAATTTTTAATTTGGTTTTTTTATTCTTCCTTCGCATTTATAATAGGATGAGAAGTTTAATCAACTCTAATTAACAGAAATAAACAAAATCATAATAAATTTAACAAAAAAATATTAGTGTGATAATGTGAACTATAACCAGCACTTATCCTCGACGATGCTGTCGGGGGATTATTTTGTGTCACCGGATGCAGATGAATCACATTATCCTGGATTTCAAATGTTAGGATGTATCAAATGCGAACTTTTATCTGAAGGGTCTGTTTATTCCTCCCAATATTCTATACGCCTCATATTCTTATAGTTGTTTGTTTCTTGTAGTACTTTTCTGTGTTTTGCATGAGCAACTGTACGTTGTGTCAATGGCATATTAAGCTGCACATACATCATATATATGAGAAAATCAAATTTATGTAATACTTTTTATATACAAAATTAGAAATTCTAGTTTTCAAATGAAGGGATTAAAAAAAAAAAAAAAAAGCGGCTACATGCTTGATGCTTGGCATATCTTTTTGCTTTTAGGCAGGTGTTAGCACAATACTAGTGAAATCATCACGTATTTTAATATGTACAAGACATAAAAATAAAAATAAAAATAAAAAAACCCTATTTTACTATTCAAATAAATGACGCGTATAACATAAAAGAACTCACATACGTGTGTGTACATTTTATGTGTGACAAATCATGCATGCAAGTTTATTTAATTTTAATGTACGTAACTCCCAATTGAATAAACTTTGGGTTTAATTGAATGAGTTTTCTTGAAGTACGTAGCCCTTCGTATGTAAGTACTGTGATATGTGATATATCTACTTAACAACAGTTATATTTATAAAAATGGAATAAATATAAATATAATATGGGAGAATGTGAGTTAATTTGTATGATCACACAAAATAGAGATGAAATATTCAGCCACGTTGGCACCTATATGCTTCACTTACGATGAACTTGGTAGAAGAGACTCGAAATTATGATTTTTTCTCCAAGTTTGAAATTAATTGGTCAACGAAATTTTAAGGAAGTGTTTACAGAGGAATACAAATTTAGAAGGGTGTATTTGATTTTATTTTATATTTATAGGGGTGTTTATATATATATAAACTAGGCTACCTTTTAGATTTGGAAGCCCAAATTTCTTCTTTCTTTCTTTCTTTTTTTTTTTTTTTTTCTTAAAATGAATACAAAGAGGATTTTTAATTACATTGACCATGATGATCCGCATCTAATTTGACATTAATTATTAATTTCTCCATCTATTACATGTGTGGAAACTTACGTCCACATCATATTTCTTTATCTAATTTGACATTAATTAATTTGCCTTGTATATATGTAAACTTACAGTCCTCATTATGTTTCTTTATCTAATATGACATTTATTAATTTGCCTCACATTACATGTATGGAAACTTACCTTCCTCATTATATTTTTTTGAATCACATATTACGATCACGTCAGTCCTAATTGCTACGTTCAATTAAGGAAAGAATACATAATTACATATACGTAGGTGATAATATATATACATATATAATAAACCCTAAACAGGTCTACTCTAACAGTACTTCTCTTTCGATTTTGCGACATCGCCAAAATGATCGTAACTATCGTGGTATTGTTGATGATAATAGTCAAGAGATTACCAGGGACAATGTTGCATGATCATGATATTGTTGATGATGATGATCATAACGAAGGAGTCGATAGGATATCAGAATTGCCGGAACACATCATCCACCACATCATGGAATTCCTTCCTATACATGGTAAGGACACTATCAGGATCAGCGTGTTGTCCAAGAAATTCTTTTCCTGTTGGTGTTCTTTTGCTGCTATCGATTTCAATTTCATTCACAAAGATCCAACAAAATTAAGAAACAGATCAACCAAGTCCGTCTAAAAGAGCGTTCGATAGTGTGTCAACCAACGAAGGCTGAATAACGATACTCATCCTTTCAAAAGGTTGACGTTCGTTGCTTCTGTTCATGGTGGTTGGGACCCGGAGCCGTTTGATAATACTAGTGTTGTTGATTTGATAAACTTTGCTATACAGAACCAAGTGAAAGAGCTTGATCTACGTGCCGTGTACTTTTTTCTTCCATGTAAACCTTACATCATAAAGTTACTGGGGGATCTTGATCCTTGGAACCGATGGGCCAGACGGTCTAAGAGATGGGTCTGTCTTGTCTTCCAGAACTTGTCTTTTCTGCCAAATCAATCACAATTCTAGACTGCATGGCTTCAAATTGGCTCTGTATAGAAGTCATGGTCAACATGTAACTTTCAACTTTCCTTTGATCGATGTTTTCAATCTTGCAAAGTGTTGTGGAATCAGTAGTATTACGTTGTGCGGAGCAAAACAACTTAAAGAGGTAGATTTGAAGTTTTGTTTTGAACTCAATGAGGTTCACATCGACGGCCCGACGACTCTTGAGGTTCTTAGGTATTGTGGGAAGCATTACTGTGAGATAGATATAGCTTCTTCCTGTAAGCGTGTGAAAGTTTTACAATTAACGCATACAAAAATTAATGATGATCGATTGGTCACATCCAAGTTTTATGGAATTGTTGAGGAATTGATGCTTCGTTTCTGCTCTTTACCAGTACTGGTAAACACTAGGTGCTACCTTGAGAACCTAAAAGTTTTAAAATTGATTGACAGTTATTGTGAAGTTGAGTTTGAAACACCAAATCTTGAATGCTTCAACTTCCGCAGTAGGTCTCTAATGCGGTACATTCCGTTAGTCATTTCTTCAAACAAATTTGAAGCCAGACTTGATTGCTTTTATCATGGTCTTTCTAGTGCTTATTTTTTAATGAAGCGTTTCTGTCAATCAATAAGCTTCTTCACTAATTGCCAAATCTTGACTCTGGGTTGCCATTCTACTGAGGTATATAAATGTACATATGATGACATTAAATACCATCAATTTGTTTATTACTAACTAATTTATGTAATTTTGTTTTTACTTTTTAAAGGAATTGATTTTTGCAAGCGATATCAGAGCGATAGGATTGCATTCCCCATTGCATGGCATCAAGCTTTTGAAGATAGAATTCTCGAAATTACATGATATGGTGGAATTGATTGATAGCTTGCTATGGTTTGCTCCTCATCCCAACACTATCTCTATCATTAATGTCCATAATCCCCAAGCAGTTAAGACTATAAAGGTATTTTTAATTGTATTTCATGAGTATTACTAATTGTTAACTTACTGTTATTCTATATATATATACATACACAACGCACCATTATATATACGCACATTAGTAACAAAAATAAATAATTAATACTTGTGTTTTCCATTTTGTGCAGTTTAATTATTTGGAGTATACGTGTCATGGTGAGTGTTATTGGCAATATTATTTGAAAGGAGTTGCACTGGAGAAGTTTGAAGATGTCGAGGAACGCGAGTTTGCAGTCGTATTTTTCCACCATCAACGAGATTAGTCCAGCGAGGCTGCGTTCGGTACGCCTGGTGAGAGTGAATATGCATAAGTCACTCTGATTCAACTCTCTTTTTAAAATAATTATTCAAAAATTTATGTCAATTACTGAATTTGGATTTAAAATTCCTTATTATTTTTTAGGGAAAAGGCTAAGTTATATGTCATTACTCGGTTATTATGATTTTCCAAATTTTCAATTGAATTTAATTAATGCGCATGCTTTGATAAAAACAGTTTAGCATAAAGTAAATATAAAAACAGTTTAGGATATAGTAATATTTGATCACTTTCAAATTTTGTTTTAGTTTAGTTTGGTTCTTTATTCTTTATTTTTTTAGCTTTTAATGAAATTAAAAGAAAATAGATGTGATATTAAAGCTATTAGAGTCCTCTTATAGTATTTTACCATTTAAATAAATTCTTTAGAACTGGATTTAAAATCTTAGGCATATTATAAGCTCATTTTGAAATCATGTTAATCAAATATATATCTTTTAAAACCCATAACATGCAATAAATAAAATAAAATAAGAGAGAGAAAAAAAAAAGTTAAAAAGAAAGGGTGGTGGTCATGAGTATATATTTACTCTCCGAGCTATGTCGTTGGTTCTTACTAGCCACTGCCAAGACGATCGAGCTGTATCAAGGATAAGAAATCAAGCGCAAATAATAAGGTTCAATGTACACGGAAAAATAAACATGAAATTGAAAATAGAAATTAAAATTTGGACAATTGGCAGTAAGTCAGATGAAACCAAAGACAGTATTGACAACACATGCTAAGAATTATGGTAAGGAAAAAGCTAAAGGGGAAAGTTTTCAGTACACAATATTCATCAATATATTATGCAGTAAAGTTAAAAATGCTGGTTTGACATTGAACTTTTATTGTGTCCTGTATTCTCAAGAAATAACAAATCCTATCTATTTTAAAGGAGACATTACTCTTCTAGAAATTCCTAGCAATTTGGTTATGAAATTAACAAACATATACTTGAATTGAAAGAACGAGATTACAATTAAATTTACTTTTAGCACAAAAGAACAGCATCTGCCAGTCATATATAGTCAAAACAGACCTTTGTATCTATGGCGTTGATCCTCTGCAATAGCACCTGCACCAAGAACATTATTCGGACCATAAAATATTGTAGAGGAAGTAATTAACGAATCATAATATGGGAAATGTTGAGAACAATACCTGACAGAGGAGACATTTATCAAACCAACAGGAAAAGAATTTCCTTCCCGCCATTCTCAACGCACTCCTTATCAGCTCGTGCCTTGCAGGCACACTGAAACGAGGCCAAAGCATCGGCGCCTCAACCATCGTAGCAACACTCACGTCGGCGCTCTGTGTTTTTCAGAGAAAGAGAAAAAAAAATGAAACAAACACACATATACATACACTATCTTGACTCTGGTTTGCCAATCTACGACAGTAGATTGATAGTTTGCTTCTCATCCCAACACTATCTCTATCATTAATGTCCATGATCCCTCGTGCAGTGAGGACTATAAAGGTATTTTCAATTGTATTTCATGAGTACATTTGTTAACTCACTGCTATTCTATATACGTGCATACACACCATTATATTTACGCACATTAGTAACAAAAATAGTTAACTAATAGATGTTATTTTCATGCTGTGCAGTTTAATTGCAATGTATATGTGTGTCGCGGCTATATGTGTCATCGAAAATGCTATTGGCAGCATTCTTTGAAAGGATTTGCATTGGAGAAGTTTGAAGATGTGAAGGAACGCATAGGTTGTTGGCGTATTTTTCTACCACCTACAAGATTAGTGAGTGAGTGAACATGCATGAGTCACGCACTCTGGTTTAGCTATTTTTTCGTGGAAAAAAAATAACTATTCAAAAATTTTATGTCAATTACTGTATTCAGATATACAATTCCTTTTTATTTTTATTTTTAGGGAATAGGCTAGGTTGTATGTGTATATGCATATATATATATGTCATTACTCGATATTATGGTTTTCCCTGCAAATTTTTGTTAGCGTGATATTTTATTTTCAAAATTTATAAATTATAACGTTCACATGATATTTCTTTTGATGATATTCCCAAGCAGAAGCTGATTATTAAGATTCACTCATTCACTTTCTTTTTCTTAATTTTTTTTTCTTCTAATGTTTCTTTTCTTTTGGTAAACGAGTGAGTATTTAAGACCAAAAAGAGTAGTAAAAGCAAACTGATGGAATACAAATACATTTCATGACAAATACAATTTTAAAATGATTGGAAAGAAAGAATACAAAAGCTTTGGGGACAGAAATGGATGTGGCCCCAAGATAACAATTGCCTGGGAAAAAAAAAAAAACTTTAGAAGTCCTGAAATTAGTGACACAATAAAAGGAAATTATTTAGATTGGACTCCGATTAAGTGCTGCTTTCGTCACCCTTATATCTCTATGATATGTCTGTGGAAAGCGAAAAGAATGACTGAGACCTCAAACTGCCCTTGTGTATCCACAACATTAATTATTAAATAAAAACAAAATTTCTAAACTATAAAATAGCACATACTTATTGTTCAAGTTGTGATCTAATTTGAACCTAAATTCTTTGATATGACAAGCTGTGGATTTTACAGTCTATAAAACACTTATAATATTCTCTTCTTATTGTTTTCTGCTTTTGGCTATTCACATGGTAAACTCAACCATAACATAAGTACCCGGGCTAACACGTGTCCTCCTATACTAATTAATCATGTAATCACAGAAAAATGAGAAACATAACCAGAAGTTGTTCACGGTGTTAATTAGATTCTTGATATGAGACTCGACTACTAGTACATCATGTCTCCACCTCTTTGATGTACGCATTACGTCAATGTTTGAAAGTGCCTTCTACATGTTTTTTCTTACTAATAATAATTATAACAAATTATGTTTATCATTATATATACACCGCTAATTATACACTTTTTACCAATTACCGTCCTATGTTATTGAACTTAATAGCTTGTTTTAGTCTATAAAACTTGATTAATTGACACTTGAGACTGAACAAATGGGCAATGACTCATCAATTGCGGTGGAATTAATGGTATTTTACAAAAGGCCTAGACATAGTCCAAAACATTGTGAATGTGTGCCTAATAGGAGCAAGTAATGTCTTGTGTGATAAGTTAACCACAAAGCAGCCACAAGAAAGTGACTTTTAAGTCCAAGACATATGATGAAATCACCTCCTGCATCTGGTCAACAAATAGACTACAAAGTCCAATTAAATTAGAACCAATTGATACTCAATTTAATCAATTCTTGCAAATTCCTTCAACCCCAGATACCATTTTATTAAAAAAAAAATTAATAAGCAAAATAAAATAAAAATTTTGGTCAGTAGTTTACCCACCCATTAAAATTAGCTGAACCAAAGTTAGAATCCCCATCCTCACGGCAGAATCTTCCTAGCTTTCTTGTATTTATAATTTCTTCTTCAATATTTCGATCTTATCCAAGTCAAGCTACATCAATTTTTTATTAATTTTATTGATTCTGTGCTTCTAATAAGGCTGTGATCCCAAGGCCATAATTCTCAAATAACTAACAACGGAATTTTAACTATGTTTCCGTTTTTCAGTTGTTTCTCTCTCTTCTCCTTCTTCATCATCTTCTTCCTCTCCCTTTCCTGCCCTTGCTTTCCCGCCAGAACCATACCGGACCAAGTAACCGTCGTAACCGCCGATGCTCACAACGCCACGTGGCACGACTTCAAGAGGTTCCTAGACGCCTGTAGGGGCAGCCACATCAGCGGCATGTCGGAGCTCAAGAAGTACTTCCACCGTTTCGGATACCTTTCCTTGGCCGAAACGAATTTCACCGATACCTTCGACACCCAATTCGAATCGGCGGTTGTTCTTTACCAGAACAGGCTCGGCTTGCCCGTCACGGGCAAGCTTGACTCCGATACCATATCAACCATCATGTCTCCCCGGTGCGGCGTGAGCGACTCGGCTCATGCGGCTTTGCCGCCGCTGCATGCAGCGCGTCACTACGCCTACTTCTACGGCAGGCCGAGGTGGGCCCGCTCGTCGCCGATGACGCTATCTTACGCTTTTTCGCCGAACAACATGATCGGATACTTGAGCCTATCAGACATCCAGACGATTTTTCGACGCTCTTTCTCGAGGTGGTCGGCTGTGATTCCGGTGAATTTCACCGAAACGGACGTGTATGACTCGGCCGATATAAAAATCGGGTTTTACCGGGGCGATCACGGCGACGGACAGCCGTTCGATGGGGTTTTAGGGGTTCTGGCGCATGCTTTTTCGCCACAGAACGGGAGGCTCCACCTGGACGCGAGCGAATCATGGGCCGTCGATTTCAAATCAGTAGGGTCCAAGGTGGCGGTTGACTTGGAATCGGTGGCTACGCATGAGATTGGGCACGTACTGGGGTTGGCTCACTCATCGGCTAAAGAAGCTGTTATGTATCCAAATCTAAGGCCCAGGACCAAGAAGGTTGACCTGAAGATGGATGACGTGGCAGGTGTTCAAGCTCTATATGGGTCCAACCCTAATTTCAAGTTTAGCTCCCTGTTTGAGTCTGAAAATTCTTATAACCAAGCTTTTGGTTTCTCAAGCACCCACTCTAACTGGACCATTTCTCTTTCTCTGTTATTATTCATATTTTTTCTACCAACATAAAGCTATACATCCTTTTTCTTACTTTAATTTTTTTGTATACTGAAAAGTGTAGACACATTCACATCAAAGAAAGTAAAAGAAATTCTTTTATACCCTGCCTCTTTTTCTTTTTCTTTTTTCTTTTTTTCCTATAAATATTGTAACACATAGTTCTTATAAATTTATGTTCAAATTTTATAGTTACATATTTATCCATAATTAATATTAGATAAACTGCCTCATTCGACAATGAAAAATGGACAAAGTTTTTCCTACTTCGTCAGAAAACTTCAAACTTTGGCTATATGATAATTTTAATAAAGAAAGGCCAGTTCATAGAAGGATCATCAAAAAAAAAGAGAACCCTAATCATTTATCTTCTTACATGTCCCACTGATTAATTTTAAAATTAGACATTTTGTTCAAGTGGAAAAAATAAATTAATTAACTAGTGGAAATGCCTCAAGACAAGTGATATGGACATATACGACAATAAAAATAAATAAATAATGCAAATAGATATGACTTGTGTGAATCGTCAATGAGTAACTCAATGAAACAAGCACATTGAGCAGACTTGGAATTTCAACCAAAAAATTATCAACCACCACTTCATTGGGCAAATACAAAGAATATGCTTAACCTGAAATTTGAGATAAATCCAAGGCATTCCTTTCCTTCCAAGATAAATAGTATCAACTTATCAATCCCAAACAAGATAGGAACAGGAGAGTGGAATAAGTTTCTTGTGACTACTTTTTAATTAGAAAAAGTTTTGAGGACCAGAAAATAAAAAACAAAATGACAAAATTAGCCACCCATTGCAGATGTAGTTATGGCTTTACTGGTATTTAATATTAGAGGAAGTAAACAAAAGCCAAATGTGCAAGTCTTTTCGGCTTCAAAGTTGGGCTTTTGCAAGAAGATTCACTGAAACATCAACGTGAGGAATTGCTTGCTAGTCTTCCAAATTCCAGTTGAATGAATGCAGAATAGCCCCACTTCCATGGACCTTTGTCGTTTTTTCAACTTCTCAATCACATTGAGCCAACCATTTTCTTTTTTAAATTATTTTGGGGACCAACTTTACTTGGTCTCATTGATCATTACGTAGTTTTATTTGCAAGATTTTTTTTATTATTTAAAAAATAAAGTAAAAAGTGAAATATTGTTTAAGCTTCAAACGTGCTGGTTTTGAGTTGGGACCTACATAAAATCACGACACTTGGGCCAGCCCGTTGTCTAACATTACATACTAAAGCACATAATTTTAGTAGTTCAAAACCAATAATAATAATTTTAGGTAAATTAAATAAACTTTTTTGTAATTTTATTTATTTACATTGCAAACCCCTTTTTTTTTTTTTTTGAAAAGTACGTACGTACGTCAACTCTTTTTTTTAGAGAATAATCTATTTAACTCTTATTTCCATCAAACCAAAATATATATATATATATATATATATATATCAAATATATAATTTCTTAAAATCCTCCAATTTATTATTATTGAGGGAAAAAAGAAAAGAAAAAGGGGGGGAGTGAAGTTGCTGTGGATGAGAATAAGCTGGGGGCGCTAAAACCCTAAACCCCGTAAAACCCGTGTTGGGGATTAGATCCTCCAAATTAAATCACTGGCATTTTCAGATCTTAGCTTTCTTTGAACCCTCTCATCTGTAATGGCCTCGTCTTGCAACATATTGGCCAAAAGAGTGTCCTTCTCTTCCATCAAATCTGCCATTAGATCCAACGTCCGTACATCTACCGTCAAGCCTACACCTTCCTCTTCCTCCTCATCCTTCCCTCTCCCTACCAAATCTAATTCGAACCCTCTTCGCCGCTTCTCGCTCTCCAGGTCTCTCTCTCTATTTACCAATTTTTGTGGCTTTAATTTTTATATAATTTCTGGGTAAAGTTTGGATTTTTTGGGCATGTGATTGGCAGGTCTCCGGCGGAATTGGGATGCGTGCAGTCGCTTTTGCCACTCCACAGTGCGGTTGCGGCGGCGAGAATGACGTCGTGCCTAAGCACAACCTCGAGGAGTTGCCGAGCGCTTTCACAGGGTACACTCTGCTGCACCTCTCCCGGACTCTAATATGAAATGAAATTTTCTTTCTTTTTAACTGTGAGTGGCTTTTGCTTCTCCTAAAATTGGATTCACCATTTTAATTGACTCTGCTAGTTCTTGCTTTCCAACGCTTTTCTTATGTATTCCTGTTAGCTTGATTGGGCTGTTTCTGAACATGTAAATGAATTTCAATTATTCAGTGAAGAAGTTGGTAGTCAATCAAAAATTCAAAATGTCTGTTTTTTTTTCTTCTTCTTTTTAGAAAAGCAAATTGCTTTGTAGAGTATTCCTGTACACTTGATCGAAGCTAAACTGAAAATTTAGTAGTTGAACTCTGTATACTTACATAAATGGTCTAATTGTAATGTAATAATTCAAATGTTAATCAAGTGTGATCAAGTAGGTGTGGCTTAGAACCTATTAGTTCTCCTGAACCATTTTATATCCTCGGGTTACCCGTAGGACTTTCTCTTCGTTAGAGAGTACTTTACTGGAGAATTCACTGAATTCGGCGTCCTATCTGACTGGATTATTTGGTTCGTGCAGGCACATAATGTCAATATGCTTTAAAGAAATAAACTGGGAATTTACTGGACCTGCTAATTATGGCCCACTGCATCTTTATCAAGTATGAAGCAATGAGTTTTCCCTTAGAAACCTTAGAAATGTTTTAATCATGTTAGTTTAGGGACTTATATGCCATATATTACATGATGTTACAATGGATGGTGATTGTACCCCTACATTACAGATTTAGTTGGAGCTTGTATTTCCAATTAAGATGCAAGTGTCATTTTTGTTTTGTTCTATTGTCAGCATTATACACCCTATGTTACTTGCACCTGCATCTACAGTTTTCCTATTAGTTTGCATAAGTTGTCCATTCAGATTGCCTATGAATAAAAGTATATGATAGTTTCTTGTGAATAATGCTACAATCTTTGTTGCTTCTCCATTTTGAACTAGTCGATCTGGGAGCTGGTTTTTCCTATTAAGATGCAATTTTCATTTCATTTTGTTTGTCATATTGTTACCATTTTACACACTATGCTACTTGCATCTGCATTCAAACTTGTCCAATTAGTTTCTGTAAGTTATGCATTCGGATTACCTACTTAAGTATAGGATGGGGTGTTTGTGGATAATGCTAGAACCTTTGGTGGGCCTCAACTAGGTTCACCTTATTTCTGGCCATTTTAGCTTGTTGCTTCTCCATTTAATCTATTCCAAAGAATACCATAACACTATAATAAACAGTAATAAGATCATTTTGATAGCCTTCTATATGAAAATGGTTTGTGGTGGTGGTATGCAAGTGTCACTTTTGTTATGATATAACATTTTAATATCATTATTAGTTGAACAAAAATTAAGATCCCATAGCAATGAACTGAAGGAGAGAGCAAAATCAGAACGCTACTACAAATATTTGACTTGATTTTATAGAACTAAAAAAATGATTCAATTGCAAGTGGATAAAAATACCCTAATAACTTACTGCTCTTTTCCCCAGATGGCATTGATGGTACGTGAGTCATTTTTGCTGTATTTGGAGGTGGGCCCTCTCAACTATGCCTCATGTCTGACTTAAAAGAATTTTTTTTTTTGGTAAATCTGACTTGAAAGAATTTAGAAAGTGCTTTAGTCGTCTCTTGAGCCATTGCTATTGGAGTCTGTTCCCTTACCTTTCTGTACAATCTACTAGCTAGTGAAAGCAAGCTGCTTGTGTGCTGTGGAAAAATAGGGAATTTTTTTTTTAAAACCATCATTCTTCTGAATATACATCTGACTAGATTTCACCCTATTACTGCATTTATGGAGCATAAACTATAAGTTTTTATTTGTTTAATGAGATTATAATGCTGTGGTCAATGCATAGTTCTCCATATTAAGGAGTGGTTTCATTACGTCTTCTGATATAATTTTTTTTATTTTTTATTTTTTTGATTCAGAGCTTGGTTTGTCGGTTCCAAGGTGACTTGAAAGCCTGCTGTCACTCTTACAAGAAGTTCATGAAGAATAAAGGAACAAGATTTTGTAGTTTTTGCTAGTTAAACTCCTGTGTTATTCATGCAATTAAAATATCTTATTCGTCTTAGAGAAAGGTTATACTACTTGAGAAATAAGAATTTAATTTGCTGTTCAATATTATTTCCTCAACTCAGTTTGAAATTTTAAACAATGAATTTATTTTCTATCTCAATCCAACTATAACCAGCTCCTTTTCTCACCCCTCTCTCCTTCATAAGCTTCCTAATTGCTTTGACATCTTCCCATTTCCCATGATTCGCAGATATGTTAGAAATCACAACGTACACATAATCATTGTCACCCTCCAATTCTATAACCTTTGCAGCTGCAATCTTTGCCACCTTTAAGTCTCTACACGCTTCACATGCACCAAGCAAAGCCCTCCATACCATCCCACGTGCCCCAAAGCCCAGCTCATATACCATCCTCTTTGCCCTCCGTACCTCCCCTTTCTGTCCCATTAGCCGGATCATAGAACAACAGTGCTCAACTGTCGGTTCGATCCCACAATCCTTGATCATCGATTCAAGGTATTGAATAGTGATTTCCAGTGGCATTCCATTACTTGAACAAGCAGATAGAACATTAAGAAATGTGATTTCATCAGGTTTTATGTGTCTCTCCATTTTGAGTTGCTCGAACAGGTTGATCACTTTCGAAGAATTGCCATTGTGAGCAAAGCCAGTGATCATGGCATTCCAAGTCACCAAATTCTTTTCTGAAAGTGATTGAAAAATTGACTCGGCAATGTGTACCTGCCCACATTTGGAGTACATATCAATTAGAGAACTCCCCACAACAGTAGATGTATCCAAACAGGCTTTTACAGTGCAGCAATGGATCAAAATTCCCCATGTTAAAGCCGAAAGGCCCGCAACTCCACTTAAAATGCTTGAAAATGTGAACTCGTCCATTACTATGTTCTCCGAGTGCATTTTGTAGAAAATATCCAGAGCTTCTCGTGCTTGATTCCTGTTTACACAACCAGTTATGATTGAATTCCACGAAGATGAATTCGGGTTTGACATTTTCGACATGATCTTGATAGCGTCTTCTATGTTTCCAAACTGAGCCAAGCCATAAATTACTATATTGCATGAGATTGTCTCAGCGTTAGGCATCTGTTGCAAAAAGCTGATTGCTTGTTGTAAGCCTCCACTTCTAGCATTTGCCGCAATAACTGAATTCCAAGAAATGGTGTCCCTATCAGCCATCTTATTGAACACAAGGATTGCCTCGTCAACAGACCCACATTTCCCATACATGTCAATCAAGCAATTTGAAGCAACAATGCTACTTTCTACACCTAATTTCACAACCTTGGAGTGGATTGACTTGCCTAACTGCAAAAAACTCAGTTGGCCACAGGCTGCTAGGGCGGCCGTCAATGAATACGAGTCTGCAGAAATGTCAGACCTTTCAAGCTGAAGAAAGAAACTCAAAGCCTTCCGAAAGTGTCCGCAATGCACGCATCCGGAAATCATAGAGTTCCAAGAAACAACACTTGGTTTAGGAATATCGACAAATGCCTTCTGGGCATCATTGATTGAGTCAATTCTAAAGTAGATACCAATTAGGGAAGTGGAGACGAAGACACTGGAACAAAACCCAGATCGTAAAATGTAGCTATGAAGTTGCTGACAATAGAAATCCCAACGAAGGTCCATCGAAGCTCGGACTAGGTGGACCAGAGCGTACTCATTTGGTTTAGTACCAGAATTGAGCAACTCAGAGGCATCACGTAGTGCCTGCTGTTTGTTGGAGCCATCTTGGGCAAGTGCCAAAATGAGATTGGTCCATGAGTCACATGTTTCACTTTGAGAAGTTTTACCATGGTTGGTATGGTAATGAAGGGGACTAGTTGAGCTTATGTATTTTCCACAAAATGGGTGGTGGTGCTTTTCTTTTTGTAGATATTTTTGGACTCTATAGAAGAGAGATCTTTGCATAGCTTTGCAAAATAAAGCGCTATAGCAACATGGGCACCTTCTAAGTTCGGTGCCTTAACAACAATAACAAGCTACACAGCGATAGAAATTATAGCTTTTTCTCATAAAAGGCTATTGCAGGGGCATATCTAATTCTAGAGTCAGTTTTACACTCGAGCACGCAGTCTTAGTAATAGCTGGTAAGTTTGGGTTTTTCTTTTTGCTGCTTAAAGTTACAACCAGAAATGGTAGTTCTTTAATAAATCTAATATCCTTTTCTTGTTTAAGTTGTAAAGTACCGTCTTTACTGGTAGGCACCTAATAATCTCCACCAATAAAGTTTTTCATTAAAATTTGTATAATTTCACTGTCACGTAGTATACTTTTATTGATTGAGATTATATACAATAAAAATAACAAACCCATTATATATAATTAATAAAAACATATCAAATGGATAACATTACGCGAGCTGCACCCTGCATGGATAATCGGTTATTTGCTTTGTTCATTTATATTAATACCTACAAATTTTCTCATCAAATTCTTTATAATATTAATTACCAAATTAAAAATTTTAAGAGAAAAACACATTAACGAGGATGTTGAGGAGGCCTTGCGCTAGAACCTTGGTTAAAAGAGACAACTTTTTTAACGGTAATTAAAGAATGTCACTAGTCAATAAGAAGTTTGAATGCTTGAGCCATGCATGGCATTTAAAGTAAAATGTGGAACAGGCACCGTTCCATTTATGGCGCCGAAACCATGCCATGGTAAGTTTTGTCCCCTGCCCCACTTGATGCCGAAGAAGTACCATTCATGGTTGGTTGTTTCTCTCTGCCCACTTTTATTCACAAACTTTTTTTTTTTTTAATCAAATTTTATTTTTCTTTGTTTGTTTCATAGTAAATTACATACGTAATAGAGGCAGTAAATATTTTAATACGGATTGTTAATCGTGGAAATGAAAGAAAATTATAGAAAAATTCACATAGTTGGTATAATAAAGATGGTAAAATTCTGTTAAAAAAGCTAGAAATAGAGTGATTCAGAGACAATATAGGGATAGAAATTTGTTACAAAAATATAGAGAGAACAAGAATGAAACTATCTAGGGTAAGGCATAGAAACAAAAAACAAAGGAAAAAGACAAGAGAGAGAAAAGTGTACCTACTCTTCTTCTATCATAAACTCGTATATCAAACAAACAAACAAACAAAGGGACAAAAGAGAGAATAGTTTTGAAGCGAAGAACAAGGAGAAGACTGGTAGAGAAGCCCTCATGGAAGGTTAAGTTATAGCTGAGTTTTCAACCAAAAAACAGACGGCCACGTAAAAAACACCATTACCATAAGCCTAAAGCAAAAATGTACAGAGCAGAGAGAAGAGAAGCTGAAGAGAGGCTTTACATTCAAAAACAAAAGTAGGAAAAAAAATATGGGAAACAAGAGGGAAAGGAAGAAGAAGATAAATAGGAACTAGTTTTTTTTTTGCATTAAAAATAAAAATAGTGGGTTTGGTGGTGTTTGGAGGAAGAGAAAAGGGAAGGAAAGTAATTGATAATCATAGAATGGTGGAGTCGATGAAGTGGGAATTGATAGAAGATGTGGCAATAATAGGTGGGTTGGTAGGAGTGCAATTTGTGTATGCTGGGAATTCTCTGTTGCTAAGTTATTTAATGTCTCTTGGTCTTAGCCCTTTCACCATTGTTATCTTCTCTACCTTCGCCACCTTCGTCATCGTCTCTCCCATTGCTGTCTATTTTGAAAGGTAATTAGTTATATATAATGCCCTTCTCTGTTTTTGTCTCTGTTTCTCTTTCTTTCTTTGTGATTAATGGTAGAACTTTTACCTATATATATATATGTATATATATATATATATATATATATGTATGTTTGTGCTGCAGGAGCAAATGGCCCACAGAAATCACCTTGAAGCTGATGATTCAGCTGTCTTTGATAGCCTTTGGAGGGTAAGTAGATTAATTTTTTTAATTACTTACACGATTTTCCATTTAAGTTTTTTAGGAAAATGGTTTTATATAATATGGTAAAATGGTTATATACAAAATTTCATTTTTCTTTTCTGCTTAAATTCATATTTGTGTCTGTTTTTATTTCTGAAAATTTTGTTAGAAAAAGTTAGTGTTTATATTCATTGAGTTCTAAACTTAAAGAGTGATACCTCATTAATGGTTCAGAATCTTCAAATTAATTTTAGTTACTTGAAGAGAGGGATAAAGCATAAAAAAAATTAAGTGAAAAACTATTAAAAAATATCTATATGAATTGATTTACATATGAATAACCCGACTACTCATTCAATGGAATTGTAATTTGCTTAACCAATAATTAATTTAGAAATTTCAGTTTAGTAATTAGCCATGAATATATTGGATTGGAGTTTAATTTTATATGTGAGAAGGTTTAAAAACTTAATATACTTTAGGAGTAAATTAATATTAATCAATATTTAAATTAGATATAAATAACAATGAAGGGGGAACTAGTATATATAAAATTTTAACTTTCAATTACGTAAATTGAATATTGTGCTTTCATTCAAAATCTAAACGACTTATTTTTTACTTCTCTCATACATAAAAACTAAAAGGGGAATCTCATATTATTTTAAGCAAAACCTCCTTATTTACCAAAAAAAAAGGTAAAACCTCCCTATTCCACAGATAGAATGTCTTAAATATCAATAATTACTTAATTAGTAATTGGAATTTAAAATACCCATTTTGTTATCTAAGCGAAGAATTTGTTCCTTTCAATTAATTGTATATATTCAAGTGAGGTGGAGTGAATTAAATAATAGATAGTGATATCCTCTCTTTAACTAGTCTTCACGAAATTAATTATCCAAGTGCTCTACGTTCAAAGCCTCATGCATCACCGCCACTAGAATCTGTCTTGTCTCCAACCATAATTAACGTTATTAATCGAATTATATCCTTAAAATTAGCTCGGGATTACATATAAATACAATTATTATATATGATTACTATATATATTGTGCGTTTTGATGGTGTTTGTTTTGCAGGGTAACTTTATTCCAGTCCCTATTCCTGGAGGGGATAAAGCTAACTTCACCAGCAATGGCAACAGCCATGCCAAACCTTGCTCCTGGGCTTATTTTCGTAATTGCTTGCACTGTAAGGTACCTAATCTTCACCTTTACACGTACCAAAAGCAAATAGACTGTCAGAAAAAGTAGGTGAATTATATCCTTAATTATGTTTTCTTAGACCTAATTTTGTTACAGTAATTAAAAAAAAATCCATAATTAATCTAATTAAACTTGCTGTGAAAGTAACAATGAATTTACTCTTAGAAATGTATGTATAATACGCAGATTAGAGAGAATAAACTTTGGGTGCTTGTATAGCAAAGTGAAGATCATAGGGACATTGCTATGCGTGGCAGGGGCTCTGACAATGAGCGTAATGCACAGCACCGAAGCACAGCCCATGAAAGAAGCTCAATTAACGTCTCCGCCGCTGGATGCTGTGTTCGATAAGCAGAGGATCACCGGCTGCTTGTATCTCATGGCCGCCGTCTTCGTCTTGTCCAGCAACGTTGTTTTGCAAGTAATTTAATTAACTTTGAATTTAATTAATTACCATTTACAATACTATACATATATCTATATATTTATATATATATATGTTCTCTCTTTGATTAATTATGCATTAATTAATATAATGTCTGTTTTTTGCACGTAGGCTTTTACGTTGGGTGATTTTCCTGCACCAATGTCGTTGTGCGCCATAACATCTCTGATCGGGGTGTTTATGACCGCAGCTGTACAGCTATTTCAAGACCACAAGTTGGTAATGGATATGCCATTTGTGAGCGTTGGTGACATGATTGGCTATTCTGTACTGGTAAATACATACATATATATATATATATATATATACGCCTCTTTTTCTAATTACAATAACTATATTATAGCTACCAAAATTAATAGGCATGCATATATGCATTAAATATTATATACTTGACCACAACATGTTGCAATTTAATGTTATATAATTATAATCTAAATAATAAAAGTAACTTGGAAAGTATTTTATATTTGAACGTTATAGGGAGGTGCTGTGAGTGGAGTTTGTGTGAGCTTTAATGGGTGGGCAATGAAGAAGAGAGGACCGGTTCTGGTGTCCATGTTTAACCCCATTTCCACCGTTTGCTCTGTCATTTTCTCTGTTGTCACCTTAGGAGACACTGTTAAAGTTGGAAGGTACGTAATAAATTTTAAATTTTGTAATTAATAATTTCACTAATTAAGATATATATATATATATATATATATATTTCATTCCGACTAATATATATATATATATATATATATATATATGTGTGTGTGTGTGTGTGTGTGCAGCCTTGCCGGTATGTTCCTCATGTTTATTGGACTCTACTTCGTGCTGTGGGCAAAAGGCAAGGAAAGATTTGGCGATGACTATGAAAGTGAGTTCGACGCGGAGAAGCCTCTCTTAAGTTGATATATATTTTCTATTCATAATCTACGTATGTTTAATTTGTGTTCACCTAATTATGAATTATAGTTTTTTTTTATATCCTTAGAACATAGATGGGAAAATGAAAATCAAACAAAAGTAAAAATTAAAGCCTGCCCTCTTAATTTCTCTATCTCTCTCCGACTCTCCCTACACATGTATATGATATATATCGTAAAAGAAAAACAATAAAGAAAGAAAAAGAAGCCGGGACAAGTTTTAATTTGAGCAATAAAAGAGCTACATATTATTATATATATACACATATTATTATATAAATGAATATAAAATTTGATGTAGTCCAACAAAACTTTTAGTGAACAAACAATTAATCAATGAATGAGTAGTAAAAGTTCCTACATTCTAACTGTTTTTGCAGGATTTAAGTAGATAGAGATCATGACACAGAGAGAGGTTGCTCTGGAAGGAGAAAATGGAGTTTGGCAAATGAAATTTCCTTATTGTTTTTTTTTTTTTTCTTCCATTCTTTTATTAATTTCTACCTAGCTTTCCTTGGGGAAGGATTTGATTTCTCAACAAATTTTTTTATTTTTTGGGTTTATAAGAGCTAATGTTACTTGGGAAAATTTGGAAAATATTGTGCTTTGATTCCTATATATTGTGGCTGAGAAGGTTTCAAGGAACAGGGTTCTAAATTTTAACATTATATTGTAAATTACAATTATCCATTAAGCCTTGAATTTCTTTGTATAAAACAGATCTCCTCGAATGCTTCAATTTATTTGTCCAAAAAAAAAAAATTTTCTTTAGAGTCCCACTAATGTTGAAGTACACTGCACCATAAAGTAATATAAAAACTTAATCCGAAATGTCCATCAAATGAAACAACAACATTAATAACCCTCCACATATAAACAATGATAGTCTTAACTTAACCATGTCAATGGCGATTATATATAATTAGAATAATAAATGTAACATCTTATAATAAGGTTCAATCTCACCCAAAAATATTAAAACCGCTTAGATATAATTGGTCGATGTGAGATTTTCTCTCATAATGTGTCTTTAATATGGTGCTTACTGTGAAACTCGTCATTCCAATTATATCCTAATTATGAAACATGAACTATATAATTAAGTCTTATAAGTTATGATAGATAATATTAATAGAAAACGTACGCCAACCCATATTTATATTTTAATAGATATGTAAATAAATAAGATGAATTAAATGAATATGTAGCATGCTCTATAAAAAAAAATTTAAAAAAAAAACTATTATAATTATTAATATTATCATCTCCATCAGCGTGGGAAGGAATTCACAGTGGCATTTGCATAAATACATACACACACATACACTACGCATATATATTATATATATTGTTGAAAATATATAGAGGGAGAGTGTATGCATGTATTTAGTGAGGTGGTCAGATATATACGTGTTGCCATCTCCGCCCCACGAACAATGGCTCCCTTCCTTGATCACGTGCACACCGTAGCTGCTAGCCTGCGCCTCACGTGTGCCAGACTAGAATGCTTAATAAGGATCACGTTATTGCTTGAACTGCAACTCTACTGTACGGTCCGGTAACATCACCGATTTAAAAGTAGTTTCAATTTCTTTTTCTTTTCTTTTTTAAAAAAAGAAAAAATTAAATTAAATAATTAAAAAAAGGTACAACTTCCAAATTTAAGTTGAAGTCTAAGTCTAAGGGCAGGCTCCACCGCCTTAGATTATCATGCACGTGAAATTTTATTAGATTTCATTTTTATGTTTTAATGTTGCGGATTATAAGCTGGCCCAACCTGGCTAAAATTAATAATTAGAATATTCCTATTACCAAATCATGGAATGTAATTTGTTCTTCTTTTCTCCTCATGTGGCAGAGGTGTTGGCCTTGGCTTGGACAACAAAATTTACTGAATCTTGTAGATGGATTAATTGAGAAGTGTTGGCCTTGGATTGGGCAACATAATTTGCTGAATCTTGTAGATGGATTAATATGCTGTGGAACTGTGATGCTAAATTTGTGGTCGTTGGAACACCTACCATGAAATGGTAACTATTCGTAATAGGTTTAATGCTGATAATTGGACGATCAAATGTACTCGCAGAGATATTAACTCTGTTATTGATTTGATCTCTAAATTTTCTTTATCTTTTACATCTTGTGTTGTAGTTGATAAATTTTCTCTTAATAATTTTTCTGTTAACATTGTGAACAGATTGATTAACGAACAGCTCTTTTCTGATTTGTAATTTCTCTTTGAGAGGCTATTTATTTTGCTTTTTTATGAAATGCAAAATTTATTTACCAAAAACAAAACACATGGAATGTAATTAGGAGTGGGTGTTACTCTGCTTTGGAAAAATAGCAGTAATAATAATAATAATATTACGATTCGTAAAAATCATAAATTCAAAAGAAAAAAAGTAAAGATTTCTGTTAAACTAAGTTAATTCACCTAATATTTTTAAAATTTAATGTATTAAAATCAAATAATTAAGATTTTCTCTGTTAATTATTAACCTTTTCAAGCAACAATTTTTTGTGAAATTGCCAAAATAGCTCAGAAAGAGTGGCTTTGAAACTTGGATGATTGAAGGTGGATTTTCATTTAAGAGCAACGGGCCCAGATAAAACGTGGAGCTCCGAGTTTACAAGCCTAGTATATAAGGTAGAGCTACTTTCAGAGGGGCCCACAAAGTTATAGGCTTGCATGACGATGATGACAACTGGGCGCATCTCATTAGTTTAATAGTATCCACTATCATTGACACCTACTTATGAGAATACGACATCAACCATGCCTAATTCTTGTTTAATTATGGCTAATTAAATTTATTCTTTATTATAATCATGCAGCAATTGTTGTATGCGTATTTTATTTTTTATAGATTAGATAAAATTTATTTTATATTACTAACACTTTTTTAAAAAAAAAATTTGTATCCCATACTAACACTTGTTTGGTTTTGAATTGTTGGTTTTTATTGTATTTGTAAATTATTTTCCTATCAATATTTATTAAAAAGTATTACATTCAAAAGGATTTAAAAAAAAAAAAATGCATGGGATCAATGTTCAAAGTTATATCAAATATGAATGTCAATCCCATAACAGATAATTATTTTTGTCCCTATGGATGACCTCTGATTTTTACCCCTAGTCTTGGGGTTGAGGTGTTAATCATCTTCTTTCTTAATTATTATTGACCCAAAAAACTAATATCAAATAATTATTTTCTAAATAATTAAAATATTTGAGCAAAATTGTATAATAGATTGTTAATAGTTTTTCTTTGAAAAGTAAATAATTAATAATGTAAAGCCGTTTAATTGAATTATTATTGTTTTAAAAATTTAAAAAGTTAGTAATTAGTTATTTATATTATATTATCTACATGTTTAAATGAAAGAATATATCTAAATTATTAACCAAAAAAATAATCGTTTATGTTAATAGTAAATATTTAGGTAAAAGATAATAATTCTATATTAATTTCAACATGAAATTATACAAAAGTAGGTGGTATGGGGTGCCTAACGCTCTGCAAGCAACACCATGCAATTTTAACAGAGCACGAAAAATGACCCAACAAACAAAAACCCATTTTGACCGACCCGATTCCTTATCCACACAGACACAGGACCACACCAAACACCGAACCATCTCCAATCATAGGGACGCGGACCCACCGCCAAAAGAGTTTCAAGACACCAAGCGAATGAGACGCGCGTGAATAATAAGTATTAGTTTTACCTAATACACAACCATTTGATAAACGGACACGTAATTATTTGTAATTTCTTGTTAAATTGGTAATGTTATAATTCAAGTTTAACAGATGAATTCATATTTTGAATAAAGCATTTAAATACGTTTTAATTCTTAAAAAGGGTACGAAATAACTTTAAATCTCTGTATTTACAAAGATTAAATGATTATTACATTACATTAAGTTTAAAAATATATATACGCATAACTAAAATAAATGATTAAATATAATTGTGAACATGTATTAATTTTATAAATTATAATAACTTTTTTTTTTCTTCTATATATAAAAACTAAATATGGAAGTGCGATTTAATTTTTTTTGTTTCTTTAAAAAAAATTATATATTTAAGAAAAAATTGTGGGGCCCCTATGTTGTAGCGGGGGCCTGAGTAGAGGTAGAGGGAGGTGTTCAAACGTATGAAATGAAGCAGAGGCACGTACCATGCGTGCAGCGAAAGATGCAGAGGTGAAACTGCAAGAAATAGGAAGGCGAGAGGGCATCTTTTCAAAGGGCTCAGCGTCTGCAATTGCACTTGCATGCCCTTGTGGTGATCTGAGTCAAAAAAGCCAATTCAATAAGACCTACTTTCTTTTATTATTTATTAACTCTAATTTTAATACCCAAAAATTTTATTCATTTTATTGGTCAATCAAATCAATAACAATATATATATATATATATATATATATATATATATAAAGAGACACACTCTGGTTTGGTACCAGAAAGTAAAGTTCATAACGCCTTTGACAACACAAAAGAAATTAAGAAAAATCGCGATGAAAAAAAAAAAAAAAAAGAAACAGATTTTCTAGTTGGGTTAAGTAAGCCATCTTTAATACTTCATTAATATGGCAATAAAATGAATGATAAAAAAAAAAAGATGTAATATAAAATTACAGTATTCAGGTCAAGTCCTAAAATGTGGCATCAACAAAGATTGCAACAATGGCCGCTCAAACAATTTTAAATTACAAATCATGTTACATAATCAATTTGGTCTTGAAAATAACAAATCCATGATGGTCTCGGCAATGAGTGTCACATTCACATATGTATATAAGTATATATATATCCCTCCAAGAAAAAATATGTAGCATAATGGATTAAAATCAAATAAGGTAGTTTTAAGTTTATGTAAGTGGCAATTTAAAGGGACTTCCAAAGAGTGGTAAAAAAATAAAATAAAAAAAGAGAGAAAAGTTTATTCCTCAAATGGGCAAGGTTTGCATGTTACTTGTTTCTCTTTCCCCATTCACGATCACACTAAATTAATTTTAATGAGATTAATATTATTTTTAAAAGCAATTTTAATTTTTTACAACTGTTTTAATGTTTAAATAAAATCTCAAAAAAATCATAATATTTTTGGGTTGTGTGTGTCTTTTGGTGGAATGCTTGTCACCTACTCCTTTTAAGTTCCCAATCTCTCTAAACTTCCCAAGGGCCAAAGCTTTGGAGAGAGAGAGGGACAGAAAAAATAAAGGGAAAGAGAGTGAGGGCCTAAAAAAGCTTTGCTTGCTCAGCTCAGCTCAGCTCTGCTTTGCTCTGTGGAGTTTCTCGAGTGAGTGTGTGTGTGGTAATGGAGAGGCACAAATGCAAGCTCTGCTCTAGAACTTTTGTTAATGGCAGAGCTTTGGGAGGTCACATGAAGGCACACTTGGCCACACTTCCTCTTCCTCCAAAGCCACAGCAACAACCCGGTGACCGTAATGAGTCAGCCTTGTCTTCATCTTCTTCCTCTGGTGAAGAACAAGAGGAAGAAGAAGAACAGCAAGGTGAAGTTGAAGCTGAAGCAGAGGAAAAGGGTTTGATTTATGGGCTGAGAGAGAATCCCAAGAAAAGTTTCAAGCTGGCAGATCCTGAGTTCTCTTTTGCAGTTGATGCTGGTTCTGTCATTCAGGATAGGGAGAGCGAGACCGAGTCTAAGAACCCAACTCGGAGACGATCCAAGCGGAATCGGAGACCGGTTGTTACGGAGATTCAGAAGCAGAATTTGGAATTGATGAAGAAGCCCAAGTTGAGAAAACCCAGTTGGGTTAATGAATCGTCGCCGCTGGCGGAGCCAGAACCGGTGAGCTCGGTGTCTGATACTTCACCTGATGAGGACGTTGCCATGTGCCTCATGATGCTTTCTAGGGATGTGTGGATGAGAAACAACAATGAGGGAGAAGATCAAGAGGAAGGTAAAGAAACAGTAAGATCAATGAAGAAGGAGTTTGAGGGATTGGAAGAGATCAAGTTCAAGAAAGTTCGTGCAAAGCATCGGTGTGAGAAATGTAAGAAAGTGTTTCGATCTTATCAAGCTTTGTGTGGGCACAAGAAGATTTGCTGTAGAAATGAAGCAGCAGCAGAAGAAGCTAAGAATGCAGCAGGTGATTTTGGTGGCAATGAGAAAATCTTCGAATGCCCATTTTGCTTCAAAGTGTTTGGGTCTGGTCAAGCACTTGGTGGGCACAAGAGATCTCACCTCTCGAACACTTCAACATCATCATCAGCAGGTATGAATTCAGTAAAGTTGAGGGAGAGTTTTATAGATCTCAACCTACCTGCTCCATTGGAAGAAGATGATTTCAGTGTCTTATCTGATGCATAAAATTCACAGACTACTTCCCCATTAAATATATGAATGAAGAAAATTCAGAAGAGATCTGTGAAATTTTAGTACTTTTGAGCAACTGGGTCAGATGGGTTTATCTCCTCCAATGTCCTTCAAGTTTTTGTATGTTTACAGTTCATTTCTCTAGTGCTTTTCTCAGCTCCATAATCCTTTATATTGTTTACAGTAGCAACTCGCTATGCCCATTAGAGATATAGTACTCAGGATTTTACTCTGGAAAACTTTTGTTTTACTAACCTTTTCTTTTCTTTTTACAAATTTTACAAGTACCAAGTGTTGTTCACAGCATTTGTTGGTAGAGGGATGAAGATTAGCTGCTTCCAAACTTGGTTATTTAATTAGTCCACTTCATGTAAATCAATTTGCAGTGGAAAAATGTTCATTTGGGATTTTCTTTGCTTGTGGACCAAGTAGAAGTTGGTTTCTGAAAGTACAAAGCGCTCAATTCTGTTAATATGCTCTCTGCTTCTGGTTCAGTCCAGTTTCCAGCTGTTCTTGAAAACTGTACTATCCTTTTGAATTCTTTTGCAAAACATATATATATTATTATTTATTTGTTGCTGAAAAATCATTGCCTTGTTTGTCCCTTTTGGTCGCCGTTTTGAGTTGTTTTAGCGTGAAGCGTAGGATCAATGATTCTGAGGATGAACCAGAAACAATAGAACCTTAATGACAAAAATAACCTTACAAAGAAGCCAATAATTACAGTTCTTGGCTGGTTATGGTTATGGTTTTGGGGTATTATCTTTTAAGGATAATGCAAGTCTGTAACCAGAGAAGATCCCAATCCCTTGAAATTAACGTACTATCCGGGCAAAAGGAGGTACTAAATAGTATACTATTCTTATCGAAGAATCAGTCAGACTTAATAAATTCCTAAATAAATAAATATTTATGTGTAATTTTTTATTAATTATAAAATAATCAATAAATAAATGAAAACAAGGGCCTTTTTTCTAAGGTGTAAACAAATAGACTGATTGATTTCATGGGGGTGGTTCCTTTCTTTTTATGCATGTGATTTCTTAGTACCCAAATCTCCTTAAATTGTGCTTGTGATCTGGGCTACCATACAAAGGATTGGCAAAAATCTGTGTAGCCCATTGACAGTGAACTGACAGATAACTAGCTAATCAACTTTCTTTTTATTTTTCTCAACTAAAAGAAAGGAATTCAATAAGGTTGGCACGCACAGATTATTCTAATTACAAGCATTGTTGTTTGTCTTTGATGGCACCTCATTTCTCTGCAGTCAATTTACATTGCATTCGATTTGACCAATACACAAAACTAATGAAATTATTCACCACCCAAAAAGAAAAAAATCACCAAAAAGACAAAACTAATGAAATTATGCTAAGGAATTTTTGTTGCCTATTTCCTTTTCTTCTTTTGGGGTGTGGGGGCTTACATATTTATTAGTAATTTCACACAATACTTTCCTTCCTCACACATTGACAATCTTGATTGATACCATCAGAATAATGATGGACTATTTGATTTGTTAATTCACCCAACAAGAAAACGCAGTGGCTGATGATTTAGTTTTCATTATTTGGTTATTTGATTTAAATTCTCTTTTTTATTTTGGCTGTGTTGCAATCACATTTCTAAAATTTAATTATTTTTTTTTTGTCAGACCCACCAAGATTTTAATTTTTTTACATTTGATGGAGTTCAAAATCGAAACAATTTCGAAATAAGCTAAATAATAATAATAAATAGTAAGGATAATATGCACCACGAAGACCGGTATGCGGGGGCTGCTTTATTGGAGCATGTTCGCAGTCTCACAGTTTGTTGGCGTGTCGTAACCGTAGAGAATCATCGTTGCCTGATGAATTGCAGTTAGTCGCTGCCACAGATTTGGTCCGGATGGCTCGTGCCGACTGCCAAATGGGTATGAGGTGGCAGTACTTTTTGATTAATATCATTTTTTTTTGGGCCTTTTTGCCATGCTGTGGGACCCGGTTAATCTCAAAATTACAGCATGAAACTAATATATAAATGTCTAATTTAAGTATTTTTCTTCACCCTTTAAATATATATATATATATATTTTTCACAGCTTTAATAAATATTTTAATTATTTTTAAAAAATAAATAAATAAAAATTTTCATTACAATTTATATTTTAATAGATTAGTAAATTTTAAGTAATTAATAAAGTTAAATAATCTATTATATGTAATCAATTAATGTATATCATACACTTTGTATTGCAATAAAAATTGTATTAAATAATAGTACTAAAAATATATATTTTAATTTATTTTTTTCAATATGTTAAGAAAAATATAAATTTTAACTTCCCTGGTATTATATATTCAAATAAAATGCTATAAAAAATCAAATAGTATAAAGCATTCTAATATTATTTATCTAAACAAATTGACTAAAAATACGGAAAAATAAAAGTAATGGCGTACGACTTTTGGGTAGCATAATCAAATTCTACGGGCTTTTCATTGTATAAAAATTAATTTAAAATTAAATGTAATTTTTAAAATACCAAAAATAAAGTATGAATTGTCTAATGTATAGTGGCAGCGTTCAAATGTATGATAAAAAAAATATTAAATTAGAATGTATTACTGTTAGGAAATTCCAAAATATAAACTTTATAATTTGTGGTTAATTGTATCACTTCACTTCTCCTAAAGTTCAATTTGTTTTAGTGAACATGGTTTTTTTTGTTGTTTTATTGAAATCATATAATTTGGAGAATAAGTTTGAATACACAATTGAATGAAAAAAGAAGAAGAAAATAATATATTAAGTTGCTTAGTTAAAAGATCACAATCTGAAATTAAAAAATACTTTATAAATCATATAACAAATCTATCGTGTATGATGCCATGCATGCATGTATATGACGACCTAAAAGGTCCAGCAATTATAATTTTTACGTTGCCCTCCAAAACCCATTTACTTGCATCTCTTTGTTCATTGAATTTTAGTTCTCTTCCAACATCCAAGTCCAAGTTCTTCAACACACACAGGCATTAAACTATGTATTTATAATTTGAAAAATGCCTTGGTTTGTTCATCACTTTGAATAAGTAGTTGATTCAATTCGCTCGTAACTTTGAGTGAGTAGTTGGATTAGGCTTATTTTCACTTGTATGAGAGCTGAGGCCCAATTCACAACATGGGTGCTGAAATTCAATAATGTGTTTCTAAGTACACTCCACAAAGCATTGAAAAGGGGAATGTGTGTATATACAGTAGCATTTTGGGTGGCTAATCACCCTTGTTGAATGTAGTGCCGTGAGGCTTCTGAGGCGTGGAGCGTCCGAAACTAACAATGAGCATTGCCATGCCGAGCTAACTATATATGAATTGAGGATAATTCATATCTAAATTATTCATTTTTTTTTTCTTCTTCTTGTCGTAAAGTGGGCTAAAAATCCCAAGATAATCAGCGAGGTATATTCGCCCAATCGCATTCAGCAAATGATGGACCCTGTCCATGTGATGGAGGATTCAAAGTCATGGTTTTTGACTTTTACAACATCAAAACCCAGTCTATCTTTAATATTTTTTTTTCTTTCCTTTTTTCCTTTTTAGTATTTTAATTTTTGTACATCACCCAAAAAATCACTAAGGGAATTGTATTTAGTATTCATCTCATTATAGTTAGTGTTGCTTTATTATTATTATTATTTACTTAAAAATAATACAAATTTCCTAAATGGACAAAGGGTTTTTGACATTAATGCCTACGAATCATGCATAAATTTACCAATTGATTTCGTATTAAAACATTTGGGTTGATGGATTCATGTTGAAGTAATGTTTTATTTTTTAAAAAACAATTGCAATTGCCTGTCATATAAATATAGTATTTTTTAACTGTCTATAAATATTTATTTAGATAAATAATTTAATTTTTTCACTTGCTGCCATTTACCTTATTGTTTTTAAAAAAGAAAAATCTAAACAACTAAAAATGTACTACTTTATTTATGAGTTCCATTTAATTATAATTTAGAAAATTAATTTACAAATTTATGTATAGATGAGAGAGTATTCATGTCAAAAACCCATAAACAAAAGATTTAGAGGTTGATTTATAAAGAATTTAGATACTAGATTTTTCATTCACAGACATAGATTTGTAAATTTTGGATGAAAGGTAGATAGATAGTAGATTTGAATAATTAATTATGGTAACACGTGCTTTTTGTATTTTCATAAAAAAAGTTTCAATATAATTAGCAAATGGCTATTTCCAACTCAAAATTTGCTAATGCCAACGAAATATTTCCAAAACCACACGAGCCTCGTTGATACGACAACAAACACCGCTAGTGGAAGTAGTAAAAAAGATAATACCAGGTGCACCGCACACTCCAACACGCCCATACTAGCCAACTAAAATCCCTCTAATAACTGGCGGTAAAATTAGAAAAATAAATTAAATAGAAAAAACAAAAATTAAAAACCAAATTAATTAATTAATCCAACCACTGAAGCTTATTAAACATGTAATTTTATAGAGTAAAATGCCATAAATAAACTTTAAGCAATTTTTTTTTCTTTTCTTTTTTTATTTATTTTTGAAAAAAAACGAAGCTCTTGGTGGGTGGGTGATGCAAAATCGTGGGCTCTTGTTTGCTCGGAGGACTTTCTTTCTCTTTCTCTTTCCCTCTCTCTCTATCTTTCTCTGTCTCTGTGATCTTCCATGAGAATTGTTGTTTGATCTGTAAGGTAGCTTTTGCTATTTGGTCGAATATATGAAGTTTTTGTTTAAAGCATTGCTTTATAATGAAGCAAAAATTTGAGATTTTTTTTTTTTGATAATTCTGCTTGATTTCTGGTTTCAGGATTCGGGAGCTCTTAGAAACCCTAGATCTCGATCATTTCGGAGTTGTGTGTCTGCTACTTAGGTTTAGGATTTTTAGGATTAGTGATTTTGGGGTGGAATTGTTTGTGTTTGATTCTGGATCTCGGGGTTTCGGCAACGCTGAAGCTCGAATTGCAAGGTTGAGGATTGGTGGAGGTGTAGTTTAGAGGATAATTCAAGGGTTGGCCGTGAATTCTGTTGGATCAAGAGGGGATCGTTGATGGCTTCCAATCCTCCTCCATTTCAGGTGGAGGATCAGACAGACGAGGACTTTTTTGATAAATTGGTGGATGATGACTTCGGGCCCGAGAAATCAGGTCAGAAATTGAGCGAAGGAAATGATTCCGATGACGCAAAGGCGTTTGCCAATCTAAGTATCGGTGATGTCGGTTCTGCATTTGAGGATTCGGGCGGCGAAGTTGGGTTTGAAGAGAAAAGCGCAAAGGGTTTTGTGGATGTTGCTGCAGAGGATACAAACGCGTTGGTAGCGTGGAATACAGTCGCATTAGATAGCTTAATTGAGTCCCATAACGATGAGAAAGGATCCGAATTGAGGTCGGATTCCATGGTGGATATGAGCAATGGATCCGGTGGTCCGGGGGTTAAGGAGGTTGAGTGGAGTTCGTTTCATGCTGATTCAGCGCAGAATGGAGGTCATGGTTTTGGATCGTACTCGGATTTTTTCAGTGAATTGGCGAATGATTCCAGTGGTTTTCCTGCAAAAGTGGCCGAGAATTTGATAACAGAAGAGCATAAAGATGATAGCTTGAATAATTTGGTTTATGATGCTCAAAATCAGGACGTTCAAGCTTATGGAGCCTCTGTTGAACAAAGTACAAACGGAATGGATATGAATAGTAGCGAGTATTGGGAAAATCTCTATCCAGGTTGGAAGTTCGACTCGAACACTGGGCAGTGGTATCAAGTGGAAAATTACAATGCGGCAGTGAGTGTTCAAGGTAGCTCTGGCGCTGTTTCAGCAGGTGATTGGGCTGCCGTGTCAGATGTGAAAACGGAGATTTCGTATTTGCAGCAAACAGCTCACTCTGTTGCAGGAACTGTAACTGAAACAAGCACAAGTGAGAGCGTGTCTAACTGGAACCAGCCGGCCCAAGAGAATAATGGGTACCCGGAACATATGTATTTCGATCCTCAATACCCTGGTTGGTATTATGACACAATTGCACAAGAATGGCGCTCATTGGATACCTACACTTCGTCTGCACAATCAATGGTTCATGATCATAGTCAGCAGCATCAAAATGGGCTTCTTTCAAGTAGTATTTATTCTCAGAACGACTATAGTTTATATGGTGATTACACGCAAGGGGAAAAATATGGGGCACAAGGTCTTGGAAATCAAGGTCAAGATAGCAGCTGGGCTGGTTCTTATAGTATTAATAATCAGCAGAGTTTGAACATGTGGCAAGCTGATGTCACAGCTAACAGTAGGGCTGTTACATCTTTTGGTGGAAACCAGCAATTTGATAATTCTTATGGGTCAATGTCAGCAGACAAGGATCAGCAGAAGTTTAATTCTTTTGGATCTGTTCCATCCTATAACAAAGGTAGTCAGGGTCATGATGCGAATGGGACTGTTGGTTTACAGAGCTTCAACCCTGGAAACTTTAGTCAGCCGTTCAATCAAGCAAATATGAAACTGAACGAACAAATGCAATACTCAAATGATTATTATGGCAGTCAAAAACCTGTAAATTCCCAACAAACATTTCAGAATGGCAATCAATTCTCTTATGCTCCCAGTGTAGAAAGATCATCTGCTGGGCGTCCTTCACATGCCCTAGTGACTTTTGGCTTTGGCGGAAAGCTCGTAGTAATGAAGGATAATAGTACGATTAGAAACTCTTCATATGGAAGCCAGGTTAGTCACTGTAACCTTCTTTTTCTTAGGATATTTTGTTTTGGTCCTCCATATGCTTCATTTGCTATATAAAACAAAAAATGGAAGAAAGAAAAATGATGTAAATTTTGGATGTTGTCTAATGTTGCATTGATTTTTTTTTTTAAGAGAAGTCAGTCATAAAATCTGTATTGGAGTTTTTCTTGGTGAAGATTTTGTTTTTGAGTCCCAAAATATTACATTCTTTCTTTACTCTTGAGTTGTGGCCAAAACATGGTGCAGTCTTTTGTTTACGTTGATGTCATGGAAAGGCTAACCAAACATTTTTATTATACGTGAAGGATCCTGTAGCAGGCTCAGTTTCTGTTCTAAATTTGATGGAAGTTTTCACGGGGAATCCTGATGTTTCAAGTAATGGGGTGGGTACTTGTGATTATTTCCGTGCTCTGTGCCAACAATCCTTTCCAGGTCCATTGGTTGGTGGAAATGTTGGAAGTAAAGATTTGCATAAATGGATAGATGAGAGGATTGCAGACAATGGATCTCCCAACGTGGATTCTAGGAAAGGTGAAGTTTTGAAGTTGCTCCACTCGTTGCTTAAGATAGCTTGTCAACATTATGGAAAACTCCGTTCTCCCTTTGGTTCAGACACTGCATTGAGGGTAAGTAACATCCTTCTCCTCTTAGCTACCATCTGATTTGATCAACTTTCCTCGTATGTTCGTTTGTACTGCTACAGTTTGGTTTGCAGTATAATTATATAACCTTATATAACCTTTTGGGCTTGTCTTACATATAGGAAAATGAGACTCCTGAGTCAGCAGTTGCTAAGCTTTTTACTTTTGCAAAGAAGAATGGTGCACAGTTCAGTGAGTATGGCGCTCTTAGCCACTGCTTACAGCAACTGCCTTCCGAAGGACAAATACGGGTATGAAAATTATCTGCTTTCACCTCTCTCCCTTCCTCTCTCCTTTGTCTTTTTTTTTTTTATCATTTTGTGATGGATTTTTATGATCATTATAGGCAACTGCTTCTGAGGTGCAAAATCTGCTAGTTTCTGGTAGGAAGAAAGAGGCTTTGCTATGTGCACAAGAGGGTCAGTTGTGGGGACCTGCACTTGTTCTTGCTTCACAACTTGGAGAACAGGTTTGTTTTTAACTTCACGCTGACTGTTGCTTTATTCATTTGCTTGAATGTGTGTAATTGCTATTGGTTTTGTATTGAGACTCACATTCTTTACTGTTTATTCTTTTGTGGCGGGAATGACTGCGTTTGTCCAATTCAGTTCTATGTTGATACTGTCAAGCAAATGGCGCTTCGTCAGCTAGTTGCAGGATCACCTTTGCGAACTTTGTGCCTGCTAATTGCCGGGCAACCAGCTGAAGTATTTTCTTCAGACACAATGGTCGATAGCAATCTTCCAGGTGCTGTTAAAATGCCTCAACAGTCTGCACAGGTGAGATGTTTATTTAAGAATTGTTTTATGTCATGCTACATCATCAAATTCAATTAGTTTCCCATTCTCTGCCTTAAAACTTTTTTATTTTGTTACTTCAAATAAGAATCTATGTCTTACTAATAATATTGATTAAAAGAAAGTGAGCTGCAGTGAAGCAAGGAAAGGTTAAAAATAAATATGAGGAATTTATTTTGGATCGTAGATGCTTCTTCTATATGTTGTTCATGGTCATGTATGGTGATAAAGTTGGGTGGCTACTCAAATTAAGATTAGCCTATATTCGAGTGTATTACTTAACTTTTCTAGAAGGATTTTAAATACTTCTGCTTTAGAAAGTTCAACCCTCTCTTGACAGTTTGGTGCCAATGGTATGCTTGATGACTGGGAGGAGAATTTGGCTGTAATAACGGCAAACAGAACAAAAGATGATGAATTGGTAATTATTCATCTTGGAGATTGCCTATGGAAGGAAAGAAGTGAGGTATAATAGATATTTCAAGCTTTAAACTTTTTGTGAGTTTTTATCTTTTCCTGGTCTGACACGGAAGTAATGCTTCAGATTGCTGCAGCACACATCTGCTACTTGGTTGCAGAAGCAAATTTTGAGTCATACTCAGACAGTGCCAGACTCTGTCTAATTGGATCAGATCACTGGAAATTTCCTCGTACCTATGCTAGTCCTGAGGCTATACAGGTGCTTTCTAGTTTATCTGGAGATTGGATGCTTACATATAATGCAAGCACATGCTTCTCAAATTAACTAGTAGTTCTGTACTTATATCCGGTGGATCTTAACAATAAATGTCATTGTGGAATACATTTAATAATGAGCTCATGACTTTTACTATTTAATAAATAATTATTTCCATCTTTTATATATTCCTTTGCAAAAATTACATTTCTGCATTATGTTGGATGTCTTACCTCTCACAACCTAGGATTATTTTAAAGTCATGTAACATATGCTCAATTCATTCTTAATATTGATTTCCTTTATAGTTTTGATTAACCTAAGCTCAGAATATTCCTAAGGCTGTTGATCTCAGCTTCTCTCACATGCACGCAATCTACCCTTTCATTATTTATTTATTCAATTAAATAATGTCTGTGTTGCAAGTTTTAATAGAATGTGAATTATGGGTGTTCTGACAGAGGACTGAGTTGTATGAATACTCAAAGGTGCTTGGAAACTCTCAGTATATCTTGTTACCATTTCAGCCATATAAGCTAATCTATGCACACATGCTAGCTGAAGTAGGAAAAGTGTCTGACTCATTGAAGTAAGTACATTGATTTGCTTTTTGTTTGTCTTCCCCCAATTGAGGGTTCTTTCTGCCTTCAGCTTTTTAACATTACGTGTATTTTTTAGATACTGTCAAGCAGTATTGAAGTCTCTGAAAACTGGTAGAGCACCTGAAGTAGAAACATGGAAACAATTGGTATTATCGCTTGAGGAGAGGATTCGTACTCACCAACAGGTCTGATTTCATCGATAATTTGTATGTCTATCATTTTTTAACAACATTGTCTGATCCCTTGAACAAATATTCTATTTGCAGGGTGGATACGCCACAAATTTGGCTCCTGCTAAATTAGTTGGCAAATTGCTCAACTTTTTTGACAGTACAGCTCATCGGGTTGTTGGGGGCCTGCCACCACCTGCACCATCTACATCACACGGAGGTGGTCACGGTACTGAACATTTTCACCCGTCAATGGCCCCTAGAGTATCAACAAGTCAATCAACAATGGCTATGTCATCATTAATGCCTTCCGCTTCAATGGAGCCCATAAGTGATTGGGCTGCTGATGGCAATAGAATGACAATGCCTAATAGAAGTGTCTCAGAGCCAGACTTTGGCAGAAGTCCAAGACAGGTGTGTACTTGCTCTTTAGACACAAACTTTCAGTTTCTATATATTTTAATAGAACATATATTTCCAGTCTACTTTCTGTGCACAAGGCCATTCTTTTGTTTGGTATCTATGAGATCTTACTGACTAATGCTAGAATCAGGTTGATTCATCAAAGGAAATGACTTCACCTGATGCCCAAGGCAAAGCATCGGTCTCAGGGGGGTCATCACGCTTTCCTCGTTTTGGTTTTGGCTCGCAATTGTTGCAAAAGACTATGGGACTTGTCTTAAGGCCTCGCCCTGGGAAACAGGTAGTGTTTTTTTAAAGCTATTTTTATATTTTAGGCTTCCGTGCATGAATATTTCCTTTGTGTGAAGAATAAGTAATGTTTCTCTTCTTACCCTCTTTAAAATGGTTGAAATTCTTCTTTGCTGCTGAAGGCTAAATTGGGTGAAAAGAACAAATTCTATTATGACGAAAAACTGAAGAGATGGGTGGAGGAAGGTGTTGAGCCCCCTGCTGAAGAAGCTGCCCTGCCTCCTCCTCCAACTGCAATCTCTCAGAATGGTACGTCTGATTACAACTTGAAATCTGCAATGAAGAAAGATGGGTCTCCTTCGAATGGGAGCCCAGACTTTAAAAATTCAACTCCTTCGGAACACACTTCAGGAATACCACCTATTCCACCCAGTTCAAATCAATTTTCAGCTCGTGGACGGATGGGTGTTCGGTCAAGGTACAAAAACTACTTTCCTGTATTTTCTCTTAGTTTCATAAGCTATTTTTTGGCGATTGAATTTGTCATTTAAGATTTAATTAGACAAATAAGATGATATTAGACTTGTGTTAACTTCTGTAGTAGAACTATAAGAAGGGCAAGCAACTCTTAAACCTTTTCCTCAGATATACAGCAAGGGAGTAATATGTAGAAATTAATGAATGATTATGACTAACTAGGGTTAGTTTTCAGTGCTAATTTTCTTGTTTAATTGCAATGACTTCTTGACATATAAGTAGTAACTGCTTAGTGAACTGGAATATTAGGACTTCAATTTCTACGGCTAGCTGAAACTGGCGAGTCTGCTTGGTTCCAAGTTTTGGCTGGATCAAAGATGTATTGAAATTACAGCATCTGTCCACCAAATCAAGGGGTTGTGTTTTTGGAGAATTAGAGGAGCTAGTCCACTGTTAAGATCTATAGGGTCTGTGTTAGACACCTCATACACAAATCTTCCTTAAACAAGGTTTGGTGGTGGTGGTGGTGGAGGAGGGGTTATTAGATGAAATTTTGGATATTCGTCCTGTTTGTCTCCCAGTGTTTTCAGACCTAATTGAAAAAGTAACAAGAGACAGAAAGTGTTCGAAGGGAAATAGGGTAACCGTTCTTGGAATGGCTAGCGACCTGCCCCCATTTGGTTTTAGACGTTGCTTGTCTCAAAGAGCACGCTCTTTTCTGCGAAGATAATAAGTCTAAATCAATATGGTTAGGAGACCATTAGAGACAGGCAGGTTTGACATAAAATTTGGATATCTCTCAGTCCCAGCCCTAGCATGTGTTAAGAATTATTTTCTTGAAAAGTGTGTACCCTTTCCCCATCTATTTAATTAAATAAATGAAGGGAAAATTAACTGAACTGGACTGTATTTCGTGAACTCCTTTGCAGGTATGTTGATACTTTTAACCAAGGTGGTGGAAGCCCAGCAAACTTGTTCCAGTCTCCTTCTATATCATCCGTTAAGCCTGCTGTTGCAGCCAATGCAAAGTTTTTCATTCCCACCCCCGCATCTGGTGAACAGACAATGGAGGCTATAGCAGAAAGTTTGCAAGAAGGCGTCGCAAGTAATTCAGACGCTTCAACATCCGCCATGAATGACTCATTTCAGTCTCCCTCATCTTCATCATCTCCCATGCAAAGGTTCCCAAGCATGGGACACATCCCAAGCAAGGGAGTAGTGACAAATGGCCGAGGCACCTTTCCATCTCACTCGCGACGAGCAGCCTCATGGAGTGGAAGCTTCAGTGACTCAATAAGCCCTCCAAAAACGAGTGAAATAAAACCTTTAGGGGAGGCCTTAGGCATGTCGCCACCATCGTTTATGCCTAACGGGCCTCCTTCGATGCGAACGCCAATGAACGGTGGCAATTTTGGTGATGATCTTCAGGAAGTGGAACTTTGAACCCTAAGTAATGAAGATGTAAATATCAAGTTTTGTTCCTTGTGATCAATACAATGCTTGGGGACATTTTCTGCTCCTGCATCTCAGAAAATCATAGTGATATTGGGTGAAATTGAGATTTCATACAAAGGAGAAATTTCCCACTTTACCCCTAATTCGAATTCCTTCCCATGCGTAATATGGTGAAATTGGCGCAGTTGTTTTGTAATGTGGAAGCCTAGATTTTATCTTGTGCATGTTCTTGGAGTAGCCATCATCAGAGGCTTTGGTGGAGGAGCTGGTTCTTTTTCTATGGAAGCGAAGAAATTCTACGTGGGTCACTATTGTACAGTTCATTTATTCATTTGTTAAAAAGCAGAAATTTTCCTTTTGAGGTAGACAGAAAAATGGAGAGCCTCTAGAGAGATATTCTCAAGGGGAAAAAGAAAAAAAAAAAAAAAGATGAAAAAAAATAAATGTTTTTTTGTTTGTTCCTGTTTGTATCGCTTTTAATGCCATTATGAAATCGAATCAAATATCCTACACGGTTTTGCCTGAAATGTTCAATGAATATTTATTCTATTTTTTTGTGAGAACTTGGGCTCTTCAAATGCTCAGGTTGCTGTATTGTACTGCGATTTTGTTCGACATGTAAGATCAGTTTTGCTATTCATTATAAGAAGTTGAAATGGAAATTTTTTTTAAGACTGAAAAACAAATTGGGAAAAGTAAACCCTGTAAGGTTTACTGTGCAAATGGCACATGGTGGCCAATTGTAATTTACCATTCAGCACAGATCCCATCGATGATGATCACTGACCATTAGCATCTTTAATTGAAAATGATGGGCAGAGCATTGGTGATGTCTTTCCCATTAAGTCGTCCGCAGTAATCAATCCAAGCCGCCTCCAGTTTTGGAAGCAACTTTGATATCTGCATGTAGAAAATGTGGAACCCTGAAGAGTGACAACAGCATAATTGGTGAGAATTGGGACCCAGGGCTTCTTCAAGGTCTTGAGAAACTCCGGAAAGCAAAATTCTCTTGACAAGAAATTCAACACCAAAACTTACTGCTTTTGGTAAGCTCGTGGTGAATTTGTAAGCAAACAGCTCATCTGCAAACAATAATATATCATCTATGCTGTTAGACTATTTTTGGGAAAGATATAAATTTTGAAAAACTTCGTAAGATCAAACTGTGGTTTTATGAATTGTGTGTGACAGAGAGAGCAAACCTGTTGATATATAGACAATAAACGGGGACGAAATGGCTGCTCCATGTGTTCTTCCCACCAATTTGGAAGCTCATCTCCATGTAAGTTCATAATCAGCCTTTCTCTTTGTTCTGGGTCCAGATCTCTAAGCAGAACATAATATTCATTGTAGTAGGCTTTATACCGCACATGTGTTCTCATATTGAGCAGAAAAAAATTGCTTTGAACAAATTATCATTATCAAACAATAAACTGAAGGCTTTAACTCAGTTATATGTGATTACATGAACAATACAAGAAGCGGTCTTAATTAGTCAAAGGTCACCAAAACTTGTGTATAAAAACAATAACATTTGACTCAAATGATTTATGTATGTATGAATATTAAATTGATACCTTCGACATCATGATCATGACACAACTCTTGTGGTAAGAGGGTTTTCCCACATCCTCTCGTACCGGTCACTACAAGCATTTTGTTTGGAAGTGTTGAGCAACCTCCACTTTATTTCATGCAGTGGTTCATCTAGTCTGGCGATTACCAGAATTGCGGTCATCAATGATGTCGATGAAACGTGCTTGTACATCCATCCCTTCTTTTCCTTTTGGGATTCTAAAGCTTGATTCACAGAAGCATACATTGTCACAGCACAGTAGCATAGTTTAGGAAAGCAGTTTCCCAGTCACGTTAGAAAAGAAGGAATGCACGTCCGACGTCTCACACGGTCCCATATGAGAATTTAGGTGCCAACGTAAATAATATATGGTAAGGTTATAGATAAGCAGTAACTTTTATTTTTCGACTTTAATTACAATACAGCTTCGAAAAGGTTCCGGCACTACAACTTTTGGTTTCTGAAAGCCCTTTTGTAATTTATATATTCCATCCGAGGGGCTAAAAAAAAAAAAAAAACCTTATTATAGTACAGCAGCAAAATGTTATGTTTTACCAAAAAAAAAAGAAAAGCAAAATGTTACGGTACATAAGTGAAAACCAACAAAACTTTTAATATAAATGTTATGAATATAAAATGGGCTTGCTTCATAACATCAAAAATAACCAAAAAATATAAAATTTGCCAATTAAAATTCTGCAGAACCAGGTGTCCGAGGAAAAGGAATCGCGTCTCTTATGTTATCTATTCCGGTTGCAAATTGTATAAGCCTTTCAAAACCCAAACCAAACCCTGCATGTGGAACTGGCAAACAAGAAAAAAGGAATATTAAAATACACAAATAAAAAAATAATAATAATATTTCAAAGTTTTTTGTACGTTTTAAGCATATGTGCATTACTTTGTAAACGCATTCAGGATCAATAACTACAACCACATAGTCTGTCTGAAGTTCAAAAATGAAAAAATAATTGCTAACCTGAACCATATCGACGCAAATCAAGATACCACCAATAGCTGTCCTTGTTCAGCTTCAAATCGTCTAATCTAACTTCCAGATATTCAAGTCTTTCTTCTCTCTGGCTTCCACCAATAAGCTCACCAATCTGAAAACAATTAGCAAAGACATATCAAAGAACATCAGCAAAGTTTTGGGGCTTCAATATATGTTAGACCTTGGCATGGAATCACATCAATGAAGCCTATCCACTACTGCACCCTCTAAACTAAATTTCAATTGGAAAATCTCCTTTATTAGTTATTTACTTGCTAGGCTTATTGGGGGGGGAAAAAAAGAAAAAAACTTGAAAATTACCCGAGGAACCAACATATCCATGGCTGCAACAGTCTTCCCATCATCATTTTGCCTCATATAGAATGCTTTGATCTCCTGGAAGTTATTCAATATAAATTGAGAACAAAAAAAGTTATATGGAATTCCAATGTCAACATCAATTTTTAACTCCTGAAAATTGGGAAAGGGCGATGGGAACATGCCTTTGGATAATCTCTGATTATTACAGGACATCCTCTAAATGCCACTTCAGTTATAAAGCGTTCATGCTCGCTCTGCAAATCACATCCCCACTTCACCTAAAAGTAGATAGTGAAGAAATATTCAGAATATGGCAAATAAGCACAGTGACAGCTACAGAAACTAATAGTATAATAATAACAACAATACTAATCGTGCGGCTGATGCACTAGCATACAATTGCTGTAAGTAAAACACAACTTGGTGTTCAAAAGATTAAATATAAATATAATCTTCCATAAACCTGAGATGTCTGATCATTAGCAAAAAAACAATGTTGCAAAATTAGCAGAAACAAATCCAGGAGAAAAGATAAATAACCTGGTTTAAAGACTAAGGGGCTTCAAAAGCATTTTAATACACAACACAATTGGGTTTAGTGCAAATACATAGAATGGATCAGAAGTTTCTTAGCACTCAGTCAGGAGGAAAATAAAGACTACATATATCAATATGGCTTTACTGACCAAACAAGATTCAAGAAAAGCAATAAAGAATAAATTTTAAAGAACCACAATTTATTAGAAAGCAATAATTCACAAAAACTTCAATTATTAGTCATACCGGGAACTCAAATTTCTTATTCGCTTTTAGAAGAAGTTCAATTGCATCAGTATAAGTCAACTGAACAAAGTCTCTCTCAGCCACATCCTGTAGAATAAGAAAAACAAGAATCGTCTGAGAACTTGAGCATATAGGGCAACTCCTGGAATTCTGGATTCCAAGACCTTAACCTAAATATTAGATGAGAAACCAATGCAGAAAAGTAATATCTGAAAAGGACTAAATTACCAAAAAAAAAAAAAAAGAAAAGAAAAGAAGAGAACAGAAAAGGATTAAGAAGGTTAAGTTACACTGAGAGCTCATACACTCAATCGATCAATTACTCCTTTCTCAATCCAAGTATTGAAAAAATCCATGTCTTCCTTGCAATTTTCCAGAACATATTTCACCTTCATGCACATGAGCAGATGTTATGGTGTTGTTCAACAAAAGAAAAAAATAATGCAAAATCCCTCCCAATACATGTGAGTTCTGCATAGGTTTCCCAGAATATAACAATAGTGGATTGACATAGTCATGAAAGGTAACATACTACATACTGGAGATAGGCAGTTGCACAAGCCATGTCATCATTTAGATCAGCAAATGCAAGTTCTGGTTCAATCATCTTAACCAAAGAGAAAGAAAAATAAATTGTAAGTACTTGGTCAATAGTATATGAAAAAGAGACTTTAAGGAATTAACAAAAACTTACCCAAAATTCAGCTAAGTGCCTAGACGTATTTGAATTTTCAGCTCGGAATGTGGGACCAAATGTATACACCTGAAAAAGTTAAATTAAATTAATGCCAAAAGACTTAGATTTCTCCAAGTGAAGAAAAAGTAAGACGAGAACCAGCATGGTAGGAAGAATCTACATCAGAAAGAGCAGTAGCGTAAGTTTCAGCATTGAGCTGGCCAGAGACTGTCAAGAATGCTGGTTTTCCAAAAAAATCCTGAAACATGATAAAAGAAAAGATATGGCCATGGTAATTTTCACATTGGGAACCTTTTGAATCAAATGTACAATACTCTATAATCATCGAAAACCAAAAACCCAAAAAAAAGAAAAAGAAAGAAAATAAAAGAGAGGAAAAGGGTCCATGTATTCTCTTTTCCAGTTTTCATTTCTCAGGAGAATAGGCAAGGGATTGTGAAAATCATATATTAGGTGTGGTCACTTCCTTATGTTTCTATACATTGCTAATTGACAATGTGGCATAAGTTTCACTTACTTGTGACCAGTCAACTAACCCATCCTTTGTTTTTGGAATGCCATCAGCAGGAGAATGAGCAGCATCTCTGGAGTTAGGCATCTGTTAAATGAAAAAAAGATCAAGGTTTACAGAAGCATAAAGCAAAAAGCAGATTCAATTGAAATGCAAGAGTGAATGCACAATTCTTGCTTCTTAGACACCCTGTCATACAATTTGAAACCAAATAATGCATCATGTATATAGGATAACAAAGTTGGATAACAAACAATTATGAAAACATAAAATAAGATTCAAAAATAATATCTAAGCCAAAGTGCATACCAATGTAGTCACGCAAAACTGTTCACCTGCTCCTTCACAATCTGAGGCAGTAATGATAGGACTTGAGACCCAAACAAACCCATTTTCCTGGAAAAACTTATGTGTAGCAAATGCCAAAGCATTCCTCACCCTTGTAACCTAAGAGGATTTGCAAATTCAATAGAAGTAAACGAAAAAGACCATATTGCATTCTGAGTAGGTAAAGATCTCTCAAACATGCACTGGAAAGCATATTTTCACATTGGACTTTTATGTAATTAACAATTAAAAAAATTATTTGCTGATCCAAAACCACATGACAGTACTCAATATATGATATCATCATTAACTTTGTATTGGAAATACTTCATTTTATTTGTATCTCCCCATTAAAAGCCTTCAATTTGAAACCAATTATAATAAGTAATGTCATCATTCACATTTGAACATATAAACTAAATAAAACTACTATCCTTTCCTTGTCACATCAACTTTTAAATCAAGGAATGACAAAAGCATACTCTGCTAAGAAGAAGAACCATACCGCACCAAAAGTGTTTGTTCTTGGACGAAGATGAGCCTTCGTTCTCAAAAATTCTCTGCTTACCCTTTTCTTCTGAATGGGATAGGAAGGATCACTGTTGCCAACCTACAAGATGAAGGAAGATTAAACAACTGGTGTAATTATGTTCATTTGCATGGTAACTAAACATGGCACAACTGTTAATACCTGTACAACAAATTAACAGGGCCCAAGAGAGATAAATGAATGTTAAAGTCTTCAGAATATTAAAACAACTATCCTTCTCAGCAATTACGGATAGAAATACTAACCAATACAACTTTCTTGACTTTCAACTCCACCTTTTGCCTTGATCCTTGGCTGGCCACCACAATTCCTTGCACCCATAGTGAGGCACCAGTTGTGATTGACCCAGATTCTACCTGTTCAAAAGCTCCATAGCTTGAAATAAATACAAAATGACAACTAAATATGCAAAATTTCACTAAATATCAGGATCATAACATACCAGAAAAATTATACTCCAAAACCAAAATTGCACGTTTCATAACTTGTTTACGTGTTTCTTAATTTGCAATCTCAATGTGACCACATTAAAACTCACCAACTCAGCCAATTGCAAATATGGCTAGTGATTCTTGACTGGATAAAAACGTGTTAGAATTTGAAATTACCCTGGATTTTTTATTGTTACACGCCGCTATTTGTAAAAGTAATGTTACAAAAAAAACTTTAACAGAATAAAAACCATAACTTCACTTACAAGTTTAGAAACAAGTATAATAAAACAACTCACATGCAACCCAAGAAATAGAATACAGGAACACGACGTTCATGCACGCACACATTTTAAGCCACCGTACCTGGTCATAACCTTCAGCGTCCGAACCCATCACGCATTGCATATTTGAGAGGCACGAACCATCGTTAACCTAAGAATATGAGTTAAGAATAAACTTTCACTGTATTTTAAATCCAAAACCATGCTAAAAAACACTACAAAGGTACCAAAAGTTATCATCTTTTTTAGTCTGAACTAAAACTTATCTTAAAATTCACTACTTTTATCAACTACAACACCTTAAACTGGACGTAATATAGTTTCCTAAGAATTTATATTATATTTGTTTTGCCATGTTCTCTCGGCCACCACACGAAGGTATTGAAATCGCAAACACAAAGAACATTTACCATATCAGTGTTACCTCAATAAATGTAACACTGCTCTGAACCCGAATTGTCCGAACCCAACCCTGCACAATCAGAGTCTGCCCCAACCGGTCTAACCCTTCATCGGGCCCACCATTTACGTCCGCAATTCTAAGCTTCTTCCTGAACTCCCCAACTCTCTCGCCCTTCCACTTTTCAACAAATTCCGGTTTGGTCCTCTCGACGGCCTCGCCGGAGTGAAGAGCTCCTGATATTACAGAGCACAAGCCTCTCCGACCACATGCCTGTTGTAACGTATGGGGAAGAATTGGCGGGAAAATAAAGGGGCGTGTTTTGGGGATTTTGGTGCGATAGAAAGAGAAGCACCGGAGGGTTGAGTAGGGCTTGAACCGGAGAGAAGTGGCTGGTGCTAAAGCAGCAGCCATTGGCTTCTGGTTCGGGGTCGGTGGCTTATTAACGTTGTGAACTCTCTATATCCACTGGCTGCGGCTTGAAGATCCTGCAAAGTGACACCGTTTAGCATTTAAAACCTTTGATTGGACTTTTTTTTAAAAGAAAAAAGAAAGGAAAAAAAAGAGTTTTTAAATGCGGAAATATCAATTTTTTTTTTTTGGTAAAAAAAATGCGGAAATATCAATGAAAATGGTTTTAGAAGTCGGTCAAGTCGGTCGCACCGCTGGATAACGAAACCATTGCTGGCCTGCAGCTTTGGTTTTGCCTTCTACTGTTGCTTAAACCCATCACGAAGTTATAGAGAGAGAGAGACGGAGAGACGTCCAATTTCTATATTCGATGGCCAACCAACCCCCCGCCGATGATTTAGATGAACTCCTTGATAGTAAGACAAGCTGTTCTTCTTCTCTTTATGTCTCTACCATATTCTGTATAATTGATGTGAATTGTCTTTCGAATTGTTTCAGGCGCTTTGGATGATTTTCAGAATCTCAACCTCAAGAATGAATCCCTTCAAAGGTTCGTCTTTTTTCTTTGAAATTTTTGTCCAAAGTTCGACCTTTTTAGTTTATCAATTTCTGGGTATTTAAATTTCCATTTTTTTTTTCCATTGTAGAAGTAAAGAAGCTACAGAAAACAAGCAAGAGGCAGCTTCGTTACCCTCTGGGGTTCAAGGACTGGGCATGGGCTTACCGGACCTGAGAACCAAGAAAAAGGGGAAGAAAACGGTGTCTAAGGAATCCCATGCCTCGGAAGCGCTTGATAAACTGAGAGAGCAAACCAGAGAGGCTGTTAAGGGTCTGGAGTCCGTGACGGGTTCGAAATTCGGTGGGGAAGATTTGGGTAAGGATGCAATGATGGAGGATTGGGTCAAGCAGTTTGAGGAGCTTGCTGGGTCTCAGGTAATTTGCTTTTAACCTTCCCGAATTGGGTTTTAACTCAAATATTGAACTTTTTGTTGTTATTTGTTTGTCTTATTATTAATTTCAATTGTGTTTTTCGGATATCATCGTGCCCTCTATTTACCAAAAAATGTATTGCCCTTGTTGGATTTCAGCTCAAGTATTGTGTTTCAATCTATGCAGTACGTATTTAATTATTGTTCTGATTGATTTTTGCGTAGTAACACCCTTGACTAAATTTTGCTTGCCCATAGTTTTGTTGTCTTCTGATTTTGGCTTAATTTGCTAGCTATAGCAATGATTCGTTGCTTTTGGATGTAGCTCCATCCAACAAACTTTATTTCATAGAAAGAATAGGAATGTTGTGCTGATGGAACTTTCAGCAACTTAAAGATGATTTATTGATGTGCTAACAGCCCGGAGAGACTGAATATTTATGCAAGTGAACAAGGTTCAATATTGCATTTGTCATCCTATTGAGTTTTCAGTATCATATGAGAAGGATAGCATAAAGGACAAAGACCACACGTCCTTATCCTTCCCTTTTAATTCCCTTTTGGAAGGTGGGGAGGTCATGGAAGTTATATCTCTTTATTCCTGAAAAAACAGATACCAAGTATTGTGTCAATTTACCTTTGTTATAGCTGAAAGATTCTGCTGTGTTCTCCAACTTATAAACTACTATACAAGAGATTCTCTAATTCATGATTAGATAAGGACAGTAATTGGTACATAATTGTCAACCACAACAATGCCTCATTGCTACGGTTTTTCCATCAAGGACTTTGCTACATCTCCCACTTATATGCTCCCTCTTTCTCTCAGCCTGTCAGTTTCAGATTGTTTTTTTTTCTTTGCCTCTTCACATACACTGCATGTGTTCCAGATGTTCTTTGGGTGCAAAATTTTATGTCATTTTATATTTTTCATATCTTCTATATTTCTACTATATTCAATTTCATCATATTGTTCATTCTTTCTTGCATTGTGCCAATGGGAAAATGCTGTTCATATTCTCTTTTACTTAAATATTAGTTTTGTTTGGTTATTTGCAGTGCTCTCTTTCTTCTGTCAAACTTTACCTAAGCAGATTTCGTTTAGAAAATTTTCCGTGTTAGTAAGTTGCGCAACCTCATCTTCTGTATCTTGGTATTGCTTCCTGTAGTTGTTATTGGAATCTTAGTTCAAAATGACTTGTAGTAGCTTTTAGATTCCTTACTTATTTGTTAAATATGCATTTCACTTGCATTCCCTATTGATGTTTCACCAATTTGTCAAAGCATCACTATATTTCATATTGAGAATAACTATTATAATGTTTAATTTTCTTGTTGCTTAGGACATGGAATCTATGGTGGAGACCATGATGCAACAGCTTTTGTCCAAGGAGATTCTTCATGAACCCATGAAGGAAATTGGAGAAAGATATCCAAAGTGGCTGGAAGAGAATCAGGCAAGTTTGAGCAAAGCAGATTACGACCGTTATTCTGAACAATACAACCTCATAAAGGATCTTAATGAAGTCTATGAGAAGGATCCCACTAATTTCAACAAGATTGTCGAGCTTATGCAAAAAATGCAAGAATGTGGTCAACCGCCAAACGATATTGTGCATGAACTAGCTCCTGATTTTGATCTAGCTAGTCTTGGCCAGATGTAAGTTGATCTAATTTAAAAAAACTGAATTATATAAACATCTGCAACTTTCAGCATAGTTACACACATGTATGCATGCACATATAAATGCATTTCCTTAACTTGCTGATGATCTATGTTTCATATTGCTTGTGTAATGCAAAATTTTCTTTCGGTTCTTTGTCGATTGAAGGCATAGGGCTATAGGAAAAGTGATATCACTATTACGAAAGCAGTTTGTGACAAATTCATTGTATAGCTAGAGTTTTCTTGAAACAATGGTTCTTTAACTATCATTCAAGTTTGGAGTTTTATTATGCATCATGGAGCATTTTTTGCTGATAAACATCTCTCTCTCTTTTTGCAGATCTCCTGAGATGCTAGAATCTCAGACAAATTGCTGTATAATGTGAGGAGGATCCTTTCGTTCCTCTGTTGCATACCTGTTTTCCTTCACGCCTATGTTTACTATATGAAACCTAATTGAAAAATAAAGTGATTTTTCCTGTTTTGGTAATCCAACAAAACTGGTTCTTGCTTGGCGGCATGTCCAAATAAGTAAATGAAATTTCATACGTCAAAAGTAAAAAAGAAAGAAAAACAACTACTATAAAATTGAATCAAAGAATTTTGTCCAGTACAAGAGGATGGTGAACAAATTTGCAGGCTCACAAGTTTTTAACTTTCATCAATTAAAGAATGGGGTAATTTTCACAGTTCTTACATTTAGTGGTGTGGAGAAAAAAAAATAAAAAAACTAAGAGAGTGAAAACTAAGCATCGGAGGGTGCGATCCAGTGCCTCCCATTTACAAAGCTCTTGACCAGAAACGGATGAGCTGACTCAAATTCAAGCTCTCTCTCCCGCGACGCCCCTAGTAGCTCTGCGACTCCTGGACCCCAACATTTGTACACTCCCAACAGCGTAGTCCTGTAGTGTACCAAAATCAAGGCGTCAGTTCACCTCAGTAACATGTCATTTTCAATGCACATTTTCCTGCTTGATTAAAACTCAGTGGGCCTAATGTCAGACCTCACTACTGTTTGCTTGAGCTTAGCTTGGGTGCAATCCATTTTTGGCCATTTCAGTTTCACATGTAATAATGACTTTGATAAGCCTTTTTCATAATGGGTTTTGTTGACCAATTTTGTCCCCTAATTATGGCTTTTTTTGATTTGGGAAAAGTTTAAAAAATCCCAAAACTCAAAATCGGACACGTTGCCCAAAAATATAGGTGGGCCCTATTGACCTGGTTTGTCAAAAGGAAGACACAAGCTGGGACCCACTTAATCAAACATGATGATGTGGTATATTTATGTGAATTTATTATACGAGGAAGTTTTTCTCACCTGTTATTGATGCCGCTGGTGGTGTTGTCCCAGTCATCCCAGCCACCGTGCGCGACCACGTCATCGAAGTAGGTATACGAGTAGACGATCCTTGCGTACTTGGTCATTCCCCGACCCACATATACTGGGCCTGTACCTGTTACTCGACAGCCCACAAATGCGAAGCCTGTTTTCTCATACGGTGAGTTTCTGAAATGGGCGGCAATCGACCCGAACTTAGTTGCTATTGTGTGTATCTCACAGTCCTGTGCCAACAAATCCATTTCGGAAATTAAAATAATGATACCAAAAAAAGAAAAGAAAAAAAGAGAGATTATATATATAATATGTATACATGAAAACATCCATACTGAATTAAATTAAAAAGAAAAAATTAGACCCCACTTTTTCTTTTTTGTAAAGTATACTTTTCGTATTATAAAAGACAAGGAGAATCAGAGGGAGGCAGTGACAAGATAGATAAAGCTGGGTACAGTGAAAAAGCTTTCTTCTTTTCTATGCACCACAAAGTATAACTCTGTCCCCACCAATACCGACGCAGCAGATGCCACCCTGACCCACTCACAGATTAATTTCCCTCCCTATAATTGTGTTTAAACGAATTTACACTAAATATTACATAGACAGACACTTCATCAGCTCAGCTAGAATACAATATATATTTACCAAAAAAGAAAAAAGAAAAGTATATATATATATATATATAATAAATAGAATTATTTTTAAAAAAAGTATTTACATATTGTATCAATTAATACACCATTTGTCAAAATTTTACTTAAAAAATATATGATTTTGATCCATTTTTATTTATACACACAAGTTCATATTTATACGACGACCGATAATAAAATATAATTTATCAATTCACATGAATTTTAATAAATATTAATATATAAAATTAATAAATAATAAAAATTTATATTTTTATTTATTTTTAATAAAAATATCACATATATATTATTTATAATATACAAGCATATTAGAATATTTATATATATATATATATATATAAAGGTAATTAATGAATGAGTTATACGTTTTTTTTCTTTTTTCGATGAATGAGTTATACGTACTTTGTACATGGATCTACCATTCCCAAAGATGAAGTCAATTGAACCCTCAATGTAACACTCCTTGAAATAATGGCGACCAGCGTCGTCCAGAAGAGTGTCTTGGGCTCCGTAGAATCCGCAGCCGCCGAAGTACGCCTTGTCCCCTGATATCCTAAACGCCGCTGCTTGCCATCCTTGCATTCCAGGCATCGGAGCTGGTGCTGTGTTCTACACACAAAAGACGAAACAAAACAAAATCCATCAATCTTTTTAATATGTGAACTAATATTGATACGACGCTGTTTTACCAGTATGTATACCTTGAAGCTGATATTTCTAGCAGAGAAATAGTTGGCGAAAACAGTTACTGAAGCTGTTCTGTAAGTACGCAACTGCTGACCATTGGGTCCACGGTCACTGGCCCTGTCATGCCATTCTATCACCGTCACGTCTCTCCCCGCTCCTTGAAATGTTATGTACGGCTTTCTCACCGGCACCACCACCTTCTCTCTGTATGCATGTACCATATTTATCATTATTAATGATGCTTTAATGTGCGGTTTAATTAATTAACATGCATGCATGTAGAGTAAGTATATGTTATGTATTTTTATACATGTAATATCCTGGACTGATTCGAATGGTGACGTTGACTGTATTGTTGTCCGGAACTGCATCGACAGCAGCTTGAACGGACTTGTAATCACCGGAACCATTAATGTCGACCGTCATTACACGGTGCCCGGTTGGTCCGACCCATTTGTGACGATGGTGTTGAGTGGAGTTGGTGGAAGAAGCATTGTTAGTTTGGTTAAGCACTGAGTTGAGACCGCTGTAGTGAGAACCTGTAACAAACACAGGCAGTGAATGAGATAATAATGCAATGGATGCGAAGAAGAAGAACAAAAGACTGAGAGAATTAGCCATTAAAATAGCATTAAAATTGACAGAGAAATAAATTATAGATAGAAGACTCAGAGAGAGAGAGAGAGAGAGAGAGAGAGAGAATGTATGTCTTGGGGGGTCTGATTCGTTGTGAAAGAGATTTGTAGATTTCAAGGAACACATATACATATATATGAAAGAGAAAGACAGAGATGTAATCCAAATAATCTGAAAATTTTCAATAATGTATTTTTGTATTTACGGGAACGATTTTGACCCTTCCAACGGTCAAATTTTAGGCTTTAATTCTCTCGCTTATATTATAGGGACCAGGTAGCTTATACGGCTCAACCTTTAGTATATTTTTTTGGGCTGGCAATGAACGTAAGTCTTCATGTGGTGGGTCACTATCCTTTCGGCTTTGCATGGGTCACTCAGATACCTCCTATTAACCTAAATCCTAACTCTAAAGTTCATCCCAAAAAAAAAAAATCCTAACTCTACAACATATACATATATACATACATACATATTTATATATTTCATTTTGTATCGCTCCCAGCTTATACCTGTAATCTTAGTATTAGTGTTACATTTTGTTAATGTTGCTTTTTTCACTATTAATAGCATCTCTTTTACACGTACATTTTAGCAAGAAAAGGATTACACTGCAGTTGAATAATTAATTAATTAGATCTTTAAATCTCTATCATTGTTAGCTATATATACATATATTAGTTGTTTAATATTTAGTTAAGGATATCATAATCATAATGTAATATCTAGTAGATAGTTGAGGCAATGATGGGAAAACACTTAAATAGAAAAAAGCTTGTGTTTTTGCTGTAAAACATATCCTAAGCTGTCTTCATTTTTCTGTAATATAACCCATAATTCAGGATTTTGCTCAAACGGTATTGCGCAGCATAGTGTGGTGGTATTTGCAGTGCATCATAAATGATGGTCCCGGCATGGTTTAATATTTAGTTTTTGTATTTCTTTCTTTCTGGACCATGTGGGCCCCCCAACACAATTCTTTTCTTTCATTTTTGAACGTTGGGACCAGAGCCCCTTCCCCAGGTTGGGCGACAGAGACAAAGAAAAAGGTCAAAAGCCCAAACACAGAAGATTATTACCATTGTGACGAAATTGCCCCTGGATAAAACCACAAGAGTTATCGCTGATGATTGGGGTGATCATCATAGTGGGCATGAAAATTTTTACCCTTTTGGTCAGAAACGGTCAGTGTGCTGTTTATGATGACAACGTTGCGGTCCGTTAAGTTGTCGTCAAACGAGGGCCATACAAGTCGTTTCGTGTATTTACGTTGAATGATCCTCTGCGGACGCAATTCCTGTGGGGCCTTCTCTTCCACTGTTTGAATAGAAATGTCACGAGGATGTGTGAAGATCCATGTTGAGTTTCTATTTTGTCATTCTTCCAATCATAATAATTTTTAACCCTTCTGCTGTCTCACTATGCGACTGTTACAATAATTTGATTAAATTCTAATTTAGAAGTCAGTGCACTTAATAGTCAAAATTAAAAAAAGAAAAAGATCTACAAAATAATAGTAAGCTAACTCCATGATCAAAGTTCTAATTATATGAATAAAAAGATCCACATAGTTCATTTTTTCACTTCAATGATCTTTTAAAATTCTACCACCAAAGAGTTTTCACGTACTATGGTAAAGAGAGCAATTTCATAAGTATGATTAAAGTTTACTCAATTTACATACGTTTAGAATTTGTACGTACTAGTCTTTTACGTGAACCTAAACGTAGCTAGCTTCTTGTACAATTTCACCAAAAGTTCAATTTTTTTATTTTCAAAAGATTATTTCAAATTCAATGTTACAGTTGATCCACTGGACCGCTTATAATTCCAATCAAGGGAGTATCATATAATTTCAGAGCAACTTTTTTTCCCTACTCCTGTTGCTTAATTCAAGCTAATATGAATGACAATTATGGTACAAACCAAAAACATGTAGACCCCCCAATGCAAAAACAAGAGCTTCCACACACTCTCCATCTTTCACCAGAGATCAGCTTCATCAATCTGGGAAAGATAATGAATCAAACACATCTTCTAGGCCTCCTCAATTGTGACTTGTTTGGTCTCTCTCAATACAGCTTGTTAAACCCAGGAGGCGGAGAGGACTCCCCTAACTTGGGCAAAAAAGTTTCCCTTTCAAGCGAGACTTGGAGACTTGTCATGACCCTAACCAAGGACACCCAAATAAAGGGTGCGCAACAAAAGGCGTAGCCAAACACGGCCAAAGCTCTCACAACGCCGTCCGAGTACCAAGGGAACGCCATGAACACAAGTGATCCAAAGATCCCAAGCCAAGGAGCCAAAACGGGAAGCATTGGCAGCAGAAAGGTATTGATGGTTATGGAGGAAAGTGCAAATGAACCAAGCAAATATAGGGACCAGCCTAAATATGGATGAACCGTGTGAGGAATAATAAAGAATGGCAAAATGTAGGCTGCAATTATGGACCAAATTGCTACTAGTTTGAGGCCAATTTGTATCAATGTGATGTTCTTATCTACTCGCCGGTAACAAAGCTTAGAAATATTAGGTCTTGCTAGACGTGTCATTGCTATTATTCCAAGAAATATTAGTGATTGGATTAGTATCACTGGCATTTCACTTTCATACCTGTTGCAAAGAGAAAAATATTAGTCCTTGATACTGCTGCATGTGATAGTACCACATTTGTGTCAAAGCAGTAAAAGTATAACCAAATTAAGGTTTACACTGTCTAATAAATAATTAAAGACCTGTACTTAAAATTTTCTATATAAGACTCTTGTAATTGTAGTGATTTGTTGAATGTGGTAAAAGTAGAGCAAAGGAGTATATATATATATATATATATATATATATATATATGATTTGGATTAGTTAAAAATTTGGAACTTTGTTAAATGAGTATACAGGGGAAGCTTCAGAGAAGCTGCTGATATGACATTAGTGAAAGTGTCCAAGGCAATAATTCAGATAGCAGGAATTGTTTGTTTTTTATTTCTTACCCAAGTGTTTGACGACGTTGGTCATGCCAGGAAATGCCTAATGGCAAAACTGGCCATGACCACCAATACCATGGCTTCAACCATGGTGCCCCTGGGAAAGTGATCACACTGTTTGGTCCGCAGGGCACGCTCCAGCGTAGTCTAAGATCTGGAACCACCAAAGGTTTGAAATGTCATTACTTTACAAAGTGAACATATATAGTAAATTCTCATTGGTGAAAGGATTAATATTGTTCTGTTTCACTTACAATAATAAGAAGCATCCATTTGGTAGCCCAGAGGAAGTCTATAAGTTCCATTGAGCCTGGTGCCATTAGTAGGTTGATGGAACATTGGCTGATCAAGCAAGTGAGGGAAATAGCTACATATAAAACCTTGGTCTGCACCATCTGGGTTCTTTCTCCCAATTTCCAACTCATGTACCATGTCCTTGAACACCTTCATTGATGGCTGAAAATACCACGTGGAATTAAAATTAAGAACTAAAATTGAGAATGCAAGCTCACAATCTATAAAATTCACTTGGAGAAGTAATAATTGCTAGAAAGGTATTCTACAATATAAGCTAATAGCTTTGTTATTACACGTTTTGCCAAAACAGGGGAGTCAAATAGAGCTACATAATTATGTGTCTGTTTAATTTATGTTTCCAAAATCAGTGCATCAAGGAATAAGATATAAAATGCTACCAATTGTTGAAAGTAAAAACAATAAAGAGAAAGAGACCCAATCGATGACCATAGTCAATCCCAACAGTACTATATGTAACAGCATTAAGTTTCATAAGCTCAAAAGGGAAACAGGTAAAAGGGTCATGAATAATTGTAAAGTGGTACATATATTTTATACCTGCAACACAAAGAGACCAGTGTGGAAGATGCAAGGGTTATGAAAACAGCACAGAATTGTCCACATTGGAACAATTCGTCGGTCTTATTGAGGAAAAGGTTGTCAGCATCGAGCATGACTACCCTCTCATACTCTACTAAGCTCCACGCGTAAAGCTTATTCAACGTTAACTTGAACCTCCTATCAAAGTTGGCCTGGTTCTTGTACGGATTGTTCATATTTTCAACTCTCACTACCTTCGCTCCATCTTCCTGTTCCCTGCACCAATCACATAATAACAAAACTCATCATGCCTCGTGAAAATTATTTATAAAGAAGAAAGGGTTTATTCTTCATAAGTGACGCGTCGTGTTAAATTCATGATGTTACAAAGGAAGCCTTCTTTCTGAAATGTCACTGCACGGACAGACAACGACATGGTTATAAATTACCCAACAGTTACTGTTCCTGAATTGCTTAAGGTCGGCAATGGCATAATGAACATTAACCAAAAACACGCCATGGAAATTGGCAATGACAACCAATGAGGCCCGCCGAAATCTGGGTTTCAACTAATAAGGACCTGCCACGTGTAGTCAATGAATTACATTATTATGAAGCATCATATCCCTTACTTATGGAAACGAGTCACGACCATGAATGGCAGTGATTGACTGGGTTCATACATGTTTTACCATATATATATATATATACTCTACTTATCCACATATGTTTTAGGAAAAAAGAAGAAGAAAGAAAAAAAGAAAAAGAGATTGGGCAGCGAGACTCACAGAGCTTGAACCCAGCGAAGTGGAACGTCGAGGGAAGCAATGACGACGAGATCAGCATCGACGTGGAGCTTGGCGAGCGATCTGATCAAGACGCGTGTCGCCACGTAGAACTCGTAGTCCCTCGGAGTTCCCATGTACATCATCGTCGCGTATGCGTTGCTGTGTCGACCCGTGGGCCTCTCCCTCTCTAGCCCCGACGCCGTCGTTCGGCATACCACCATGAACACCACCAAAGTTCTCAAAACTGCTCCAAAGCCGCCATATTTTTCCCTCCTCCAATCCATTTTTCTCTCTCCTCTAAGCCTTTATCGCATTGTCAAATTCTCATAACCATAAACACATACATATTTATATTATGTATACATATAATATGTATTTAGAGAGAGAGAGAGGGGAAGAGTCTCGGAAACAGAGTACGGAACGAGGGAAGGCTTTTTAGAAGAAGAAGCTGGATGGGGGCAGACACCTTATAGGTAGCTTTTTTAGGTACGGCTGACGTAATGAAGGAGTTTGACAGACTTAGAATCTCAACCGTTAGATGTATTTATTTGGCAAATTTTAACGGCTGTGGCACGTAAGTTACTAACGAATCAGGAATGCGAGCCAGTTTTATATTTTAATTGTTTTTGTTTGGGTTATGTGGTGGAGTACTGAAACTGGTGGAGCACTGGAAAAAACACTTCTTTTTTTTCTTTTCTCGCTCACATATTTTGGTAATCAACGCCACGGTCCTCTTTCTCTTGTTTTATACAAATGACCTTGTATAGATATATATTCAAGGGAATTTAATTTGTGTATATTACTAAGAAATAAAATTGAAGAAAACAAAGTTGTTTATAATGGTATTTAGCTAAATTACAAATAACTTATATACGTACGGCAAGAACAATTTTTTAATTTTTTCACTATGAAAACTACATAGTAATATAGACATGTCTGTATCGTATATAAACATTGACAGCAATGTAGACATTTGGCATCCGGTCGATACTCATCCTATAAATAATTCTATTTTATTAGTTACATCGGATGCCAATTGTCTAATATTGGATGACAGGAGAAGTTGTTGGATTGAATTAAGTTCCTCTCTAACAGTAATTCATTTTAGCAAAAAATATATAGACAAAAACTACATTTTTTAAAATAAATAAAATAAAGGATGATAACTTATAATAAAAATTTCATAATGATGTGACATGTCCTAATTGGGTTGATGAATTATATATAATGAATAAAATTAAAATATAACTTTTTTGATATACTAGAGAATGAAAATTTAATACATTATTTATGTTTTAACATAATGTGTCGAATAGTTGTACTTATAAAATTTATTAATCCATTATATATAATCAATAAATGCATATCATATCATTTATATTGCAATATAAATTATAATAAATAATGGTATTTAATAAATTAACACCTCCAAACTTTGTGTGCATATGAATAATTTTTAATGCACGTGGAAATTAATTAGTATTGGGAATTTATTTTTAAGGTACATAACACATGCAAATTGGCCACGACAGTACTTAGAAAATGTTTTATGTTGTTTTTTTGTACGCATGTACGGATAGCATGGATGCTGCTACTATTTAGCTCAACTTGTTAGATAGGCAAGTGGGTAATAATAAGTTTGTATAATTATTGTATGAAATGGAAAGGAACTGGTAATTGCTAGCCTATTGGGTTTAATTTATACAACAATTAAATTGTACCACGAGGTTGATTTTCAAGGAAATGGAACCTACTAATGTTGAAAGAGGATCAAATCAAACTTGACTGCATACAATAACTGTATAGTTATTTTTATTTCCTATATATATATATATATATATATGTTATTTGATATCAAGTTGTTCAATAAAATTTGTCACGGGCCTTTCAAGGCCCATGAACATGTACATAGGACCAGTGATCACGTCAACCTTCATGGCGCGTTGTGGAAAAATAATGAAAGAGGAGCTATCGATCATACTTGAGAGCACTCAGAGAGAGCAGTACAAAGAGGACTCTACAAGACTTTTAAGTTTAAATTTTTTTAATCAAAGAAGATAAATATGCCTAACATAGATAGTTACATAAAGTATTTAGAAAGAGCTTCAAAGATTAATTGGACGAATTAATTGAAAGGCTACAATTTTTTGCTGCAATAGTAATATTAGTAGTAGAATATGTTGTTTTCGAGCTTACCATGAGCACATGGCATATGTCTCATTAATTAAGTGAAGCATGCACCGTCCATTTTATATAATTAATTAACCTTATCCTAGCAATTCTATTGACATACTAAATATATATAATTTCTTTAGTTTAGGGTTTTCCTAAGTGCATTGCCAAACAAGAATTTATCTATGCATTGTTTTGGTTGCTGAGTTTTAAAATTTTGAGACCCTAACGATTGACATAATAGTACAAATCCTTAAATTATGTCGCACGTTGAAAAAAACAAGAACAAGTGCAAGCCCCAAGACGAAGATTTTTAAGAAATACAGAGCATATATATATATTTTAATGGAAACAAAGTTTGGCTAATGTGTCCATTAAAAGTTTCTTTCTTACTTGGATAACTCCAACATAAAGTATTACCAAAAAAAAAAAACTCCAACATAAAGCTATTGTATGAGAAATACAGAGCGATATATTGAGAATCATATATATATATATATATAAAAACAATATTATTCGGTGGATGATAAAATAAAAAAAATAACATGTATTTTTTTATTAAATATATATTAATAAAATATTTTTCAATCAAACTGTCAAAATCCTTAATATTTGAATTATATATATATAGAAAGCAATATTATTAAATACACGATGAAACAGAATAAATAACGTGTAATTTTTTATTAAATATAAAAATCTATATTAATAAAATACCCATCGATCAAACTACCGAAGTCTTTAATATTTGATCGAGAAGTGCATTGAATAGTTGTGAGCCTCCACAAAAAATAACATACATTATTTTTTTTTTTACTGTGTATAATATAATAAACAATATCGTTCTCTATATCATTTTTTATATATACAGATATAATTAATATATATATAAATATGTTAATATTAGATACCCATATGAATACGATCAAGGTGCAAAACAAGGGAATATGAGATGTAATATGCCTTCTAAATCCCAAGGATATCCGTAAAAAGCTTGTAAAGCCTTTGTCACGAAGTTGGATTAAATTAGTCATTAAACTAGAAGCTCCGTCCCCACTGTCGTCGTCGCATGAGAAGGTTTACTCAGATAAGTTCAGCTAGTCCCTTGTGATTCACCCAAAATAAAATCTAAACCCTTTTGTGTCTTTGTAATTATAAAATAGATTGATAATCATAGCTGTAACTTTTTGCTCCCATCATTTGGTGGGTTGGACTGATTCTTCCAAGGGGATCATAGAGAAAATGATTGGCTGTATATGTGTCCATGTGTTAATTAAATGGTACATTACGATTTAATAACATATTTCTAAAAATAATAATAATTAATATCCCTTCATTTTGGAAAGAATAATTAAAAATAAAATATTCTTTACAATTTATTGGACCGATGTTGCTTATAATTGTAGTGGGCTCTACTGAGATTGTTGGGCTAAGCAATGCCAATAGCCCAATATAATAATGACTCGTGGCTTCAAAGTTCGGTGGTACAATAAAATACGAGGGCCTCAAGAATTTTCGAAAGCCAATGTGTACCGTGCTTATCTATAATTTTTTTTCTCAGGCACAATTAATTCAGATAGTTTTGGATTTTAGTTTTTTTTTATAAATTTATTTATAATTTATATTTAATAAAAAATTCGCAAACCATGTACATGACAAAGCTGGTAGTAGTGCAGGGAATTTGGATCATCTTGTTTATGTAAATATATGGACTTGCAAACAAAGTCCCATTGAAAAGTGACGCCAACATATACGCCAATATTGTACCAAAACCATTAGTGTGCCATTAAAGTCAGACCTGGTCTTTCACATTACAAAATCAAAGACTCTTTTGGTCATGATGCTAAAGTAATTAAAACAGTTATTTTATATAGGATTTAGGGTCAGTGATGCAGCCACCAACATTATTTTCGCAACATGCATATAAACTTTTGTGATCTACTACTAGTCTACGAGTATTCTACCTTTTGTAAATGATTCTTGGGACCCATATTATTTAGTAAATGATGCTTATAGGCCCTACATGATGAACATTAAACAAACGTAAGTCGACCAATTGCACAGCCATTGATGATGACTATGATCAAGGCCCTTATTGGAGAGCTTGATCCATCACCACCTCCAGTGGCCGCAGACCATACCAAACGACACAAACATATATATGTTGTTACATAAACTAGTGGACCTGACATGTACACGCTATACAACTTATGTTTTTTCTTTTCGATTTAGTTGTCGTTCGGACCAGCTTTGCACGCGTCGGTCTGATCTTAAAAGGAGTCGAATTAGTGATTTTTAGAAACCAAATCCAAGACATGATAATTTGAGCTACCCTTCACGTTACGTCATACAATTAATTGCTGAATTATGTAGCTAAGAATACCTTAATCACCAACCATATTGATATTGACGTTGATTTTGACTTTATCTATTACTAAACCTTCATTAGGACAAAAAACTTGTCTTGCAGCTATATAGCTAGCCATTGCTTGTATCTGTACGTAAATCAATACTAATGATTTTCCATAAATATATCACAGAAAAATTGGACAATTTTTTCAATGTGCTGAGCATATATATACATATATGATCTCTGCATTAAGAGGAAAATCAAAAGGGACATTAATGATAAAGATGGAGAGCCATAGCCATACATGAAGTCTGGGATCAAAGAGCAGTCATGGACAGTGTATACAAGCTATCCTGATGATGATCATCATGATCAGACGGCTGTAAGCCTTGCGATCTTCTGACGTGGGCCACTCTCTCTTGCACCAATCGCAAAGCCCGATCCAATCTACTCCTGTTGCTGCTGCTGTTGCCGATATTGACATTATGATCTGGTACCTCTCTCCGATCAAAAGCTATGCGACCCAATTGGAACAAGAAGAGCCTCGATGCATGGAGTAGATCGGAGTAAGTCTGACGGACCAATTTGAAGCTGAAACAGAGTTTGAGCATAAATGGCAACACCAAACTAGCCACCATGGGGGTCAGAGTAGTGTGCGATGAGTTCGAGAGCAGCTTGAGCTTTGCTAGATAAGCCACCATTTGCATCCCCATGAGGTCTAATTGAGTTATGTCTGCACTGGATCTCAATTTTTCTCTCAAACTCAGAGACCAAGTATTGCCTAGCTTGTGAGAACAACACGGTGCTACTTATATTATGCTCCACAAGCTACCAAACGGTCCAAACCTATGAATAGAGGATAGAATATAAAGCACCGGAAAAAAAAAGGTGAAAGCGGACAGATTAAATTAGTTAAAAATGTTTGTTATTAATTATTATGCTTTAATAATTACCTTTCATTATCGCATAAATATTTTAAAATCCAAAATATAAAGAGAAAGTACTCCTCCGCTATATGAATGCCACACAACACTAAGAAACAGTAATGCCTTGACGTGATCAATTAAATGACGTAGTTTGCAAAAAAAAAAAAATTGAGATATTCCTTCTTTTTTTTTTCTTTGCACTTTAAGTTTTCTTTGTTTTTTTTGGTGAAACTTACCCTTTAAGTTTGATAAAGTGGAATTTGCATAGTTAAATATTGTCCATGGATTTCATGTTTCTGTATAATAAGACTTCAGTGATTATATAAAATTTTTAACTTTTTTTTTTTTGTTAGTATAGTATATAGCATAAAAAAATTTGCTTAGAGTTAACTAAAAAGAAACATAATTAGTCACAATTGTACAAATAAATTTATGTTAATAACACTATGCTTTGCATTGAGAAAATAATAATGGAGGAAAGGGATCGGAGTTGATTAGATTTACAACTATAATTATTAAAGAAATGTTGGGGGCCACAATTTTTGGATAAATGGACCACTTTTCTGTTATTGGTTACAAATGTTGAGGGCCTCTTGGTGGAATTTAAAGTGGTTAACATAATGATGCTGCATGCATATCATATCGGAACACTATCTTGAATGTAGACTATATAGTAAACTCTGTAGGACCCCTCATATATATTATTGTTCAAAGGAAATTTCCTCGAAATTTCAGTGTCTTTATTTTTTTATTTTTTGGACCACCATGGAAGTATCTGTTCCAAATATGATATATTTTTGGAATTTTTCATGACAATGAGCATCACATGAACATTATTTGAATCCCCCACCCTCAATATATATATATATATATATAACCTAATTTCTTTACCTAAAAAAATATTATTTCTTCTTATATTATATTTAAATAATATAAACTAATAAATAAATGCCACATACTTTAATTGTTTAAAAAAAGAAAAAATATAATATGAGCATGAATAGGATTTCGACTATTTATAGTCATCTTTCATAATTATTGTAAGCACAATTTATATCTGACACTTATTAATTACATGAATGACTCCACTTTTAATATTCATATAAAAAAAGAGTTATTTTCGTTAATTAATTTATGAAATGACATGCATTATAGCCTTGTTTTGTTCCTTAATATTCATTCATTTATTTCAAGCATTTATTTAAATAAAAATGTTCTTAAATACATTTTTTTATAATATTCTTAAATACATTTGAATAGTAAGGTATTTGTATGAAATTGTAAACGATGCACATTAATTATAAATATATAATATATTATACATAAAAAAAAAATTGTTGATGTACCATTATTATATAAAAATGTTGACGCAGCATTAGATAAGTTTTGGTGATGGTGGAAGAGACAATGAAACTATAGTTTTGTGGAGACACACATGTTGAAATTTCCTTATTACTGCTGTTTGTGCTGCTAGAGGTCCACCAAACAGACCTTTATTGAATCAAAAATCAACTGTTCCTTTCATTTATTTATTTTATTCTATGTCAAACAAATTATTTTATTTATTTATTTTTGTACAAAATTAATAATTTTCTTTGACTAATGCTATTTTTTGCAATTTAAGATCAATGGATGGGTTTAATATCACTAATATACACCGGGCGTGGAGGAAAAAAGTTTTCATCACATTTGTGAGAGTTGTAGTTCAATCTTGTAAACGTTATTTTTCGTGTACTTCGGTTTAGTTTGAATCCCAGTGGAGGGAGATGTTAGGTAAATTTCTCTCTCTACAAAATTACAATTTGAAGCGTAAGAAAGCTACCCACTAACACAATTTTAGGCTGATGAGATCACCTTTTTATTCATAAAAAAAAATTAATATCACTAATATGATGCCAAATTGGATTATAAAATTACATAATTATTCTTTTTTTTATAATTATAAGGATAATAATCATTTTTTTTACAAAAATTGAACATTTTTATTGATGGGTTTTTTTGAGAGTGGATCTAAGCCCGACCCATATGTCACCTCAAAGATTTTTTTTTAAATTTTTCGATGCCATATATTTTTGTACATGTTTAAATTTTTTTAATCAATTTTTTTATAATTATTATTTTAATTAATTTTTAAATAAAAAATCAAATATATTCTTAATAAATTTCATCGTTCATTCATTATAAAGGAGTAAATTCGTTGTTAATTCATCTATAATGAAGTAGTTTATCGCTGAAAATGATTCATTGTTATTGACAAAGTGACCTTTAGCTGTAAATTTTATCAATAACAAAGTAATTTTTAGCAACAAAATAAATTTTAGCGATTTCGTCGCTAACGAAGTGAATTTTAGTGATGAATTTCATCACTGATAAAGTAATTTTTAGCGCGAAGTAAGTTTTAATAACGAATTTATTACTGATTTTTTAATTTTTTTATTTTAAATTTTAATTTTTATAAACTTTTTGATATCTATTAAAGTTTATCATGATTATTTTTATTTCAATCTATTTTTTTCTTTTTGTATAATTATTTAAAAATTTTAAATATATAATTAAAAAATATTTTAATAAATTATAAAAATATTAAAAATAATTCATCATTTAAAAATAAAAATGCTATCATAATTTTAAAATAAAATAATTATTTTTTAAAAAATAGATTAAAAAAATTAAATGGCAATGGACTGTAAATGAGTATGCCCTCAAAAGATTTTTTTATTTTTATTTTTTTTTTCTGATTGATGGGTTTTTTCTGAGAGTGGATCTAAGCCCGACCCCAACGATTTTATTTTTTTCTGGACCAACAGCCCAAATCATACATGGGTCCCATTGGCCCAAACCACCCACACAGAGGAATAATCTGCTGCAGCGCGTAATACGAAAATTCCTAAGGTTCAAAACGTGTCATAAACTTAATGGAATTGAATGGTCAACCTAAGTTAAAAGTAAAAGATCGTGAACACCCCCGTAAGCAGAATCGGACCCAAACCCCTAAAACCCCAAACCCCAGCGTTTGAACTCAGCAACTTTCAAGGACGCTCTGCGTAAAATGCGAGTCTCAGCAAATCCTAAACGCAGAAAGAGAGAGACCAAGTAACAAAGAAGATGAATGAGGAGCAGGAAGGACCGCCCAATAGAGAGCTTTATGCACTGCTTCACTTATCGCCGGAAGCCTCCGATGAAGAAATCCGAAAAGCTTATCGGCAATGGGCACAAGTATATCACCCTGATAAATACCAAGCTCCCCATGTATGTATATGAATACCCTTCTTCTTTATTCTTGCTTTTTTAATAGAATTGTTGATTGTTTTTATCGAACTCTTCCTTTTATTGGGTGAGTGCTGCATTGTTATGCATTTTTTTGTTTTTTGTTTTATCAGAATCTTCCTTTTATTGGGTGGGTGCTGAATTTTTATGCATTTTTATTTTTGGGATTCGCTGTGGGATTTAAGTGATGGGACTGCAAAAGTTGCATCTAATTTGGTGTTGTGAATTTGTGTTCCGAAGGGTTTATAATAGTTAATGTGTTGTGGTTCTATTGAAGACATTGCTTTTAAAGGTCAATTCTTGTTTGAACTTGTTGAGCTGTGTTTTTTACTGAACAAAATTGAATAAAAAACGATGCTTTTTTTGTTTGGAACTTGAGTTTGGCATTGGAATGTGGTTGCTGCTAGTTGGCACCAATTTAAGCATTTAATTCTCTATTTCAGATGAAAGACATTGCGACAGAAAACTTCCAACGGATATGCGAAGCGTATGAGATATTATCAGATGAGAATAAAAGGCAAATATATGACATTTATGGTATGGAAGGATTGACTTCTGGTTTGGAACTTGGTCCAAAGCTGAGCAAAGCAGAAGAGATTAAAGAACAACTTGAGAAATTAAGGCAAAGGAAGGAACAGGAAAAGATCTTTGCACACTTCCGACCTTCTGGTACTATTCTGGCAAATATGTCTCTGCCAGACTTTCTACGTGGTGATGGCATCATGAGAGGGTACATCTCAGTTTTGTTTGTTTTATTATTATCTTTATATAATATATACCTATTTCCATGTCTCTTAATGACCTTGGAATACTCTTTGACTGTATTTCCTGAAAAAAGTATGCCAATTTATACGGGCATTGCAAACAGACACATGCAGACAAATATTACATACTTGTCATAACTATGTCCAATTCATAAGGCATGTAATTATGTGAATTTTTCTTTTTTAATGAAGTTTTGTATATTATAATGCTTAATGTTTCATCTGGAAACTCATGTGTTTATATACATACATGTCAGAATGGCTATGACAAGTGAAGTTCAATCTCAGATATCAAAGCTCAATACCCTAGCAATTGCTGGAAATTTGGAAGTTAAAGGAAATTCTGGTGGAGGAGCTGCTACTATTGTGTTTAGGCATCAAATTTCTTCAGTTTCTTCCATAGAATTAGTGGCAACTGCTGGTTTACATTCAGTTATTGGGGTTCAGACATCACGGTAGGCTTATTGCATTTTGTAGGCAGTTAAATTTTCAGCATTTTACTGATCTAATTTTACTATATCACTTCTTTGCCCAGTCACACTTCTTTAAACTCGACTGCAACAATGGGGATTGCAATGTCTTTGAGAGATGGTTCATTGAATCTCTCGAATTCCTGGACGCGCCAACTGTCCGAAACTGCAACTGGAGTTGTAAGCTCTTTGATTTTTCTTCTTTTTTCCATCGTGGCTCATTCTACCCTTTTACTTTTTCTCCTATTTTATGTAGTTGGCCAGAATTATGATTACTGATTTGTAGAAAATGGTAAAATGCAGTTAAAAAACATGGGAGATGGCATAATTTGTGGAGAAAAATGAATAAAGTAAATGGTCTGGAAATGGCTTGGCAACTTTAGGTGTAAAATATGTCTGGTTGATTGCAAGTTGAAAAAGAAAACTAAAAAAACGCGAGTTTGAAGTTTTGGTTTTTATTTGTTTCAGCTACTTTCTCACTGCTAATCTCTTTTAATTGTTTTTGGGTTTTCACCTACTTTTCTAACAGATACAGCTTGCTTTAGGCCCAGAGTCATCTATTTCAGTTGGATGGCAAAGGAAAGAAAAGAAAAATTCTGCTGCTGGAGAAGTGAAGGTACAACTCTTCCCTGCTAACTGGATGTATCTTCTTTTAGAATGTGACTCAAAGCTAATATTTCTAATATAGTTTATTTATTGATTTTTTTTTAAAAAATACAGCTCTTTTCTGTCCTATAAAAACTACACTTTTCTTAAATTCAAACTTCAGGTTTTCTTGTCCCTCAAACTGGCCCATTTTCCTTAAGCTTGTTTATCAGTTGATTGAGTTCTATTTTGCCTATTCATTCATATTGTAGTGCTGCAGTTTGGCACAGGTTCTTTTGGAGCATCAGCTAATTATACTCATCATTTTTCCTCCAAATCTCATGGCCGTATTGCAGGCAGAGTTGGGAGGTATGCAAGATGTAGAAAATAATCTCATACCAGATCAATTTTCAAATGTCTTTGTTGTATATTTTGATACAATCATAATAAGAATTCCGCTACGTAATATCTCCAATTGAGGTAGTGCTAGTCTGTGCATTGCATATCTTTATGCAAGTCTTGTGTTGACTTTATTCATTACTGTTGCAGCACTGCTCTTGAAATTGAAGTTGGTGGAGGGAGGAAGTTATCTAAATTCAGCACTGTTCGAATGATGTACTTAATAGGAATTCAGGCAATTGCAAGCACAAAATTCATTGATTACTTTATGTTATTGCTTATGCTTTACTGTCTGGTGGCAACTACATGGTGAAGCCTGATAGCTGGAAATGATAAATCACTAATTTATTTTCATACTAGCTTTTGTCATGAATTTTTTCAATTGCTGTCATGAACGCACTTAAATTTTATGATAGTATGACATCCTTGTTAAACTTATTCTTGTTTTCTTTAAATATTAAATGTGTTGGTCATCAAAGATAGTCATTTTTCTTGGCAGGGTATCTATTGGAGATTTGAATTGCATCGCGGGGGGCAAAAGTTAATTGTTCCTGTAAGAATAATCTCATCCTTTTAACTTGCTGGGGTCCTCTATTTATTTGAGGCAATAGTACAAGTTGAGCTTTATTTGGCATATTTATTAGTAATTTGCCTATTCTGTCTGGCACTTGGAATAATAATCTTTCCCAGGTTTAAGCTTCTGTTATTGCTTAACTAATCTTGTTTCTGTTTTCTATCATGGCCTTTTTGAAAAAATAGGAAAAATAACTAAATCATGTTAAAGCTTGCTAGGCTTATGACTTTTGAGTTTTGATTATTGCTAATGTTCTATACATGCAGATTTTGCTTACAAGGTATTTAAGTCCTGCGTTTGCAACTGGAGCACTTGTAATTCCATCATCAATGTACTTTCTACTCAAGGTTATAGCCGTTAACCCACTACTATTTTGAATATCTGTTTAGCAGTTTGAGTATTTCTTAACCTTTAATCTTATGTCATATCTGTATCCTTTCTGTTTGCTTGCAGAAATTCATTTTCAAACCATATTACTTGAAGAGGGAAAAGCAGAAGGCTTTACAGAACATGGAAAAAACTTCTGCTCAGGTATGATTTCTCATATGCCTGGCCTATTTGTGGTTCATGCAGCGCTTTTTGATCAGCATTCTTACATGCATAACTTCTGCTAGAAGAATTATAAGTTGCTGTAATTCATCATATAGGTGAAAGAGGCAAGAGCAGCAGCAGAGAAAGCTCAGAAGTTGCTGCAAAATGTAGCCAACAGGAAAAAAGAGCGGCAAATAGAAAGAGATGGACTTGTAATAACTAGAGCAGTATATGGAAATGGCAAAGCTTTGAAGAAAAGAGACGAATCCGCAGAAGCAAACTGTGAATGGGATTCACAGTTCATTGACGTTACAGTACCTCTAAACTTCCTAGTCAGTGATTCTGGGCAACTCAAGGTATGTGTTAGTGTCACCACAATCCTAGTGTCTGCTTTAGTATTTTCTTAATTCTGGTTGTTGAATTGAATGCAATTACGCTGAGTGCAGCTTCATGAAGGAGTAAAGAAATCAGGTATCATGGGTTTTTGTGACCCATGTCCTGGAGAACCTACGCAGTTGTACGTGGAGTACACTTACGGTGGAGGCAGATATGAGGTATCAGACTCTTCCTCCTCCTTCATTTTCCTTTTCCTATTCGAAAAATGAAAGCTAGTCTTGGTAGTTAGTTGTATGTATGTCTTGCTCTAGTCTTGGTAGTTAGTTGTATGTATGTCTGACTCGGAAGGTAATTGGGCATCAGGTGGTGGTGGATGACTATGGCGAGTTGTTGATACCTCAGGAAGGTCACAGAATTTGAATGCCATCAACCGGGCCGGCTAAGAGGGTAGGAGAAGGCCCACACAATTTTTTTGCGACAAAAAAAACACCTTTTATATTTAGTTTTCGTTAAAGAAATATAAAACGTTTATGTTTACAATTAACATATTTGATCATTTTTTTTGTTATGACTTGTAATTAATTTTTTATTGGACATTTCAACCTATTTTAATTTTTATATTGCAATAATTATTTAAAATTTATAAATGCAAACAAAATTAATAACATTACTATGCACTTTTACAATTTTGTTTCTAACATAAGTTACAAACTGAAACTCATATTTTAAACATAAGTTATAATACTATCAATTTAATAACAAAATACAAAATATTTTGTATCTATTATCCAAAACGTTCTCTTTCTTTTGACTATTTTAGTCCTTTTCTAAATAATGCAAATATTCATAAAGCATATTACATAAAAGATGCAAAATCTTTTTTCACCCACATAAAATGCAGAATTGCAAAACATAATAATTTCCAAAGACATAAAACGAAAACCATAGTTAACTTGTCATTAACAAATACAAAAGACAGATATTTCCAAAGACGTAAAACACAAACCCTAGTTAACTTGTCGTAAACAAATATAAAAGACAGATACAATGTAGCCTTGGCAAAGGTCATTTGAGGGAGTTTTCAATATCAATCACAAACCGATACTTGACATCTTTCTTAATTAGCCTCTCAAGTGCTTCATTTGCGTACTGAATTGGAATAACTTCTATATTTGGGTAAATTTTGTTTGCAGCACAGAAGTCAATCATTTCTTGCGCGTCTTTTGTACCACCAACTCCACTGCCTGTAATGGTCTTCCTACCTGATTTATAGGTCATAAAGTCAATCAAATACTTGGAAGATTTACATTACCTTAACCCAACTTAGCGCTATTATTTATTTTTAATAGAAAGTAAATGAATAAAACTATGAAAATTATATAAAAGAATTTCTAGTACCCAAAATAAGGCTTCCAGGATTCAATTTGATTTCTTTTGGGAACCCCACCAAGACCAGCACACCAGCAGTCTTCAACAGTGACATGTATTCATCAAATGAGTGCTCTCCAGATGCTGTGTCAATGATAAAGTCCACTGACTTAGCTAGACCCTGCATACAATATTACATGAATAATGAGTATGTCCCATTACAAGCAGTCATTGAGCTGTATATAAAGCTTAATTGATTACTGTTTAAATACCTTCATCTGTTGTTGGTCAGATGAGAGTACAAATATGTCTGCACCAAGCACATCCAGAGCTTCCTGTTTCTTTGATATGCTTGTGCTGAAAATTATCACTTTCAAACCAAAAGCCTTCCCAAACTTGACTGCCATATGGCCAAGACCACCAAGTCCAACGACTCCTAGTGATTTACCTGGTTGGTTCATCTTATGGCGTATCATCGGAGAATAAACAGTAATCCCGGCGCAAAGCAGAGGCGCTGCTGAAGCCAAGGGGTAACCATCCGGTATCCTATAGCAGTACCTGTACAAGATCAAGACCAAATATTAATACCCTTCATATTTTCTGAAAAAGAATCACACACACATACACACACGTATATATATACCTCTCATGTACAACAATGTAATTGGAATAACCTCCTTGTGTGACAGTACCATCCACATCAATGCCAGAGAAAGTGTAAACTGGTTCTTTTTCACAACAAACTTCTTGGCGATCTTTACAGTAGTCACATTCTCTGCAAGAGTTCACATAAGTTCCAACACCAATATGGTCACCAACTTTGAAGCGCTGGACACTGGAACCAACAGCTTTCACAATCCCAGCAATTTCATGTCTGGCATTTATGCAAACACTATTAGTCCAATGAATGGAACTGGGAATTAATAGTATGAATTTTAGTCTTCAAAATTATTATATATATATATATATATATAGATAGATAGATAGATACATCAATGTTTTCTCCATATAATACATACCCGGGCACAACAGGATACATGGTGTCTCCATTTTTGTTTCTGGTCCAAATTACATCAGCATAACACACTCCACAGTGCGTAATCTTTATGGAAACATCGTCACTTCTAAGAGCCCTGAATAGTCAACCAAACAACTGATTTAAATTAACAAATCATCAAGTAAATAACAGACAAATCCATGTATTAAAGTCCCCAAAAGACACCTAATTAAGTTGGCTGAGGTTGTTTCTAATAGAAGTTCCTTGGTTCCATTCAAGATTTGTGTGTCATAATTTGGAATACTTTCCAAACAAGCAAATATATATATATAGAGAGCTGTTGCGATGTATATATATATATATAGAGGGTATCATGCAATTGTAATACTTAAAAACTTAATGTTTGCTTCAAGAAAAAGACTTTAATTCCTTAAATTTCTGGTTCTAATTGAAAATTATACATATATATATATATATATAAATATATATATACCTACGGCTGAATTTGAAGGGGGATAGAAGTCCAGATGAATCTCTTGCTGCCCAAGCAAGACAATCCCCGTTCCCAACAGTACTATCGGAGCTCATTGCTGACCTCTACTCCACCTAATTAAAAAGGTTTTAAAGCATGAATTAATTATCAAATGTTAAAAAGTAATTAACGAAAACGGATATAGTATGTATATAACCTATATATATATATATATATATATATATATATATATGAACATGTATATATTTGATCAGTAAGCTCACTTACAGTGATATAAAGAAAGAAAGAAGCTAAGATGAATGATGCAGAGCTATATAGGAGATCCTATTATATGACAATCAATTAATGATCACCATTTTACATATATATATATATATATATATACACACACACACACACACAGACTTGAAGCTAACTTATTGTATATGACGCATGCATATACGTGGGCACTGCAGTCTACATATATGGACTCCCTTGATAAATCCCATACAACATATGACAATCATCGTTATAATTTATTATGCAATATCCTATCTTATGGTATGCTGTGTACGTTTGCAGCCGCCAATAAAATAAGTTAAACCAAGTTACAGAAATAATATGACCATATCACTATGGACTATACTACATATATTTTATATTTTATCCCTTTTCCTTCCTTCATTCCAAGTTTTAAAACTGGTAGTCACCATCTGTAAATTTTTTCATACATGACAAGTATACCCCTACTCATGAAGACTCATTCTTCATGTGTCCCCAGCAGTTGACAAAAACGAGAAGAAAAAAATTTCAATAAAATATACTTGTAATTGCAATTTTTTTTTTTTTGTTATTTTGTTTTCATTTTAAGATAGAACTCAGTCTCAAGGGTATTCTAGTCATTTTGATGGTGTCGCCTACCTCAGGACATTATTATAGTTATGTCAACAACACTTGTAATAACCTTTTTCTTAAAACAATTTCACCAAAAAGAAGAAAAGAACTTTTCCATTTCATGTGCAGTGACGCATGCGTTACTTCCGTCTTACGACGTTCTGTTAATTTTCTTATTTATAATTTTAACAGTGTTCGATTTTTTTTTTATTTTTTTTTTATATGAAATGCAGTATTTGTTAATTTGTTATTCAATGTCAGACTAAAATGAATTAATATAAAGTTCAGAATTGATAACAATGCAACCATGCATATGAATTTTATGCTTTGTCTAACAAAAAATTACTTGTTATACATTAAAAAAAATAAAAAGTTTTGACAAAAAAATAAATATAAAATGTATTTAAAATAAATTTGATTGGGCCCTTGTTTTAGTGAGGGCCTTGTAGCTTGGGTCCTGATGAGAAAACATGACCAAAAATGAGATCGCCGCTTGATGGTTCGAAAGATGCTTCAATTACTGCTTCACAACATTCAGTCATAGCTTTGGAGCCATGGACTCCAACTGCCACGGGCTTGGAGAGAAGCTTCACTCCTTGCTTCCAGTATCTTTTATCTGAAACCATAGCTAATGATTGTAATATATATATATTTATATGCATGGAGCTGGGAAACAATGTGGGTTGGTTTAACAAAGTTGAAAAGCATAGTATTTATATCAAAGTTTCTATTGAACCACTTAAAATATGAAATCTAAATATCTAATTATACCTGGCCCTGTAGATATCACAATGGAATTCTCCAAATCCATCACCCAGTCAATCCAGAGTACAAATCCATGGCATATCCCAGGCTCAGCAAATTCTACCTGTCGGAATTCAAAAACACAATACAACCCCTTTAGTGAAACAAGAAGTGATGCTTTGCCTATATAAAAGTAGCCGTATGATGATTGAAAACAACTGATCTAATTTCTACTTGTAATGATTATTCATGTTTTATTAATCAATGTACCAATCTTCCCTTTGCAATCAGTAACACCCATATCAAATTCCAACATGTATCTTAAAATCTAAGCCTAAATATTCATACCTGGACTTTTCCATGTGATTTGCTTATTGGTTTTGAGAAATCAAACTCCATCACTGTAAATGATTCACTGAGTTTCTGAAAAAGGTTTTGTAACAGTTGCATTAACATAATTTACATATTTATCATCTAAAAGTGGAATTTTACTTTTCCTCTGATAAGAGATTCCATGTAAATTGTTTACCTTGTATTCTCCAGATTGCCAGATAAAACAAGGTAGATAAGGACCCTCTTGTGATTCAGGTAATTCACCACATGCCCCTAAGGTTCTGTTTACAACTGAATGTTCAAATCCTTCAATCTTACACAAGCAGCGACGACTATTCCAAAGATCCTGCATTCAAAGTTACAAATTCCATTACTTCATATGTCATTACAAAATTACCTTACATGCAGGGGAAAGAAGATACAAAGATACTTATTTTTCATTTAGGGTGGGGGACGGGATTGTAGAACAAAACTTACAGGGAGAGACATTGCACAGGCCTTTAGCATCCCTTTATAAGGCAGTATTATTGCATCTTCAGCGAGGACAGAGTCGAGCAATGTTCGTTCCTTCCTTTATCCCAGTCCAAAACAAGAGAGAAGACAACTCAGAGTGATGTCATCTACTATCAATTAAAAGCACCGCATGATCAAATAAAACATACATACTTTATCCCAAGGCCAAATAAAATATGCATGTCAAAAGATACCAATGCTACTAATTACCCAGTCGAAACAATAGTTTATAGGAGTTCAAAACCAACTGCCCCTGAAATCCGCATACCAGATTCAAAGATCTGAATTATTAAGGCTAGAAATTTTGTATAGACAAATTATACTATAAAAGTGAAAAATAATTTTCTGACGTACCAAAACCGTAAATTCTGCCATGGAAGCATACCGTCATTTCCATAATAGAAAGGCTCTCCAATCAACAGGTCAACCTACAGAAGGAACAATGACCTAAAATATTTAGATTCATGATTTATAATTTTGTCAACAGCGAATATAATATGAGGGAAAAATGTTAAAAAGGGAAAGAACAACTGCCATAATGCTTAACCCATGATCAACAACTCTTTCAAGGAATATTAAACCATCCATTAACATAACCATAAAATTTATTATTACTTTTAAAAAAAAAAGAAACCTATTTGGATTAATATAGTATGTCATGTCATCAACATAACAAGTCCACCAGTATGGCCAGATGAAACACGTAAGCATTATGAAAACCTTGCAAAATGGCAGACGAACTAATACGGAAGAAACTCACTTTTCGCTGATGCGTATCATGCATAGTCAAGCATGTTTTCTTCTTTTCAAGAACTTCAACACGATTCATCGAGAAACCATTTGCATCAGCAATGGCTTGCAAATATTGGAGACCCTTGTCCCGCAGCCCGGGAAACAAAGAGATTACATATGAAGTTTTTGAAAGATGTAAAGTGAGAAGTGCTAAATATACATTATCATCTGCAACAATGCACAATGGATCAACTCTTCCCTTCAACTGCAAAGTATCATAATTCATGTCAAAAAAGTAAATTTCTAACATTCAGAAAACGAGGATGATAGAGTCTGTCCTTGTAAATGTAAGTGTGTGCTTGTGTGAGGGGGTGTGTGTGATAGAGAGAGAGAGACTGACTGCATTTCTGATGGCAGTTAACATGGCACTCCTCCATTCAATGTTTCCATAAATTCCAATTCTTTCTGGTGATAGCATGAGCTGGAAATTCCCACCCTTGAAGCCATCAGATGTAACCTCAGTTCTTGGTATTTGAGCATGGAGATTATAAGAGATGCTAGTATCATTATGAACTGCATTCAAATGAATCACTTCATCCTTGGATATGGGGATACCTTTCCCTGGAACAAACCAAACACACTGTTTCCAGTGATCACACCAATCCCCAGCACCTGGTGAAGCATCAAAACTACTTTGTTTATGAAATGAGAATGAAATCAAATAATATTGCACAAAGTATAATGAAAAATGACTATTGGAATAACGTCTACAACTCACTCGTGTTGACTGGCAAACTTATCCACCTAGGGGCAGTAGAATAAAAGATTGTTCCTTCACGATCTAGCTGAAGTATCCACCTAAGCACACACTTCCAGTCACACCAAAGTTTTTATAATGATCTCTAGAAGTGAATATTGTTTCACAAGACTACCATAGCACATAAGAATAATTACCATGAAATAACAGCTTGAACTTGACCGTCATTAGTTGCCTTAATGAGAAGCTTTGTTTCCCCATGACTGTCTGGCCGTTTCCAAAAATCAAATTCAAAAATTTTGAAGGGTTCTGACAGCTGGATGAATTTTAAATTGAGTAGGAACCAATAAATTTTGTCACTTGCAAGGAAGTTTATTGAAGAGTAAATTATATCTTTACCAGCTTCATTTCTTCTCCTATTGGGTCACAATGCAGGGCATATTGTTGTGACTTGGCAGACAGAATGCTATCAAAACCAGTTGGAACAAGATGAATGCCATCGTATGCATTTGTTTCATTACTATATAAATCATGAAGCTTCCACAAGAATGTGCTTTCTACCAACTATGGGATGCAAAGAGAGAGAGAGAGAGAGAGGTAAATTTACTGTGTGTTGGTTATTATTAGATAAATAGAAAATCAAAACTACAAATACAATAGCTATATGCAAGTAAACAGATGAATACTATCGCAATATGAGTTACCCCCAAATAAATAAAGAATAGTAAATTATCTCTTCAATCACCTGGCCATAAGTAGTTGCACGGTACGGCACTGTAACGGGATTTTCCACTAACAGCATATCATGGGCATGTTGTAAAGTTGGGATGAGCCCTTCACCCAATAACTCTGAGTCTAGTATCTCACTAACCTGTAATGAGAAAGCTCTAAAATTTCAAAAGCAATGAACCAAAGTACAGAGAACATGCTTGAAATAACAACACTTTATGAATCCAATACTCTCTCGTACACATTCTTAGCTGATATACTCTTCATTTAATTACTCCATGAAACGTAACAGAAATTGTCAACTTAGTCACCTACTTATGCCGAGACATCCAAACAAATCTTGGCGTTTTACTTTCTCCAAAATAAAAAAGTTACTCCTTTTCTTTATGAGAAAAACAAAAACGTTTTTTTTTTTGCCATCAAAATCCCATTAAGCACTAATGAATATTTTAACATCGTACTTCAGCAGTGACAAATATTATCAATGTTTACAGTATTGCAGTGCGTAAATTGAAAATGAGCTACTCACTAAAACATCTGCACGCGAAGTGATATCGACGCCAAGTTTGAGTTCATCAGAGCGCTTGTTGAAAACACGTATATTCCTTTCCAAAACATTGAAGCGAAGAACTTTTCTCATCAGCTTCACCATTGGAAGGTAAGACTCGCATGCCGTCACAGTCCCCTGAGAATTACAACATGTCGTTGAGTCTCCATAGCCCATTGCCCGTGCAGCCATCATTGACAACAAACCAGTTCCAGCGCTGCAATTGATAATGGGTTTGCATCCTTGGGTGAGCCAACAAGATGGCGGCATACATAAAAGAAAAGACTTTTCCTTTGAATATAAGAGTTACAATGTAATTAAAAGTAACGAGTGAAAAAAAAAAATACCCAATATCAAGCACATGACAAGGATTGGTTATTGTCTTGTCAATGGCTTCGCGGTAAGCTCTGTTTCTGCGAGAATCATTAAGCATGTCCAAATACGACGTGGTAGCTAAAAGGGCTTGCTGGGAATTTTTGAAAATTTCACCTCCATCGTTTTCTTCTTCTTCTTCAATGACGACCCACTCCGAGTGACCTGTTAGTGGATCGACTCGAAGCTGGAACACTCGCTGGGTCGACCCGGAGCTCATGGTTCGGGAGGCCGTGGCAGCAGAGCGATCAAGGGAGAGAAGAGTACGAGTTCTGAAGCGAGATTGGAGTTCCAAAATTAGGTTTTACGAATTGAGTAGAGCATCAAATTGGGCTTCCAGTTAGAGACTTATTAGATTGAAAGGCATGGTGGGGAAGCTTGGCCTTGCTCCGCTAGGAAACGGACTCAGCCAGGGCTTTTGGTTCTTTTATGTGATATTTTTTTTCAAGATTGTTTCCAATTTTTTTTTTTTTAATGAAAATGTAAATCTTCCTTTTTTGAACTAAATTCATATTGACATTTAACAAAAATTAAATTATTAACCGTTTATTTTTATTAAAAATTTTGTTCATCAGCTAATTTGATTTTTTTTTTAAATTAAGTTACTTATTTGACCAAATGAAAATCTCCTCTTGATTATATAGGCATAATTAATAATTACTAATTAATCTCCATGTAGATTACCAAAAAAAAAAAAAAATAGTCTCCATGTAGAATTTACATATAAATAACAAATTCAATAGCTGTAAGTACGTTTGCCATTGACTGCTTGACATCATTGACGTAGCCAGCAATTCATACACCGGTGGTGGAGCAATCAAGGAGAAGAAATTAGAGACGACGTCGCATGATGATGAAGTCGACAGGATCTCAGAGTTGGCAGATTGAATATCTAGTATTTAATACCTCATTAGCTATTTAATGAAATATTTAATTTAACGTTTACAATACTGCTTAAACTGATGCAATTGGGTTTACTTCAAAACTTGATTAGGCATGTGAAAAGATGAACAAATCGAGATAAATGACACTGACAAAATATTTAAAAATGTTTTATTTCAAAATAAACAAAAATATCATGCTCAATTAAACGCTTCGTGCCGCCACGCCACTCTAAATAATATAAAATGAGATTTTATTTTATTTTTTAAAAAATAAATATTATTAATAAAAAATATGAGTCTTTCAATTTCTGTATGTATAATTTATTCCACTTCAATACTAGCGTCACTATCTCAAGTATCCAAAACCAACTCTACAATTTACGCAACAGATGCCAACAAGAAAAATGAATGATGTAGTCCAAAATTAAAAAAAAAAATGAAATTTTAAAATGATGAGGGTGAAATTAAACATAATAACTATTTAGTGATACAAGCATAAACGAAATTCAACATAGTTCTTGACAGTATTTAAAAAAAAAAAAAGTACAATTATTTAAAAAAAAAAGGAAAAAAAAACAGACAAACAGACAATGTACTTGACAAAGCTGTGTTTGAGAAGTAGTTCAACAAAGTACCACCCCAAACTAGCTAGCGAAGGTAGTTCCATTCCATCCAACGTTGGAAGCCTACAAAAAAAAAAAATGAAGCGAATATATATATATATATATATATATCAGCACAACACGTGGCGTAAATCCACTGCTGATGAACAAGATAATATCATCTGAAATTGGAAACCCAGAAAATTAAAGGCTTGCCTGAAGGTCGTTAAACTTGAGGTAGAATCGGGACTTGGGCACGGACAACTTGGTGTCAAGAATGAAGGAAATTGCAGCACTCAGCTTCTTGTTGACTTCTGGGTTAAGTGCACCAAGGCAGCTCAACTCTCCGGAGGCTGCTGGCTCCTTATATATTCCACCAAAAGACATGGGTACAGATCCCTTCAGTACAATCATCACGTACTGCATATATATATATATATATATATATATATAGACAAGTGTTAATTCAACATCATGAGAATGCAATGCATAGTATAGAAGAGAGAGTTTCAGCATTAATTGGTACTTACGGATTCAGCTATGCCAGTGAGGTTGGCGACAGTGGAGGTTGCCTCAGAGAGGATAGATGAGACGTCAACGCCTTCTAGGCTCACGTTCGTCCAAATTGTCAGTACCGGCATTGTTTCACCACCAAGTCTCTCTCTCTTGATTTTACCAAAAAAAAGTCTTTCTCTCAGATTCTTTTGCGCACGTACATAATTTATAGGCTAAATTACACTGCGCTACGCAGTGGAACAAAATTAAGATACACGTCTCGTATCATAGTGTGAAAGCTCAACGCTGACAAAAGAAATATATATATATATATATATATATCCATTTTATTCTTCCCATATATATAAATAATAATAAAAACCTGAGCGTGATTCACGGATACATAGATTTCATAATATAAAACCTCCTCGTTCTCCACCATCCTAATTTTTGTAATATAATTATTTCAATCCCAAATAGAAATATTAATAAAATTAGTACTTCAAATTGTTCTTTGACTAATTACGTAAAGTAACTAAGTGCTCAGTCATGTTATCTATTAGTTCACGACATGACCGGCTTGATGTGGGTGGGCTAATACGTTTGGGCCAGTCATTGAAGCAGTCCATGTACTCCAAACCTAAGCCCATATTATCATGCCGTGATAAAGGGTCGTTTTATCTGCAAGCCATGCCATCTATTTTCTTCAAACTTTTTGAAATTCCCAAACTACCCTTTTTGCATCTTTTTCCCCTAAAACTCACCCTAATTTCTTTTTCTCCCTCCTCCAACCAGCACCCACCAACGGACAACGAACAGCCGCCCACGTACCGTGGAAGATGTCACCGACGGCAAGTTTTAGATGAGGAGAGGCTATTCCAATTCAAGGTTAGGGTAATGTCATAAGTTTCAATAAGAGCTACAGCGGTACTTATAGATTGACAATCAAATAAACTTTAACGAGGACTTATAGTGGTACTTATAGATTCCCATTAAAAAGGATTGCTAATAGAGAAAACCGAACCTAAACCTTACTAGCGAAGTAAACAAATAATAAAGATATTTATGTTTTTTTAGACCATAAACCTAATCTTACGTGCATGGACAATCTGAAGTGAATACCTTAATCTTAATGTTTGTAGTTTAGAAATTAGAAGCCTCGCAAGCAAGCAATAATATTAAGGAAAATGGTGGACATATAGTTTTTACGCAAGTCCACAAACATGCATAGAAGGCTAAGTTACATATAGACTTGATTTCACAGTATTTATATCATGTTTGTGACATGAAACACACATATTAGATTATTATATAGGTGTGCAAGAAAATTGTATAATATACGCTTAGTCAACAAACAGTAGGATAATTAACAAAGCCAACTGCAGATCTAATAATTAAATTACATTGTGGGGCAGGGCTGTTTATATTGGTGTAACAGCCATACTAAATTCCAACATGTATCTTAGAATCCAAGGCGAAATATTTATACTGGACATTTCCATGTGATTTGCTTATTGGTTTTGAGAAATCAAACTCCACTGTAAATGAATCACTGAGTTTCTGAAAAAGGTTTTGTAACAGTTGCATTAACATAATTAATTTACATATTTATCATCTAAAAGTGGAATTTTACTTTCCCTCCGATAAGAGATTCCATGTAAATTGTTTACCTCGTATTCTCCAGATTGCCAGATAAAATAAGGTAGATAAGGACCCTCTTGTGACTCAGGTAATTCACCGCATGCCCCTAAGGTTGTGTTTACAACTGAATGTTCAAATCCTTCGATCTTACACAAGCAGCGACGACTATTCCAAAGATCCTGCATTCAAAGTTACAAATTCCATTACTTAATATGTTATTACGAAGTTACCTTACATGCAGGGGAAAGAAGATACAAAGATACTTATTTTTTATTTAGAGTGGGGGAGGGGATTGTGGAACAAAACTTACAGGGAGAGACATTGCACAGGCCTTTAGTATCCATTTACAAGGCATTATTAATGAATCTTCAGAGAGGACAGAGTCGAGCAATGTCCGTTCCTTCCTTTATCCCAATCCAAAACAAGAGAGAAGACAACTCAGAGTGATGTATCTACTATCGATTAATAGCATCGCATGATAAAATAAAGCATACATAATTTATCCCAAGGTCAGCAATGGCTAGTAAACATTGGAGACCCTTGTCCCGCAGCCAGGGAAACAAAGAGATTAAATGTGAAGTTTTTGAAAGATGTATAGTGACAAGTGCTAAATATACACTATCATCTGCAACAACGCATAATGGATCAACTCTTCCCTTCAATTGCAAAGTATTACAATTCATTTCGAAAAGGAAATTGCTAACATTCAGAATACGTCTGTCCAAACGAGATGCTAGTATCATTATGAAATGCATCCAAATGAATCACTTCATCCTTGAATATGGGGATACCTTTTCCTGGAACAAACCAACCACACTGTTTCCAGTGATCACACCATCCTCAGCGCCTGGCATCAAAACTACTTTGTTTATGAAATGAGGATGAAATCAAATAATATTTCACAAACTAAAATGAAAATATATTAACAGGGAATAATGTCTAGAACTCACTAGTGTTGACTGGCAAACTTATCCACCTAGGGGCAGTAGAATAAAAGATTGTTCCTTCACGATCTACTGAAGTATCCAACTAACCACACGCTTGCAGTCACACCAAAGTTTTTATAATGATCTCTAGAAGTGAATATTGTTTCACACGATATAGCATATCACAGAAGAATAATTACAGCTTGAACTTAACCGTCATTGGTTGCCTTAATGAGAAGCTTTGTTTCCCCGTGAGTGTCTGGCCGTTTCTAAAAATCAAATTCAAAAATTTTGAAGGCTTCTGACAGTTGGATGGATTTTAAATTGAATAGGAACCAATACATTTGTCACTTGCAAGGAAGTTTATTGAAGAGTAAATGTCTGCCAAGTCACAACAATATGCCTTGCATTGTGACTCTATAGCAAGTTAACAAAAGAATACTATCACAATATGAAGCAATAAAGAATAGTAAACCATCTCCACAATCACCTGGCCATAAGTAGTTGCAGGGTACGGCACTGTAATGGGATTTTCCACTAACAGCATGTCATGGGCACGCTGCAGAGTAGCCCTTCACCCAATAAGTCTCGGTCTGGCATCTCATTAACCCGTAATGAGAAAGCTCTAAAATTTCAAAAACGAAGAACTAAAGCACAGTGAACATGCTTGAAATAACAGCACAATATGAAATACGAAAACACATTCTTAGCTGATATCCTATGACTTCATGAAACATAACAGAAATTGTCAACCTAATCATCTAATTTTGATGAGACATCCAAACACAACTTAGCGTTTTACTTTCTCCAAAATAAAATAAGTTTAACCTTTTCGTATGAGAAAAACAGAAACATTTCTTTTTTTGCTCATCAAAATTAGGGTTTTACTTTACTCAAAGCGGGGCTCCACTGGGAAGCTTGCTACTCAGCTCGGCTAGCTACGCAGCTGGGCTCGGGTCATCTCCAACCTTCAGCAGGCATGTGTGACGCGTGGGAACGTGGAAAGAATGTCCGGCACTTCTGGCAGCGCATTCGGCTTGGCGTTCGTTTTTCTTTTGTATGGTTTTCTTCAGCCAATGTTTGGTACGCTCAAAATTGAATTTTGAGCTCTTCCCATATTTTGAGCTCTTCCATGGGATAGTAGCATGCTCTGTTTTACGAACCAGAGCTTGGCACCAAATTTTGTTGGGTTTGTATACAGAGGACATTAAATAGCGAGGCCCAAGTCCAAGTCCATACACAACACAGTCCAGCAACCCATTACTTAATAGCTTATCAGTTATCATGATGCTTCATTTGTTTTCAGTTTTTTTTATACAACAGTGTATTGCATTTCATTGTAATGAGTTGAGCGTATAGTTTTTTTTTTAAGCCATAGCTACAGACAGAGCTCGAATACAGAGACCTTCAATTTTCTTTGTAAGAACTTTTTATTTTCTTTCAAGAAAAATGAGTCTTGAAGCTCGTCTTTGTCAGTAAATATATTGTGTTCTACACCATAATATATATCACGGTATTAAGAGAGACGAAAAATTCAAATAAAGGAACTATTAAAGAGGTTTTTTTTTTTTTTTTTAACAAGGAAAAACAAGCAACTGTATTTTATAATGGTGTACGTAACTGGAATATACAATGCCTGTATAGAGGCTTACAGCCCAATGTTTAACTAATAAAGCTCAATTAAAGCTGACTATATCTACTATAACCTTCTATAAAACTCTACAACCTTAAACCAACTTTGAATTCTTTAAATTTTCAACCAATGCAAATTACTTTGTCAACAACTACATTATACTGTAAATCATTGAACAGCAGCTTTAGCAATGCACCGCTTCCCTTTGATAGAAATTTCAAGACTCTCTTGCTCCTCCAAAAAATCACGAACTAGCCGCTCTCCGATCCATTTGAATCTGATTAGTCCAAAACTGGGTCTATATTGAATTTTCATAACAGCGTCCCCGAATGAACTGATAAAAAATAAAAATAAAAACCACGCACATTGATTGCCCAAAAAAGAAAAGAAAAGAAAAGATACCGCGCAACAGTGCAATAATAATAATAATAAAAAAGACAGAGAAATAATCAACAAAATATTACCCATTAATGTAGTCGTCCAAGTCTTGCATCGTTACAGATCCTTCTACTTCGAAGTGAATCGATAAATGGAATTTTTTACCGGCTTCTTGTCTGGGATTCAACGGGACATAAACTTCAGCATCGGCATCCAAATCAAGGACTCTACACTCCCGCAGCAAAATTAGATGATAAGCAATTGGTATTTCCTCTCTAAATTCCAAGAGATACTGCCTTGAAACTTGCATATCAATGAACCAATTCAAGAACAAATGGCAATCAGAAAATTGAGGCTCATTTGGGTGTTGCTTATCTAATCGCCGAGCGTCAGCTACGAAATTAAACGTCCCTTGATGGGCGTTAAGGTAATCATCCCAAAAGTGAGACCATTCACCAGTAATCGTATCGGTTAATGCACTTGCTCTGTCGACGAAGTTGGTTAATCTTTGTTGCCCGTCGTCTCCGTCGAGTGAGAGAAGATGTGAGGCAAGCTGCTGCAACTTAAATAACCTCTCCAACACAATAACAACAGCAGTGGTTTTCTCAGCAGTGAAGGAATTGTTGCCCAACCTTTTAAGTCGATGATAAAGTTTACGCTCGTCGTTCACTGTTTTACGGAACAATTTCAACTCCGCGGCATTCAGCTTTGACAGGAAATGGTCGTACTGGTCCATTTTCTGTCAAATGGAGATGAGAAGAGAAAAAGAAAAGAAATAAGAACAGGTTCTTGAGAGAAAATAGAACTCGTTCTTGGAGAAAATGGAAATGGTTCTTGGAGAAAATCGAACTGGTTTCTGGAGAAAATAAAACAGAGACTGAAGTGGTTACACTAATATAACGGAACCCATGCATGCATCAATCTTAAAGCATGCCCTCGACGTCTATGGCCATTATGGTTTTCAAACATGATTCGCATCATGTATTTTAGAACCCATGCATGCATCAATCTTTAAAACAGATTTTGACCCACTGAAAAAAAAAAAAAAAAAAAAATCTAAAACAAAAAATTAATTAAAGTCAATAAAATAGTAGTCACGGCCCATTCGTTCTAGCTAGAGGTCTACAGGGTTTCTAATAATGATATTTTCTTATTAGTTTTATATTATCAATTACAAAAATATAAATTAATATCCTATAAATGTAGATCAAACCATTCATATTATTGGTATATATATATATATATATATATATATGCTATTGCAACAGTTTTGTCGCTTTTACATCAATATAACTTGTATTAATCTTATATATATATATAAATATTAATCTTTTTTTTTTTGTCAAGATTATAATTTTTTTTTTTTTAATATATATTTGTTCTGGACACGAACTAAACCTATCGAACCCGCTGCTTAACAAAAAGCCCACCCAATTTCAAAATTGGACTGTGCATGTCTCTCTGACTATAACTCAACGAGCCCCCACGGCCCAACGCATAGTTTACTTAGAATGAAGGCGTAAAGTGTCTTTTCAAGTTTCAACTATATAAAATTAGCTATTCTTCGGTAAGTACAATACTGTTATAATTTTTCCTTTTTAGAAAAAAAAAATTAAATATTATTGTTAAAACATATTTAAACAAACAATTGTACCTTACAATTAATAAATGACTTAGACCATTTTTCAAATTTATGGCTAGGCATGCACAATTTACTAATTTACATCTAAAAATACAAGAATATTATTCTAAGTGAGGGCCCTTTTACCAATGATCTATATAAGCATTTTGGATTTTTTTTTTTTTAAAGCTGATTATCATTGCACTGCTTTTTCACTACAATAAAAAGAGTTTTTCTTTTTTAATTACATTACCAAAGTTGTAGCTAAGGCCATATTTAAAAAAGTATATTATGAAGTGAGATAGTATTATATAATATTATTTTATATTTGATAAAATAAATAAAAGTATATTATATAATACAAAGATATATATTTATGTGGAAAATATGAGTTATGCCCCACCCATTTGTCATCCCCATGTGGCATTGTTAAATATTTGATTACATCAGCCCTACTTACTAGCTATATTCATATGAATATATAGCTAACTCCTAGTATATATCAAAAAATAAAATAAAATATATATGTGACAAGCTTTTAAAATATACATACAATGTAATTAATAGATTCTGTATCCACCAATAAATATGTTCTACTTACAAGCAAATAGAAACACGAAGATAGAATTTTTAATATAATTTCTGAATAATATGGAGAGAGTTTTGATCCTAAAACTTTGCATTCTTTATTAAGAAAAGCAGAGAATAACAAAAAACAACTTGACAAGGACTCTTGGGTAAACTGAACTTCTCGATGGAATGAACAAGATTTTGAATTCCATTCTAACTCTAATCCTAATACATTAGTATTCTATATATACACACCGAGCTGTAAGTACGTTTGCCCTCCATTGCTTGACATCATTAACGCAGCTTGCAATTTATACACAGGTGGAGAGATCATGGAGAAGAAATTAGAGACGACGTCGCATGATGATGAAGTGGATAGGATTTCAGAGTTTCCGGAGCACATCATCCACCACATCATGGAGTTCCTTCCTATAGATACTGCGGACGTTACCAGGATGAGCGTATTGTCAAAGAAATTCTTCTCCTTTTGGTGTTCCCTCCCTGTACTAGATTTCAACACAGAAACAATATTAAACAAATCAAAGGTAAGAGACACCGAGTCTGTGTTGAACTCCATTGAATATACTTTTCGACATCGCAGGCAAGTTTATGGCTGGAAGGCTTCAATTTGGAGGCTCAACATCTAACTTTGAGCTTGCCTTTGATTGAGAATTTTAATTTATGCAATTGCTCTGGGATCACTAGCATTACTCTTCGTGGTGAAGTACTTGGATCGGCATGTTTTATAGATTGCTATGGACTGGAAAAGATTCAAGTTGATGGACAAACAAGAAATGATGATCTTACCTATGGTGGAAAGAGCTACTGTGACATCAATGTTGCTTCTACCAAGTCTGTAAAACTAATAATCATAGAGGATACACATATTTATGGTAAGTGGTTCCACTCCAACTTTTGTAGATTTGTTGAGGAATTGGACTTCGTCCTGTGCTCTTTTCCAGTGAAGACTAGGTGGTGCTTTCACCAACTTAAACGTTTACAATTGTACGATTGTCCTTGTAAAGTTGAGTTTGAAACTCCAAATCTTGAACGCTTCTACTACTCTGGGAATTTAGAGTGGGACATTCCATTAATCATCTCTTCCCGCAGATTTGATGCCAAGCTCCAGGTTGATGATCTCAATGTCAATCCCATATTCAGGCCATTTTCTATTGCACGCTTAAGCGACATTATCAGATTTATCGCTCAATGCCAAACATTGACTCTACAATGTGATTCTGCTTAGGTAACTAACTAATTTAGTTATCATTTACCAAAAAAACTAATTTAGTTATCATCTTTTTCCAACTATTTTTAATTTTATTTTTTTGGGAAATAAAAATTATATCAATTTTTTTTTTCCTTTTATAGCTAATTAGTTTCATTTTTTGCATTTATTTATAAAGAGCTTGATGTATCCAAGAGCAATGAGAGCGAGTTTGAATCCACAATTACATGATATGAAGCATTTGAAGATAGAATATCTTGAGGAAATGCAATATGATATGGCGGAATTGATTGATAGCTTGCTTTGGCTTGCTCCACATCCTAATATTATCTCTTTCATTGATCATCATTCCCAAGAACTTATAAAGAGTATAAGGGTATTTAATTTTCTCTCACTTTTATTACTTTTTATTCTTGAACATACACACGCTCTTAAATTTACTTATATGTAAATTGATGATCAGTATTGTGGAACTTAATTTGCAGTTCAATTACCACGACGGTGCGTCCGAAAATGCGAATTGTTGCGGCTCAATTGGTGATGTAGAATGCTGGCCACAACATTTGAACGAAGTTGAATTATATAAGTTTGAAGATGATGAATGCGCTAGTTTGCATTTCTATTTTCTTAGTACCTACAAGATTAGTACAGTGATCGTTGAACACATGCATGAGTGAGTATTGGTTTAAAATGAAGAAGGTGATAGAATTGTTTCGAACTCGTTATAATGTAGGAACAGAGGCAAAATATATATTTATATTGATGAGATTCTTATAGCTTCGTTATGTTTCTTTACACAGCAACTGTACATGGTGCCAATGAGAAATGACGCTGTACATGATAATATATATATATATATAAGCTCTGATCCATTAAAAAATAAATTCATACTAACGATCACTTTTTATATTTGTTTTATTAGACTCATATAAATTGGTCAATCGTATATTTAGTATCACTCATCGAATATAAATAATGTCGCACAGAGGTAGGTGAATAGCTCTATATACACACACGCATATGGGACAATCTATGAAGCAAAAATACTCCTCCCTTTTTAAGCATAAAAAATTTGGAATATTTTCTAAGTGTATTAAACAAAATAGGCAAGAAAAGAAGAATGTACATTGAATTATAATTATTGAAAACAGAAGAAAAGCATTATGAACCCCTCAATATTTATTCAATAAAAAAATGAATGGTTGATTAAGTGGAAGACTTTGACGCACGCCAGGTTGACTCAGCATCTAGAAGGAAGTTAGTCTTTGTGTCACTATATAAACGTCGTCATCAAAGTGACTTCGACTTTGACTCAAAACCTGCGCTTACAAATGGAGGGGGTTAATGAAAAACTTGGTTGTTAATTGGTATCAGTCTAAGGGACCGAAATGGGACATTAAAGACTTTGAAACCAAGGATTTAAGACTTTGACAATAACTGCCTTCGCACTCGATGTTTCTGGTAGTCTATCCTTTACTGCAAGCAAACTTATCCACTCAAATCCATTTGTTTAATTTTTTTAAAATTGCAAATTCTACAAAAATAAATTAAAACAAAAACTGGCAGGAGCTAAAAATAGTTTAAAGGTGAGAAGTTTTGGAAGCACTTGCTGTTATGTTTTTATAATTAAAAAAGAAGCAGTGCGAAAACCCTTTTTTAATTAGTAAAATAAGCCTTTTTTTAATCTATTTTTTTTTCCATTGGAATCGCATAAAAGATTTTTTAATTTTTTTTTTCTTCTTCTTTTTTCAATTTGTTATTATTATTATTTTAAAGTTGTTATGATTGTTACTTTGGAAAAACTAATACATACGGTATGATGGTTCGTTTGGCTGAATAAGAAAGCATAAGCGCGGGCTTCCGGGAAAGTCGTCCAACCACGACTTAATCCATACGCCACCTTAAGAAAGTTGTGATTTTTATCCCTTTGCTTAATGCGCCAACTATAAAGCCCGAGACTTTGCGAGCTTCGTGAAGACCATTGCACTGCATTTGTGGGGGGAGCTAATGGCGGCAGCACCAGCCTCACAGTCGAAATGTATCTTTTGCCAGATCGCTAGCAAATCCACATCCACCACTCTCCTCTACTCTGTCAGTTTCTTCTTTCTCTTTCTTGTCCTTGCTTTATTTGGTTGGTAGCTGGGAAAGTTAAGAGTCGCCAAATGGGGTTTAGATTTTGGGGCTTCGCGGATTTGGAGTAAAGGGTTTTGTCAATTTTGCTTTCTGATTGGGTCTGTGTGTGCTGCAGGATGACAGGATTGTTGCGTTCCAGGACATCAGCCCTTCTGCTGAGAGGTTTGTGATAATCACCCCCGAATTTTGATTTCAACACTATATAACACTATTTTTCTTTTTATTATTAAGAAATTAAATGTTACTTTTTATTTGAGCCCTTATTGTCTTGTAAGTTTCTTTCTGGGATTTATTATTATTATTATTATTCAAAAAAAAAAAAAGTCATATGTGTATTTGCATTTACTGCTAGTGTTTGTAAATTTTAATTGAATTTTATGCATTTATGAAACTATGGTTGTTCCTGATTATCTATTCGAGGCATCTGATAAATTGGATGACAGAGAAGGCACGTAAGAGATTAGCATTACTTCCATGGTTGTTCCTGAAAATAATGATGGGTTTTCCAAACCTTGAATTAAAGTTTCATGAGGATTAACTGGAGTAAAGTAATTAAAAAGGTTAGGAAAGCTGTTATTTTGTGATTAATGAAAAAAAATAGCTGTACTTGGATTGAGCAGAAACACTTTAGTATAAAGAAGGATTACTGAACTAGTTTAGACAAGAAAGCTGTTTGATACTTCATGTGATACTGCATCATTTACCTGTCAATTTTCATGACAGGGAAACTTAGTGACATCTCCCTAACTCGATACTAATCTGTCTATGCTTTCCGGTGCGACAGTAAACAAATTAGTGATCTCGAACTTTAACTGTAATATTGCTGATTGGTAGGTTGGACCAAGTGTGTATACAAATGCATGCTTCTAGCATTAATTTTCACAGATGTGAAAAACTTTATATGCATACATAAGGTTGTTTTTCCATTGGACTTTAAGAGAGATAGAGAGAACACCCAAAACTGATTTTCCTGGGAGTCTATGGCAAGTGAGAGACTTTTGTGTGTGGAATGGAGGGAGGAGGGAGATAACGAGATTACTTTTGGGGTGTGACAAAGATCAGACAAATCCTACCTGTTGATTTGCCACATATCCACTCTGAGCAGTTCGGATGTCCTTGATATGAGGTATTCCCTGGTTGCTTCTTATACAGGAGGATCAAAATACAGCTTTATTTGTGCCACCAGCCTTAATTTAGCTTTTGGTGTATTGGTGCCTATGTTATCTCAGCAAAAAGTTAGGTTATTTGACAGTGAAAGATAGAAAACAAAGGGAAAGCACTTTCTATTTATATCAGCCGATGCTTTTTTTGTCTACAGAACTTTAGCAATTTTCTTCTGGCATTTTGAAATTGATGCTTGTAGAACTCTTTATATAAACATTAGTTGCACTCTGAATCCTTGAAAGGATTTTCTTGTACATGAATAAACTGTAAGAATTATAGACTCAACATGAACACGTACTGCAGAGTTTGAATTGTATGGCTTAATTACCGAACGTATACATCGATTACAATTATATAATCATTTACAGTAACTGAATTGAGTAATATTAGGAGACTAACTAGCATGCATGATTACAACATTCTACTCTACGTTTGAGCTAATTCAAAAAGAGGTTGAGATAATCCTGCAGTAGATTCTACCTGATCCAATAGTCTCAGTAGTACAGCTAGGAGTTTATCCACTTCAGTCATGTGTGGTGATCCTCAAACATAAACTACCATCATGATGCTTATAAGCTAAGAATTCTCTATATATTGGTCCTGTTCTGTGATTGACACGTGTTAGACTATTAGTCCTGCTCCCAACTATCATATTATCATTTTTCTTTTGCTCTCTACCAATTCTGATTGTTAGCATGACCTTTTCAAATTTGATAACAACTCTGTAGGCATTACTTGGTTATTCCCCTGGAGCACATTCCTTCTGTCAAAGATCTTCAGAAGAGGCCTGAAGACTACTCTTTGGGTAAAATATTATTCAAATCATATATGGTTGAACTAGTATTCTGCTTCTTTTACTTTTCTCCTCTTGATATTTATATATCTAATCTTCTATATGTTTCATTTTACTCAGCAAGTCACATGTTAGAAGTGGGGCAAATGCTATTACGTCGAGATGCACCTCAATGCCAGCAATATAGGTATTACCTTGTCCTTGAATCTTTCTTTTTAATTATTTTTTGCATGCAGTCATCCGTGAATGCTCTATTTTGGTTTCCTGCATCATTTTTTTTAGTTACATCTTTTTTCATCTAATATTTGCACATGAAGTGGATTGTGAAATCAAGTTTGAGTATGATCCTTTTTTGTGGCAGATTTGGTTTTCATCGGCCTCCACTGAACACTGTTGGTCATCTCCATCTTCATTGTTTAGCACTACCCTACACGCCAAGGTAAGCTATTTCGAGTTTCATATTAATATATGTTTCAAGTTCTAACCTTCCTTCAGAGTAAGTAAGATTCCTTGTGTACTTCCACAGATGGAAATTTATAAAGTTCTTATCGGTGGGATCAATTGGATTTCTTGAAGCTGACAAGTTGTTGGAGAAGATAAAGCCTTCACTCTAGGTTCTTTCTAAAGTGTTGATTTTCCCAAGTTCTTGAGAAAAAATAGTATGCATATTGAATACAGCTATAATTTTGAAGTGTTGTGAATGTTATCTGTGTGGTTTGCTTATTACTTATAATCTGTAATTTGTAATACTTCGGAATCTTATACGAATAATGTAAAACCCTTGTTATGAAAAGCTTCACCATAGAATGTTGGCCTCGATTCATATTAAAGAAAATTCTTGCATTCCAATTTGAAATCCTACTTTGTAGAAATACTTGAGATTAAGAATTGGAAATTCACTTCGCTCCCTTTACATATGTTACAATCAGGCTTCCCTAACTAATTTAGCTGAATGAAAACTATCCTAATGACAACATTTATTGATAATAGATGATCAATTAATATACTCTAAACAAAATTGGCTTAAGATATAAACTAATCTGTTGTGTTGAGCAAAACAAGATTGGTATGTGATTTAGAATGAAAGACTATTATAACTTGAACTGTCCTGGGAATATTATATGGCTTTAGGGTAACTGTTGATGTACAAAAACAGGTTAGACTAACTTTGAGGTTGTTTCCTCTGCAGCCTTGTTGGTCATTAACTTGGAATAATTTTTGTCCAAAATAGTTTACCCAAAATTTTCTCCTTCACTATTTTATATTACTTCGACATGCAATTTCTATAAATCTAATAAAATTGCGTTTGATCATTTTACTTCCTTTTAATCCTCATCTTGAATGATTGGTTCCTAGTTCACACACCCTTTCTTTTGTGCCAGTAGTTGGTTTCGATGGTATTGGTGGATAAATTATGGACCAAACCAAACCTGATATTACATTTTACCTGTAGATATCCAAGTTTCTAAGGTGGGTCATGCAGGTGATGCATATATAATGATGTGGTTTTCGTGACAGATAACTATAGCAAAGAGAGAGAAGATGGGCCTGATATATCTGCCACTGGGGTAAGACATTTCACTGTAAGCAACTTATGCAACCAGATTACTAAAGCAGCATGGAGTTTTTGTACCATGTTTTCCCCAAAATAGTCTTTCATGGAAACCAGCAAGAGAAATCTCAATGGCAATGATTGGGTTGTGGTATGGAAACTCCATGACCAGTTTAGGACTATTGCTGGCTAATCTTACCAGCAATTCAATGGAGCTGAATTTGCAATATCATCTAGTCGTGTCTTACCAACTTTTTTTTTTTTTTTCCTTCTCTCTCTCTCAGCAACAATGTCTAATCTCATTAAACTGATCTGATCTCCAACTTAAAATCAAAGACATTGAACCAAGAAAAAGCTATGGAAGTTGTCTGGATTCCTATGATTACATAATTGCATTACAATCTATAAGCCATTACTCATTAGTTGTCCCACATCCTTTTGGACATTCATAGGACCTTACTATTGCTCACCTAGATAACATGGAAAAGGCAATCTTATTTTGTCCTTATTTCTCTTGGCTGATGAAAGCAAACATTAAAGGATCTATATCATCTAATATGATGGTAGTCTTTTCTTGGCCATATTACTTTTCTTCCCTGGTTCATACCCTTTTCTGGGTCTCCAAAAACTGACCCAAAGGATTTGAAAGCAATATAAAACCCTTTCATTTGTCAGCTTCCGAAATTCCAAATTGGAATTGTGCAGATTTTAAGTGAGTTTGGTCCACATAATTTAATGCAACTACGACTCATGAACTCCTCTATTATTTAGCAAATTAGACTTCTAACAAACGATGGTCCGCTTAGCGATTGAGCTGTCAATTACATGTTCACCTACGCTGACCAATTTTTATCTTTGAATAATGCATGGAAGCAAAGTTTGCTACCAAACAGAAGGAGATAAGACTTTTTAACATATATGTTTAAGGACATGTACCAACCATTAGGTAAAAACACACATGAATTAAGCTAATATTCAAAAGAAGTAGACCTCTATTCTGTTCTCTACTAAAGTATTATTCATCATAAGAAAAAGGCTCTTTTGACAATGATGCATACACCACATAATTAAACATAATATAAAATAAATAGAAAAACAAGAGCTTCATACATTATTAGCATAAACAAAGATTAGTGGAAGAAAACAGATGCATATTTTTCAGGGAAAATGTCCGTTTTTGTAGTATCCTATTTGCTTGGTAAAAGAAAAGAAAATCAGTGAAAATGAGTTGAGTAAGACATGGACGGCAAAGGGTTTATGTTTCTCTTTAGTTATGGAGTCGTATGGCCTATAAAATTATGAGGCATGGCTGATAGTAATACAGAATCTGCGTCTTTTTCAAGCATGGTTCGTGTATAGTTGTGACGAGTCGAAGACAGCTATTAAAATACCACGCAAATTAAATATAAAAAAACACAGCTATAAAATTCATGTATATTAATATTATGAACAATTATTATTATTTTTTTTGGCAAAAACCCATTTTGATTTTGTTGGATTTCTGCCACGTTTCATCAATTAACAGCTTGATTTGGCACTCAATGTTCTTGTTGAAAATAGTAACCACATAATTAAGATGTATTTAAAATTTTATTTTCTTGGTAATTTGAGAACTCTAAACGTTGTTTTTCTGTGATTTTTCAATTGAAGTGTTTATCATCTACTGGAAAATTATTTTCAAATTTCAAAAGCATAAAATTAATTTATTCTTATAAAAGATTATATGTTTTAAAGCGGGATAATATTCTCAAAACCTTTAAGTGCAAAATTAAAAGCATTTTCTAATAGCCCTTCCGACAGAAGCGTGTAACAAATTTTTTTTTAAGCTTGTGTTAATTTCAATGAATTTTAAATTAAACAAAATGGTCTCAAAGTATATAAAATAGGGAAAGTTACAGGTGGCAAGCAGAGGAAATGGTTGCATAAAATAGTGGATGCAGCCGCGTGTAGGGTTTGGTGTGGTCGGCAGTTGAGGAGTTTGGGCTTTTTTTATAGTGGTGGGAAGTGGGCTCACGGGAATCAAGCTCGAATCCATAAGTAAAATAGTAGACGCTGAGAGAGCTAACACTGGGTCCCACTTATGGAGTATGGCCCACACATGAATTGCCACTTTGGCACAAAGTACAAGAGCTTTGTTTTTAGGCCAGCTAATAATGCCACGCGTCTGCATCTTAGTCTTTGTCATGGGTTAGCTGTCCGGAGTTTTGTTGTTTAGAGCTCGTAACTTTATGTTTAATCCACTGTCACTCTGTGATTGTCACAGTCAGGTGAATTTTTACTTCTTTTTTTTTTTGGTAATAATCAGGTGTATATTTACATTGTATGTGGAAAAAAGGTAAATCAGGATAGAAATAACTATTTTATAATTTAAAGGATAATCTATAATTTTGTTTATAATTAGTGGAAAAAGAAAAAAAATCTTTTAATAAATTTCAATACAAAATTATTTAAAGATAAATAATAATTTTTAGAGTTTGGTATTTTTTTTTTTACCCATATTTCTTTAATTCTTTTCCTTTTTACTTTTCGTTCTTAGTATATTGTTTCCGATAAACTTTAAAAACTGGTAAATTATTGCTATAATAAATTAAGCATATTATCATATATATTAATGGTTTCCACCTAAAACTTAACAACTAACTTTTATATTCTGAGGAGTGAAACAGCCTACGTACAGGCCAAAATTGTTGATATTGTTTTGTATTATTACATTTAAGATTAATAATTGTGAATATTTTGTGTTATAGAGGTAATCAATGTATGAATAAGGATTTTAATGAGTGTTGCAGGGGATCCTTTATACTTTGCTTTCAGTGGGGTGAAAATTAACAGAGGATCAGTAATAGTAATTGTGATTGAAATATTCCTCGAATTGATGCATTTTAACTCATTTTATGAGCCAATTACAAGCTTATTTTCAAACAGTCAAAGCAAAAAAATAAATACTTGAAGATCATTCCAAGAGAAGGATAATTCATAAGTTTCTTTCTCTTTTTTTTTTTTCTTTTTTTTTAAATATATATATATAGAGGGAGGGAGCTGAAATTCTGAATTACATAACTATAATAGAAGAGTGAGATAATTCACAAAGACGAGTGAAAAGTATAATAAATATTATATATCTTTTATTTTTATTCATATTTAATAAAATAACACATAGTTATATATAAAAGAAAAAACCACTTGACAAGCATTTTTTTTATCGATGATTAATATAAATATGTATATTATGTCCAATATTTTTGGAATGTTTAACGATGATTTTTCACGTTGTGACAAATATCATAATGTTTCACCATTAAAATCCACATCATATTCACTAATAAATGTGTCATTTATCGCCTCCTAGCTAATTTGAAAATGACATGATAGGAAAATGGCATAAATGTAGAAACGAATGCTTTTTTAAAAAAATTTCTACCTTTAAAACAGACACGAAAACCGCAACCATCAAGCTCAACATATTTGAAAGCCTTGTAGATTTATTGGCAGACCTATATGCTTGACAACAACACATGTAAAAAATTATAATCTTTTCCTTAATATGTATGATCTAATATATTTATGAGACTGTAAACTCCTAAAATAATAATAATAATAATAATAATAATATATAGGTTTTGAATACAACTTTGTGCAATGCACATGAAGCTGTAGAGGGTCTCCGTACGAGGTGCATAGAATCAAAGAAGACAATATACTATGTAGGTAGATCATAGACGGATTCAATGGGCAGCTATTCCAGTTGAAAAAGTTGTACCATGCATTCATGTTGTGTGACGTATTACACAAATATAGCATCGTATACATATTTTCGGGTCCCATTTTCGATTCTTTTTTGTTCTACTTTTCATCCTCTCTAAAATAAAAATATATCCAAAAAATAAAAAATTAAAATGAACAAGTAAAACATCCGAGGTCTCTTCCCTAGCTTTGCTTGTTGAAAGTGCAAGAAGTTGGAGCTTTTTTGCTTGAAATGATATGTAATCTTGATTTGATCATGAATTGGAAATTTATGATGAGAGAAAGATCTTCAACATTTATATAATAGCTACAATGCCTGAGTTGGCAATATTTTATGTCAATTTTCCAAGTTTGCTCTCATTTTTTGCAAAATAATAATAATAATAATAAAATTAAAACTAAAAAGTGAAAACGCGCATCGATTTCATATGAAAATTTTAATATTGTTTAATAAGAAAAAGAAAAAAAGAAAAAAAAAAAGAGAAGGGAGGATAGAATGGAGGGCATTTATCTGTTTTCTTGTTCGGCTCAAGAAAAATAAAAGGAGAAGGAAAGAATATATGTGATTTAAAAGTTTTTATTTTTATATAATATACTATAACTAATTACAATAAGAAAATATTTTAGCAAAAAAAAATTACAATAAGAAAATAAATACAAATTTATATAAAAAGATTTCATTAGTTTCATATTTAACTAAATAAATATTTGTCAAAGGTTCTTTCTCCTTCAGAACCTTCTTTACCAAATAAAAACCATAGCTTTTCTCTCTCCATTTTCTACCTCTTCCCAACCAATATTGCAGTTTCCAAATACATCCTTGGTGGAAATTTGAAAGCTATATGCACCATGCATAAGAACAAAACCGGACCGGCAATACAGCACTATTCAAGGAGCGCAAAGAATTCAAAAAGATGGAACAATGCGATGCACCTGAATTCAAACCATAGGCTGCATTGTTTGCTTCCTTATAATTATTATTCTTTATAATGTTACTCGAATGCAACATATATAATCCAAAACATGTCTACGTACACTTGAAACTATTCGAAAATTTGACTAAAACAACCAACTTAAATTACACAACCGTCTCTTATAATTGAAGCAATCTCATATTCTCCATCTCTTCTCATCAAAGCAATCCCATTCTTCTTTTGCCAAAGGGTGAAATGAAACTACCAAAGCCATATCTGGCAAGCAATGCGTATACAAAGTAAATAGTGTCTCTTTGCATAGTAAAGTAATTAGGACAACCTGACCAGTCACAGCCTCCCTCGCAGCCCCAATTACTTAAAATAATATTTGAAATTGAAAATGGTTATCACTAACCATCCTCATGATAAACCAAGGAAACTTCGTCCTCTTCCCCGCTATCCCCTCCTTATAAACCTACCCCCACCCTCTCTCTCTCTCTACCTCCTTCCTTCTTCTCTCTCTCTCTCTCTGAACAAGTTCAGACCCATTTTCTTTCTCGAGCTCAGTAGCAAAACCCAAGTTTTGTTTTTTCAATTCTGTTATATATCAATGGCTTCTTCCTCTACTCTGTTCCTCCTCTACTACATACTCTGTTTTGCATGTCTCTCTGTTTCATACTCGGAGCTTTTGCTTCTTCCTCTAACTCACTCTCTTTCAACAAATCAATTCAACAGTACTCACCACCTCCTCAAGGCCACCTCCACTCGCTCCGCTGCGCGTTTCCACCACCATCACCGGAGCCAAAACAGCCATCGCCAAGTCTCTCTTCCGCTTTCACCAGGCAGCGACTACACCCTGTCTCTCACCATCGGCTCCAACCCTCCACAGTCCATCTCCCTGTACATGGACACAGGTAGCGACCTTGTCTGGTTCCCTTGTGCACCTTTCGAATGCATACTTTGCGAAGGCAAATACGACCCTTCAACAACCAGTTCGCCACCAAAAATCCCGTCAAACGCTACCGTTTCCTGCAAGTCCCCTGCTTGCTCTACCGCTCACTCTTCTCTTTCCTCGTCCAATCTATGTGCCATTGCTAAATGCCCATTGGAAACCATAGAGATTTCTGATTGCTCTTCTTTCTCTTGCCCGCCTTTCTACTACGCTTACGCCGATGGAAGCTTGATTGCTCGCCTTCATAAATACAGTTTATCTATACCCATGTCATCTCCTTCTCTGGTCCTTCACAATTTCACATTTGGCTGCGCTCACACAACCCTCGGCGAGCCCATTGGTGTTGCCGGGTTTGGCCGTGGCTTGCTGTCTTTGCCCGCCCAGCTCACTAGCTTCTCTCCTCAATTGGGAAATCGATTTTCCTACTGTTTAGTCTCTCATTCCTTTGATACAGACCGAGTTCGCCGCCCGAGTCCACTCATTCTCGGCCGCTACGATGAGAAAGACAAGCGAGTTGATGACGGAGCTGAGTTTGTCTACACGTCCATGCTCGATAACCCGAAACATCCGTATTTCTACTCCGTCGGACTCGTCGGAATCACCCTCGGGAAGAAAAATATTCCGGCGCCAAAGTTTCTTCATAGTGTTGATGGCACAGGAAACGGTGGGATGGTGGTTGACTCCGGCACGACGTTCACAATGCTGCCGGCGAGTTTCTACAACTCGTTGGCGACCGAGTTCGATCACCGAGTCGGACGTGTTCACGAGCGAGCGAGCGGTATCGAGGACAAAACAGGACTGTCTCCGTGCTATTACTACCGCAAGGTGATTCAAATCCCCACGCTGACGTTGCATTTCGCGGGGAACAAATCCAGTGTGGTGCTGCCTAGAAGGAACTATTTTTACGAGTTTTTGGACGGCCGTGATAAGTCGGGGACGAAGAGGAACGTGGGGTGTTTGATGCTGATGAACGGTGGTGATGAGGAGGAGTTGACCGGCGGACCAGGAGCCACCCTGGGGAACTATCAGCAGCAAGGGTTCGAGGTGGTGTATGATTTGGAAAACCAGCGAGTTGGCTTCGCCAAGAGGCAGTGCGCGTCGCTTTGGGATAGTCTGAACCAGCGCTGACGTGGCTGAGCCCGTCGTGGTGACTCAGAGTTGACTTTCGATTACGAGTTGACTAGTCAATTGGTTCGCATGGTTGAAACCGCACGTGGGGTCGCAGTAAATGGGTCGGGCTTTTGATAACAAGGTGGATTTTCGGGTTTTTTTTTTAATTTTTGTTCTTAGGTTTCATTCCAAAAAATGTACATGTACAGAAAAAGAGGGGTAAAAAAAAAAAGTTGGAATGCAAACACAACTAGATGAAATTGTATAATTTGTGAAAAAAAAATGAATGTATTTATTGTGTAAATTTTGTATTGCATTATTTTGATGGGTTTCTTTGAATGAAAATTGGGGCTCAGTCAAACATGTAGCTCTGGGTATTTAGTGTTGTCAAACATAAGTGAAGGGCCTAAAATTAATATGGAGTAAGGACAGCAATAAAAGTACCCAACAATCAACGTTACTTTCTTCTTCATATTCTATAGATATTTCTTGAGCTTTAAAATTTTATATTCGATGTTTAATTTAAGAAAGAAAGGTTTGTATGTAAACTTTGGACAGCTTGATTGCCTATTTGAGAATTGAGATAAAAGTGAAGCTTCGGTTAGAAAAAGTGACATTTTAGAACACTAAATTGACATTTTGGGGGTAAAAATTGGACCTCCTGTCTTAAAAATCCACCCTCTAATTGACTATTTCTATTAAAAATTGCGGTTTTAGAATAAAAATTGACATTTTAATCAATATTTTGAGTCAAACATTGACTTTTTAATAGATCATTTTATTTTTATAATACTAAAAATTTTAATATAAAATTTATTAATTTAAAATTTTATTAATAAATATAATTTTATAGCTGTTCAAAGCTTTACAATTTTATAATAATTTAGAATAATAAATTTACTCTTTTAATTTTTTTATATGATATTTAATAAAATTAAATATATTTAAAATTTTAATAAAAATTTATCAAAATTTAAAGTGTAATTTTTATAAATAAATCAGTTTCCTTGCTAAACCACACCACAGTGCGACCATTTCAGTTAAATTGACAAAATTATGATGCATGCATTGTACAGGCCTACAAGGGATAAAAGAAAATTGATTTTTTAAAATGAAAAGCGACATTTCGGGACAAAGAGTCGTCCAAGTGTTTGATTAGAAGAGTTAGAAGAGTCATCCAAGTGTTGATTAGAAGGCTCCTTTTTAGATTTCAAAACTCACCAAAAGTGACGATGCAATGTTAAAATTGCAAGATCAAATCTTATCACTGACATTTCACTCCAATACGCATGCCTTGTACGTGGTGTCGGAATATAATAATTTTTATTTTTGCAATTATGATAAATTAAACTGTTGGCTAAATAGTATTTTATTCAGATTTTATTGGTCCGTCTTTATGTAATTGGTGCTTCTTCCAAAGCTGTGACTCGGGGAGTGTCGAGTCATGCAAACCAGCTGTAACATAATATGCAAGTGGGTTGCTTGGGAGCTGACGTGGAACCAGATAACGACACTGACTTCAATCCCCACCTGTACATTGTAGACCCCACCCCACCCTTCTTATCTCAACTTTACTTCATCATCGGCCGTCCATCGTCATCATTTCTTTGTCACCTTAATCGTACGAATAGCAGCTGTCTGGTGTTTTGTGGCACTTTTTATAATTTTTTTTTTCTTTTTTATTTTGTCTGAATTAATGAGTTAAAAGAGTTTTCAGCACAGACAGAAATACAGAGACTTGTATTTATATGCATACTGCTTATAAAAGCCTTGCCAGCTGGCCAACCTTTTCTATATCATTTACTGTTTTTTTTTTATAAATAAAAAAATTAATGTGAAATTATTAATTTTTAATAAATAAAATTTTATTACTGATTCAATTTTATAATTTATAAAAATTAAATATAATAAATTTATTTTTTTAATAATTTTTTATTTAATATTTAATAAAATTAAATGTATTAAATATACATGAAGAAGTCGATTGGCTTTGCCAAATGCATATTATTTGCTGTTTCACTCGTTTAAATGGGACATACTACAAATTTTTGGCTTTATTTATTATCTCATAAATATTGTATTAATTCTAAAGAAATAAAATAAAAATTAACTAAGTTGAATTATTTCTTTCATTGGTACGAAGAATTATCTCGTGCTTAATTAAAGATTGTAATTTGTATTATAAATTACTATTTAAAAAAATAATAAAAAGTAGTAGGATATTGGCTGGCTAATAATTAAAATATGACACGTAGAGAAGAACAGAGAGAGAACGAAGACGCCGCCGCCGCGAGTTTGAGGTGAAACTAGAAGATCACGTCAACGTGTTTGACAATTCCGAGACTTAAAGAAAACAAAAAAAAAAGGGTGTCCGAAAGTCTGGACACAGCTAGCTGTCACCACTTGCCTCGCTTTCGCTATATTCTAGACGTTTCTGTCTCTACACGTTTCTTTCTATTCTGGGCATTCCATACACGTGTGGCTCTATTTCCGCACGTTGGTTTGCGTTTTTCTAACTCTCAAGTAATAATTAGTTAAATAAAAATTACTATATCATTGTTATATGCGTTTAAAATTTAATTTTGACATATTAAAGAAATTTAACTGTTAGCATTTCTTTTTTAACAGTATTATGATCTCTTTTATCATGATGTAAATATATATATACATATATATATATATATATATTTATGCATTGCATAGCTAGCCTCATTTATTTTCTAATAATTATAATGCTGCTATTTTCCTTTATTACCAACATTTAATATTTAGTGCATGTAATTGTAAATTGTTAAATACAAAATCAATCATCTTGCATCTTTTGGCAGGGCAAAATCCAAAATTTATTTCTCCTAACATTTTATATTTTTATGTTTTAATATAATATTTTTTGGAATATATTTTTGCAAAGCTTGTCTTCAAATAATTGAGCAATCGATTGATAAAGTCAACCAAGATGACTAGGAAAGACCATCAAATCTGACCACAAAAGATTTTTGTAGGCATTAAGAAGCTCTTGTGATCTTTGACCACTAATCTCAAAGTGTAATTTAAATTCCATCAACATTTTTATATTGCTTTTGAAGTATGTCCCACTCGTGCTCTTATGCTCGGGAGAAAAAAAATCAAGTGGTTCTGCTACTTTGTATTTATACGTGGTCTCTGTATTAAGAAGATGACACGTGTAAAGTACAATATGAATAATACTCTTAACTGCTCTATCCACTATATGAATTAACTGATAGTGAGATAGTTTTTTCCAATCAATCCTAATTATTGCAGTTAGAATCTTAATCAATAACAGCTTAAAAAAAAAAAAAAAAAAAGAGAGAAAAATAGGAGAAAGAAATAAAAAAATTGATGAACCTGGAATCCAAGATTGGAGCATGTCACAACTAAACACATTAATGTGGGCTGAGCCTACTATAAAGTGTGTGTTCCCTCTGATATCTCTATGTGCTTGCTTCTTTTTTTTTTTTTGGTTTAAAAAAAAAAATGAAGCGCTTTACAGAATCTAGTTACTTGGTGCACAAGCATTCGAAAAACATGCAAGCAAAGCATTGCATTCGCTAGTATCGAATCGCATACCAGACCACCACTGGTAATGCTTCTACCTTTTGCCTTTCATTATCTATGTCTGTCACTGCACATTACTAGCTACATTACATTTATTTGTTAATACACCTTCATGTTTTCCACGTTCTCTGCTTGTTTAATTTGATTTGTTGTCTGATCTCCTCCACTTCATTTATGTCCAACTAAACTTATTTATGTTGTATCTGAGTTATATATTTGAGTGGATGTAGAAGATTTCAAAATTTGTTTTTTTCGTTTTTTTGTTGTCTTTTGTATGATACAACTTAAAAGCCTGAGGAAGTGGAGAAGAGAATTGGAGGGCATAGATTTTGTTGCTTACCTATGAAGAATCTGAAGGACAGTGATGGGGAAATAATCATATCCAGAGGTGGAGAGGAAGGTGATGGAATATCACCAAGTAGACATAAATCTTATACAAATACTGGGAAGACTCTTCACCCACCTATTGAAAACCATTGGCAGCTACCTCAGGTTGATCAAGAGCGCAAACCTTCTTCGTCCACAAACTCGGGATTCAAGGCCATGTTGTCATACCCGAATAAGATTCGTAATTCATTGAAGAGAGTCGGAAGGACTAAGAGCTTGCAAGTACTACTTGAAGGTGCTCATGATCCAAAAGATGAACAGCTTGTTCAAACTTTTCGGGAATTGCTTTTTCTTGAGGGTCAGCTTCCTGCAAAGCACAACAACTATCATACACTTTTGAGGTATAAAGCTATCATGCACATATGTAGAACTTTTGAATACCCATTTAGATAATAAGTTTCTCAATTTGATCCTTTTCTCTTTCGTTGGTGTTTTAGATTTCTTCGAATGAGGGACTTCGATTTTTCAGCATCTAAACAAATGTTCTTGAATTATCTTAAGTGGCGCGAGGATCATAGGGTTGATGCAATTGCAAAGGTAAAAATTTCCAATCTTATAGTCTATGGTTGGAGTTTGGAATCTATGAGAGGCAAGGAAAGAAACATACAAAAATTGTATGCTCATTAATGCAGGAATTTAAGTTTGACGAGTATGAAGGGGTAAAAAAATGCTACCCTCACGGTTATCACGGGGTTGATCGTAATGGGAGACCAATCTATATCGAAAGGATTGGGCTGGTGGATCTGAATGCATTACTGCAAGTAACTACTGTTGAAAGATTTGTCAAGTACCATGTTACAGAACAAGAGAAAACATTAAATTTGAGATACCCTGCATGTTCAATTGCGGCAAAGAGGCATATTGCTTCCACTACCAGTATCTTGGATGTGCAGGGAGTGGTAGGCCATCTGTCTTCCTCTCTTATATTATTTGGTCATGCAAAATTGATCAATTACCATGCTAAAAAGGCTACAACAGTACATTTCATGCTCAGCAATAACAGTAGCTTTGTTTTGCTCATATGTGTTTTTTAGTTTGTTAATGTCAATTGTGTACGTTTCTCGGTCTCTAGTTCAATATGCAAGTCTACGTGTTTTGAGTAACGTACTTTTCTCACCAAAGACCGGTATGCTCTACACATGTCATGATTAGTCAAGCTTGTTTCATTGCTTATGATCTTCAATATAAAACTTTTTTAAGTCTATGTTCTTATTAGTTCTTTGAAATATGTTTTTGTTTAGGGATTGTCCAATTTCTCAAAGCCTGCAAGGCATATCTTTATGGAAATTCAGAAAATTGATAGCAGTTACTATCCAGAGGTACATGAGTATTAAAAAGCATTTATAATTTCCTTTCAGAAATGATATGGGAAGAAGAAGACCCTGGTGGTTTCATAGAAACCTACTAACATTTTAGTCTAGTTTTGTGCGCATTTTTATTAATCAAAATTTATATGCAATATATTGACATTCTCAGACTTTAAATCGTCTCTTTATCGTAAATGCTGGATCTGGATTTAGGATGCTGTGGAGAGCACTAAAAGCTTTTCTCGATACACGAACTTTGGCAAAGATTCACGTAAGGATTCTTCTCATGTATGGTGGATTTTAGTTTTTATATTATGACGTACTGTTTGGCTTAAAAATTTACTTCTTAGTGCATTGTTTATTTTGTATTCAGGTGCTGGGATACAACTACCTTCATGACCTGCTTGAAATTATTGATCCAAGGTAGCTTATCAGGTTGACATGAATATGAATCTGAATGACCATTTTCAGCAAGCATCGTTCATAGACTTAGAATTGAATGCTCATTTATACGAATGTCATTGAAAGCTAGTCTACAAATCATAGTGCTCAATGTCACTAAAGGTTGTTAATTTCCATTGACAGTAATTTGCCGACATTTCTGGGTGGAAACTGCACCTGTTCTGACTATGGAGGTTGCTTGCTGAGTGACAGAGGACCCTGGAAAAATCCAGAAATCACTGAAATGATTCAGGTCATACTTGTTCTTCTTCTTCTGTAACATTTTCTTTAAAAGCCTTTTACATCAACTTAAATGAGAGAGATCACACTTCCAATAATAACCATATGAATGTTATATATAAGCTCGCAGGCGATTTCAGCGACCGATGATAATGGTTTTGAAAATGATGAAACACAGTCTTCCGAAGATGCCTCTGCTCGCACTGTGGTATGCAACACTGTTTACAACACTAATTACCTCTATTTCATGATCACTTCCTTGCTTTTCTGTATGAGCTATGTAGAGTTTCCATATACTGCCAAAGCTTATAATTGGTTTAAGACACAACTAATCATCCTCATGTCTTAGCTAAGTTCTAGCTTCCCATAATTTCAAACACCAATTTTTCAAATTTGAACCAATAAAAATATAAGCTGTGGTGGCATGATTGTAAAAACTAGTGCCTCCTCTGAGGTTGGTACCACAGTGAAAGAAAATCCTTGACGTATACTCCCAGTTTCTTGCTTGTTTTGCATACATATGTGTGGACGTTTCTGTATTCTATAGGTTGCAAACTGTGCTCTCTTTTGTATGAAAGAAATGTGAGGGACTTGTCCTTTCTTTTGTCTTCATCTCTCAAATATTATTCTTACGTTTAAAAAAGGACAAAAGAGAAAGTACCATCCATAGATTCTCATATATTATAGTAGATATATATAGTCATCCGCTTAAATATATTTTGTTTTGTTTTGGAAATAAATAAGATAAAGAAAGTTAATGTGCTGTCATTGAGTTATGGGTGGAACTGAATTATATACATGCTGATAAGCTATTATTACAGAAAATCCTGTCACTGGAAGCAGCACTGAGAGACACCAAAACAGTAAGAGACTAGTGCTTTTTTTTTTCCTTTGTAACTTTAAATATATTTCATGGAGAAACATGTCGATTATTTGTGTTGTAGAAAATTGAGGCACTGGAAGCTTTACTCGAAGAAACAAAGAAAGTGAGTAGCCAGAACATTTTCACATTGTTTGGGTACTAAGCTAGCTTTGAATAAGATTATATTTTTAATGTATTTTCCCCTCTTAGGCTTTGAAAGGACTGGCAGAGCATATAGAAGAGCTGAGAAGTTCTTGGGAAGCAGAACCCAGTTTAAATTAGCAAAATCAAATTGTAAATTTCGATTCTGATATTTAGTTTCAGATGTGTTTTACTAATTAATGTTGGATAAATGGATGTTACGTCACATAGTAAATGAGCTATAGAAGCAAATTATCAAAGAAGACTGAAGATTTTGTTATATATTTTACTAATTAAGGGTATTTTAAACTACTAGTTGGAGAATCGGTCAGTACTTTTAGACCTACTAAGAACGACTAGAAAAATGGCTCATTGAAAATGTTGGCCCATGAATGTGGAAACCTGAATAAATTTGGTGGTGTCTTGTCAGCCAAGCATTGAGCCGAATGCAACTGTTATGGTCAAACCCTTTTAGGTCAATTGAACCTTGGTTAAGAAATTGAACTTTTAAGAATGAACCAAACAAAAAAAACTTTCTCAAAGGGAAAACCCATAAGCAAAGTAACTAGAACTTCAATAGTTAAGGTCCTTTAATCCTGTTAATATTGCTGCTTAATCAGATTTCCACTTTGGACTATATGATTATATATAATTAAGATGCTAATTGGAATAAATGCAAAACCTTTTTATAAAAAGAAATGGGAATGATGTGACTCTACTTTAGCGAAAGTATTACAACAAGTCCCTCATGGGTGTCCTAATTGAACCTTACCTTTGGAATGTGGGGCTATGGCTTTCAACAGCAATGACACATCCATTGATAAATGCTTATCAATACTTGGGACAGAAAAGAATGCACTGGTATATCCATGCAGGATGGTAATTAACAGTGTGTAATGGTGGCAGTGTGACAATCATTGGGTGGGTTTTTGGCAGAATGGTAATTGTTTGGTGATGTGGGCATTGGAAATTATGGTGGTGGTTAAGAGTTATTTTTGCTTTGATGGGTGTGGTGGGTGGAGGTTGGAAAAGTTTAGAATCAATTGCTTTTTTTATTCATTCAATTTTTTTTTTTTTGGATGCAAAAAGTCCAAAAGGAAAGAATGAAAAAGAAAAAGACAGTACTAAACAAATAATGAACTTCCAAGGTTAAAAAATAGATGACATTTGATTAAAGTTTCTTCTTTTAGTCAGCCTCTTTGGACATTTTTTTTTGAAAAAAAAATATTCTTACCTTTGAAAAAATAATATATATGTATTTTTATAAGCAAATGTATGTGAAAGATATTATAATATTTCAAATTAAACTGGAGAGAAACAAAACAATTAAAAAAAAGGAAAAAAAAAAGGGCCAGGCTAATTAATTAAGACCAGTTCTTGGGCCACTCCCAAATACGATGTGGCCCAATTGTAATTTTTTAGTTAAGAGAGTGGTCCATCGTCAACAACCAAAATTTCAAATTTTGTGTAAATAACTGCTAAAATAAATAAATTAAAAAAAGGAAAGAAAAAAAAAATTAGAGGGAGTACGAATTGGCTGTTTACTTAATCCAGAAAATAACTGCTAAATTAGTAGAGAGAGAAAGTGAGTTCCAAATTTCTTTTTTATCCACGCACGTTCACTAAAATAATTACTCTTAAAATCAGAGGGAGAGAGAGAGAGAAAAAAAGAAGAAAAAAAGACATAATAGCTTTGTCCTCAGAAAAACAAAATAAAAACAAACTCAGCCTCTCTCCATCACCACCACCACCACCATCATTTTCAATTTTTGTTGTTTGGTTTTTTTTTGTTTGTTTTTCTAGTTCCCCAAACAAGGCCCAAAGCCAACACACTCTTCGATTCTCGATCTCTCCGCCTAATATTGTTTTCAAAATTACACTTTTCCGGAATCAGTAAAACAGATTCTCCTCCTTCCAGATACTTCCGGATCCTGTTCTCTTTCCCTTTCTCAAAAACGCAAATTTGAAAATATTTTTTTTTTAAAGCAAATATTTGGCAATTTGGTTTTGCGAAATGAGCACCGGCGATCTTCTGAGCATCGAGCCTCTGGAGCTCAAGTTTCCTTGTGAGTTTTATATACAAGCTGTTGCGGATCTTGTTGTTCATTTTTTGTTTTCTGGGATTTGCTTGTTTTGAGTTTTCATTATTTTATTTTATATTTTTTTTGTTTTCTGTGTTTTTATTTTTTAGTTGAATTGAAGAAGCAGATCTCATGTTCGCTTCAGTTGTCTAATAAGACAGATAGCTATGTGGCTTTTAAGGTAATTCCTACTTATTTTTTGGGCTTTCGTTTTTTTTCTTTTTCCCTATTTTCTGCGAATCCTTCAGAATAAAATGCTGCAATGCTCCTGTTGGTTGCTCAAAAATGTTTTGGGAAACAAAGATTGGAAATGGTGATCTGGGTTCTGAAGAAATATGTTGTTAGGCTTTGGATTAAGATTTAAATTTGTTGTAACCAACTGAATTTGGTCTGTAAGATTTAAATCTTGGAATTGAAAATGTAGATTTGAGGAGTGATTTTGTTTATGTTCCTCATTTATATTAAAATGAAACGTGGATCTTGAATGCTATTTGGTGGTAATGCTGTGCTAGTAATGATGTTTCAGGTGAAAACTACGAATCCAAAAAAGTACTGTGTTCGGCCCAACACAGGAATTGTCTTACCTCGGTCAACATGTGACGTTATAGGTGCTTCTAATCGTTTTCACGTGGTCATTTTTCTTACAGTTTTTGTTTAATTTTACGATTTATAAATATTTGTTATGGTTTAGTCACCATGCAAGCACAAAAAGAAGCTCCTGCTGACATGCAATGCAAGGATAAGTTTCTTCTTCAAAGCGTAAAAGTGAATCAGGGTGCAACTCCAAAAGAAATTAATGCTGAAATGGTAATTACATAAAGGAATGTTATGAATTGTGCTTGTGAGATTTTCCTATAATGTATTGATATAAGAATTGGGATTGTGTAGTTCAACAAGGAGGCTGGGCATGTGGTTGAGGAGTGTAAATTGAGAGTGCTTTATGTTTCTCCGCCTCAACCACCTTCTCCTGTTCCAGAAGGATCAGAAGAAGGTTCTTCACCTAGGGGTTCTGTTTCAGAGAATGGAAATGTCAATGGTGCTGAGTTTGCTAATGTAAGTACTTCACTTATATGATAGGTTGAATCACTCTCTTCATTAATAAAAAAGTATTGATTTGCCTCTTTTTTATTGATGATTGCAGGCTGCGAGAGCATTTTCCGATCGGCTTGATCTACAGGACAAATCTGGGGAGGTAAGAACAGAAAATGGAAAAAGATGTTAAATATTAAATATTTCCGTGCACTTGGATTGATTTCTGGTTTCTTTTGTAATTCTGAAAGTTTTACACACATAAATACACATTTTGATCAGGTTGCCTTAGTGGTTATGCTTTCTCTTGTATGCATGTGTTCTTTCCATTTTCAATTATTGTTATGATAGCCAATGGTATTGTACACTTCTAATTGCAAGATGTTTTGATTTAGTTTGCTTGACCTAGCAGTTTCACTTGGGGAACACATGATTTAAGAAATTAACTTGGGTAACATTATATGCATAGTCGTTATTAATTTCCTTTTCAAATTTAAAAGGTTAAAATAGTCTTGTATTACGGCATTTGATTTTACTTTAAAATATAGCTAATGTGATATAAATGTAAATGGTTGTTGAGATATATCATAAGGTGTGAAAAAGGCTTCTGTTAGCAAATGTTAAGTGGTCTGAAAGGGGAATATATCTTTTTGCTGAGTTAGCTAGTGATAGTAGAATTCAATGCCTGACATTAAGGCTGATTTAGGGGCTTTTTTGCTTTGTAACTGTTGGTGGTTGTTTCTCCGTGGGTGCTGGAACCTCATCTAGCATGCTAATTTACTGTTTACTTCATTTGTTGGTATCTGCATGCAAAACATTTCCCAACACATAGGTTGATGAACTTTTCTATGGGTTTTTATTGTACCTAAATATGTATTCAGTCAGATATGCTCCTCTCATTTACCAAAAAAAAAAAAATGTGAGATATGCTCCTCTTAATGAGTGGTTAAGTGCAAATTACTGTCTACTCAAGTGAAATTATCCTCAGAAAAGAGATTAAATCTTAACACAGATAAAATTTCTGTCAGGCTCTCATTTTGTTCATTTGAATCTATTATTTTGAATAAGATCCATTGTGCTTACCATAGTGAGATTTGCTACTGTCCAGATCTGAATAATATTTCTAGGAACTAGGTGTATGTTATCTTTCTGGCAGCGTTTTAAGTTGCTCATTGAGGCATGCTGACCCCACCCTTTCTCTTCCTCTATAGCTTTCCATCACCATCCTACTATTATGGCACCATATAATCTACATGGGCTAATCACGCAATCCGGGACCATTTCTCTTGGTTAGATTGCTTTTGCTACATGTAACCTGCATAATTTGCAATATCTGGAGTGGTCTCTGCAGTTGCTTCTGTTGGATGATATGTATTCTGCAACATTATGCATGTTATATTTGCCTGCTAGTTCTGGTTTATTTATTCTTGACCATGCCTGATATGGTGCAGGCAAAAGCTCTTATTTCAAGATTGACTGATGAAAGAAACACTGCACTTCAACAAAACAATAAGATTCGTCAGGAACTGGTAGGCCCTAATTTAAATGGTTAAAATTGTACACTTGTTGGGATTTGCAAGGATCAATGTTAAAAATGTAAAATCTACTTGTTGGTAGGATATCCTGAGACGTGAAGGCAACAAGAGGGGCGGCGGCAGCGGTGGTGTTTCGTTCCTGTTCGTCATCGTGGTCGGTTTGCTTGGCATAATTTTGGGGTATCTCATGAAGAGGACATGAGCACATCCATCTGCAATACATCTCTTGGTCAAATACCTGTTCCCTCCTCAAATTCCTTTGTTGTCCCCCCCATGTTATCTGAAGAATGATGGTGAAAGGAGAAGAAAGGAATTTTCTTTGCTGCTAGTTAGCTTTGTGGAAGAGACAAGTTTATAGGTGGGTTTATTCAGACTGTAGTTGCTGGACTGAGACTTTTGAAGTAGTACTTGGATAACTCAAATGGGTTTTTGGTAACATGCAATTCTTTTTGTAACTTAAAAAAAAAATACTTTTTTTTTTCTTCTTTAATTTCGATTCCTATGTTGTTCGACTTAGTGAGATTCTGGTAAACAGCATCTCTGGTGACTCAATAATCTTTATACATTCAGTGTGCTCTGCTGCAAAATTAGTTGCTTCATTTCTTCCACCTTTTGGTTCCTCTTCTTCTCCTTTATTTTATTTTATTTGTTTTTAATATTGAATATTTACGAAGATACACTACTGTGTTAAAGGGTAACAGAATGGTGCTTTTGGACTTAATAAAGATAAGGTTTTTTGGCACATAAATTGTAAATTATATTTTTAATTATAGAAGTAGCATTAATACTTTAAATTATTATTTCAATTTAATGAGGGAATCGATGCCTCCCAAAAACCCTGAAGATAATAAGGAAAAGAAAATCCCGATGGTTCCAGAAACCGCCAATACTTTTAGTGCTCTCGAATGTTCTTTCGTTTATTTAGTAGTCTGGATTGTTCTCGACGTCTCCTGTTTTATCTTGAACTGGTTTCCTACTTATAAATAAAACCCTAACCCTTTTGCCACGTTAAACCCTAAGTGAAATCAGTGTTGGCATCGGCAAAAACCAGTCGCTTTCCTCAACGCTCAAAGCAAAGTCTCTCAATGGCATCCTCTTTGTCAATTGCTCTTGGAAGAGGCAGAGCACCGACTCTGTTATCTAAGCTGCTCAGACCCGTTTGCTCTGCTTCCGTCGCTCCCTCTGTTTCTCGCTCTTTCAGCATCAACTCCCAGGTGGCCGACTACCAAGACACCGACGGCTCTGTCGACGTTGGACGTCGGTCCGATGAGTCTCTATCTCGCCGCGGCGGCGACCAAGTTCCCGGATTTTTCACTGGTAGTTGTTATCTCGGTCTTGGAGCAAACATGGATTCTTGAAAATATGTATATATTTTTTATTAAATTTTGTTTGTTATTTTTCTGGGTGAGATTAAAATGAATTTTTTCATGGCAGATGTGTTCGATCCATTTTCACCGACAAGGAGCTTGAGCCAGGTACTGAACATGATGGACCAGTTCATGGCCAACCCATTTATGGGGGGTGTAGGTTCTGGGGCACGAAGAGGTTGGGACGTGAAGGAAGACGAAAACGGTCTGTACTTGAGGATGGACATGCCAGGGCTGGGAAAAGAAGACGTGAAGGTTTGGGTGGAGCAGAACACGCTGATCATCAAAGGGGAGGCTGGGAATGTGTCTGAGGAGGAGGAAGAGAACAAGAGGAGGTTCTCGACCAGACTTGACCTTCCTCCGAACGTGTACAAGGCGGACTCCATTAAAGCTGAGATGAAGAATGGGGTTCTCAAGGTCCTGGTTCCGAAGGTCAAGGCGGAGGAGAGAAAGGACGTTTTGCAGGTGAAGGTGGAGTAGGGAGATGCAGTTGTGTGAACAAAACTTGTATGAAGGTTTGTCTTGTTCATGTCGGTTTCTAGTAGTTGGGTCTCTGAATAAATTTCTTTTTTTGGGGTCTGAAAATGGATGTTATTATTAATTCTCTTGGACGTCCATTTTTGAATGAAACGTAAATCCCTAGCTAGCAATAGTTTTTCTTTTTTTATAATTAAATATAAAAGGAAGAGCTTATGTTAAAATGGCAATGTGGTAGCAATGGTTGTGTGTATTTATTTTTTAAAGAGTTTTAAGTATATTTGTTTAACTTAAATTGATGGGTATATCTTAAATTTGCAAATCATGCGGGTGACTAGTATATTCTATAGGACGATTTCCCAATAATTAATCGAAGTATGTGGTCATTTATTCTTTATTTTACTTTTCAAATATAATCATGAAAAAAATATTTTTTTTTTTCAAAGAAGTAAATAAGAGGCTAATAAAAATGTAAGAATAAATTTTTTTAAATAAGATGTTAGTAAAAATATAAAAATAAAGATTTTAAAAAAGATCAATTAATAGAGTATATTAAAATTTAATTAACATGTAAATAAAATTAAATTGTAACTCTCCGAGTATGAGTATGAGAAAACAAAATAATTTTCTGATTTATTTTTAAAAAATAAAGAGTTTATTGAATTTATTAATTTGTAACTTTTTAGAATAAAATATATAAAAAAATTTCCTTAAGAGATGCTTTTAGCATGCTAAATGTCTACTTCTAAAACCAGCCATTTTCTTGTAAAATATATTTTAATATTCACTTGAGACTCCCATTTAATTATTTAAAATGATACATAAGTAAATAAGAAAAAAGGGATATGTCCCTGTGTCTTCAAATAAATTTTGATTAAAACAAAATTTGATTACCAATAATTTACAGTAGATGAACATGGTGAGAAGGTAACATTGAGATAAATAAAAAATAAAAAAATTAAGGTTAAACTACTACTTCCAGCTAAACGAAATTTAAAATAAATTTATTAATGAATAAGTCAGAAAATTTACATTTTTGTTGTTTGCAAGCCCATCTAAGCGACTGTCGCTTAATGAGCCCGATTTTAAAATTGGATTGGACTCCGAATCTTTCAGTTGCCTCCTAGTCCAGTCTCCATGTTCTCAAAGTCCGGCAGGGAAATTAATTTAAAAAATTTTCATTACAAAATTCACAAACCAAGGTTCTTTATTATACAAATGATTCACTCAAATACAGTGTTTTAAAAGGTACAAGTCGTCGTAAAAAGGCGAGGTTAAGTTTGAAACTTTATGAATTTAAGCAAAGATGTTTTACTATTATATATTATTTTAATTATTATAATATTAATAAATAAATAAAATAATTTAAATTTTGTTTAAATTTTTAATAAAAAAATTAATTTTAAATTATATATATTATGAGTTTATAATTATTTAATAATACCTAAATTATTATCACCATATTTTAATCAATTTTATTTAATTATTTATTATATTTTATTATTATTATTTTTTAAAAAATTTATTTTAAAAAAAAGTTTTATTTTTTAACTTTAATTTTTTCATTTTCTACGAAAAAGTTCATCCTTTTTTACGCCTAGGTGCACATTAAGTGATTAATACAGTGTTAATTATTTTGTGCTAAGTTTTACTCTAATATGAGATATTTTGTAAATGTTTCACACCTAAATAGTATCTTTTTGAATCTTTTAGATCATTGTTTAAACATGCTCTACATATACCAACTACTTATAAAAAAAAAAAACCTTATTCAACCCAAATTAGACAAAAATAGTCTTCTCTTTTTCTTTCTTCTCCTCTTTTCAATAATAAGCAAGTTGTTTAATTAGTTAATTTGTCTTAGTATCAGACCGAGCAAAGCTTTAAGACCCACCAAATCCAGCCCAGGAGTAAGACCGCATTTGAAATTCAGATATATGGTACATTACTATTTGTGTCATGAACTTTAGAGCTCCAAATCGAAGATTAATTTGCAAATTAATTTCCAGCTGCTTCAACTTCAATAGTACGAACATGGCAACAGAAATCCCTAGCTAGTAATAGTGTTGTCTATCTGATTTCATTGTGATGATCGCTCGTGGTGACCATTAATATTTTTTAATTTAGATTGTTGGATACCTTATTATTGCAAATTATTAGCATTTTAAAAATTAGATTATGGGGTACCTCAATTGGTGCAAATTATGTGGGTATTGGTATAATGTTATATCGGAAAAACTGGCCGGGTACACATGAAATTTATCCTCCCTCAAATTAATCAAAGATTGTGTACTACGAGTCCTATACCACCCAATTATAAATGAATACATATATATATATTGAGAGCCATAATAATATAAATTTGACTGTTTCATATGCATAAGCAATGTAATATACAGAGGCTTGTCAATCATATTAGGGGTATCTTTACACTATAATATATATCAATGTGACTGTTTCATATGCATAAAGCAATGTGATATACAGAGGCTTGTCTGTCATATTAGGGGTATCTTTACACTATAATATATGCATGAGCACATTTTCCAATGTGACTGTTTCATATGCATAAAGCAATGTGATATACAGAGGCTTGTCTGTCATATTGGGGGTATCTCTGCACTATAATATATGCATGAACACATTTCCGAATGTGACTTTTCATATGCACGAGCAATGTAATATATAAAGGCGGGTGTGGCCTACGGAAAGAAGCTGACCGTTTTATTATATTTGTTTATGAGAATTGTAATTTGAATTTTGACAAGGTTTATTATTGTTCAGATGTATTCAGTCTTGGTTGAAGTATCAGGTGGAGAGAGATCTATTAGGGGGCAAAACCAGCTGCTTTAGACTCCTCTAAGATTGTAAAGCTGGAGCAGCAAAATGACTCTACTCACTAATAAAATTTTAAACTGATGAGATTTATATCGACAATCTTTTCTTCTAAAAAAATATAATATACATAGACTTGTCTTTCATATTATGTATCTTTACATTATAATACATATAAGGACACATTTCCAAGTCTTTCATATTATGTATCTTTGCATTATAATACATATAAAGACATATTTCCCAATGTGGCTGTTTAGAAACACAATGTAATACACGGAGACTTGTCTTTCCTATTAGGGATATCTTTACACTATAATACATACATGGACACATTTCGCAATGTGACTGTTTCATATGAATAAACAATGAAATACACATAGACTTGTCTTTCATATTAGGGTATCTTTACAGTATATATATATATATATATATATATAATACATGCATGAACGTATTTCCGATGTGGTTTTTATAGAATTCGGCTACTATATATATATATTTCCTGTTTGTGTATACCTACTGTTGCATGCTAATTAAGTTTCTTCAAAAACTATAACTACCTCGTTATTTAAAAATTGGCCGATCATGAAAATTCTTCAATAGTTTATTTATTGATTCATCAACATATATTAATAAAGCGAATTTCGAGTGTCTCTCTTTGATCAGTTCAACGTTAATGGTGTTGGCGAAACTAACGTTTTATCTACCTCAAAAGCTTAAAAGTTCTACTTTCACCCATAAAGGGTATACAATAATTCTATCTAGTTATAACTAAAGGCTGGCAATCACCAATAATTACAACTAAAGGCTGACAATCACCACTAACCTTACTAAAAAAAAGGTTACTGTTCACGAAACCGGATACAGCAAGGGAATGCTCAAATCTGATCTCCACTATCCAGACATTGTATCCTTGAGCAATGAACTCGCCTGCAAAATTTCAGCTCGATAGGACCACGAACACAAAATTTCAGCTGCTTTTATATGTTGGTGTCCCACGTGTGTTAAACTTCTCCCACATGGTCGGGACCTACATCAACAAATGGCTTTCGATTCTTTCATTAACTTTTCATGCATGCAAATCCATACGGTGGACAGTCACTGGCAGGGAATCACGTGTAGAAACTATTAAATGCAATTACAGAAAGAAATTGTGTTTGTTTATTAAATTTTATATAAAATACGAGTTGGAGATGTAACCCGTGAACACGTGATTACAATCATTATTCTATTAAATATTGAAGGTAAATATGTAAATAATCAATTCAATGCTGCTTCATAATCTCTTTACCTTAGTTGTTATCAACCCAGAACTCTGCTTCTGGAGATAGTCGATGACATTCTTGTCAACCTTGAAGGCCTTGGTGAGCACATCAGGACTAATACGAGGGTCTGATCCAAACACAGCATTTGCGATCGTAATGACTCCTGGGTTTTGGCTGCTGAGGGCAGCAAATGCTACTGCATTGTCATGTTTAGGGTTGAACTGGAAATGAATGAGATCAACTGGGAATACAAACACATCTCCCTTGCTCAGCACCTTTGTGATGAGTCTGTTTTCGGAGTTGGAAGTCACAAACCCTACGTGTAGCGTGCCTTCTGCGACAACAAGGATCTCGGTGGCTCGAGGGTGAGTATGAGGAGCGTTTAGGCCATACGGTGCATAGTCAATACGAACCAAGGATATGCCAAGAGTGTTGAGTCCTGGTATTTGGTTCACTTTTACAGTAGTCACGTTGGAACCAACGCGGTTTGTAGTGTTCCCTGGCTTGTCTAGCCCGGTGAAGAAGAAATCGTTTGCGCTGGCAAGCTTTGGATCCTTGCAGAACTTTCCATTCACAAACACTGCACATGGTGGACAGAAAACCTTAATTTGTTAGCATTAAACAAATTTTCAGTTACATACGTAATTCGTCTGTGTCTATTTAATTAATTAGCTCTCTTTACATGTTGGTGATCATTTTCTTTGTAATATCTCAATTGAAAATGCATTTAAATGTTGAAAATATATTCATCGAAAGACTTAAATTATTGGGACATATGCAAAAAGATAGGTAATATGCGAAATCAATTCCAATATTGTCAACAAAAATACTCAACTGCTTACTATATGTTTTTAGTATGTTTACTTCCGACGAAATGAAAGCTACTGCGAAAACGCCAAATGATATTAAGAAGATAAGAAAAATAAACAAACAAAAGAAAAGGTACATACAAGCAGATTTGTGGTCATTGGCTGCCACACAGAAGTCCTGCAGAGTAACAGGGAACGGTTATCACTTACACCTGTTCCCGTCAATATAGAGCTATGCATACCCATTCAATTGTACATATCATTAGTTACTAGCTACTGTATATCTCTTTTTAGATATTCTTTATTGTGTTTATCTACTGTAACAGTATCTTGTATTTATATTGTTTTTACTCATCAATGAAGGGTAGAACCTTTTCCAAAACAGTCAACATCTCTTTATGGTATCAGAGCTGTCTTTTCTCTAACGAGATATATAAATATACATATATATTTTTCCTCCCCACTGCTAAACATGTCCACCTCTATTCCTTCGTCTGCATCCTCCTCTTCTACAACCCATTCTTTTCCTATAACAACTGAACCTTCACCTACTACACCATCTCTGGTTGTCATTAATGTTGCTGCACAAGCTCCATTAAAACTGACTGACTCCAATTATTTCTCATGGAAAGCTCAGTTTGATGCTCTTCTTACTGGCTATGACCTCTATGGCTATGTCAATGGTGCCTTGCCGTGTCCACCAGCTGAGATTGGAAATCCAGCCACTGCCAATCCTGCCCACATTTTTTGGGTTCGTCAAGATAAACTCATACTGAGTGCCCTTCTTGCCTCCTTATCTAAAGAGATTCTTCACCTGGTCACCTCTTCTCCCACATCCCAAATTGTGTGGACTAAATTGGCCACTACATATGCCAAACCATCACGGTCTCGCCTTCTTCGCCTTCGTGAACGACTTATCAAACCTCAAGGTTCCCGGACAATCACTGAATATCTCACTGATATAAAGGCGAAAATGCTACTGATTACAGAAAGTTAGTTGGGAGTTTGCAATATCTCTCAATGACCAGACCAGATATTTCCTTCTCTGTCAATAAACTTGCTCAGTTCATGCATCGGCCAACTGACATTCACTGGGGTGCTGCAAAACGTCTACTACGGTACCTCAAAGGGACAAGCTCTTATGGTCTCCTTCTACGTCGTCAGTCACCTCTCTCACTTCATGCCTTCTCTGACGCTGACTGGGGAGGCAACAAGGATGACAGGACGTCCACTACGGCATATACAGTCTTCTTGGGTCCCAATCTAATATCCTGGTCGTCCAAGAAACAAAAATCAGTATCACGATCATCGACCGAAGCTGAATATCGTGCCGTCGCCAATACTACTGCTGAATTATGTTGGCTAGAATCCCTTCTTTGCGAACTTCATGTCCACTCTTCGTCGTCACCATCTGTCTATTGTGACAATGTTAGCACCGCTTATCTCTGTTCAAATCCACTATTTCATTCCAAAATGAAACATGTTGGCATTGATTTTCATTTTGTACGCGATCGTGTAGCTGCTGGCAAGTTACGCGTCACACATGTCGCAAGTGCTGATCAATTGGCAGATGCCCTCACGAAGCCACTCCCACGACAACAGCATCACTCCATCCGCTCCAAGCTTGGTGTCTTAGACAAGACCCTCAATCTTGAGGGGGCATAACAGGGAACGGTTATCACTTACACCTGTTCCCGTCAATATAGAGCTATGCATACCCATTCAATTGTACATATCATTAGTTACTAGCTACTGTATATCTCTTTTTAGATATTCTTTATTGTGTTTATCTACTGTAACAGTATCTTGTATTTATATTGTTTTTACTCATCAATGAAGGGTAGAACCTTTTCCAAAACAGTCAACATCTCTTTACAGAGAACCTGGGTCAGTGGCCGAGACAAATGATGTTGCCAAAGCTAATATGACAAAAGCTGAAGGAGTGGTTGAACACCTTGCATGACTCTTGTGTGAGGTATACGTTCTTGTAATACTAGTCAACCTTTAAAATTGTAGAAGAAAATGCCAAGTGAGGGATGAGAAAATCTTCGTTGGGAATATATGTATTTATAGAGGGAAATCACTGAAATAGCCTTTGCATGTTCTTCTCTGTGTACGCGTAACATATATATATATATATATAGGAGACTTAGAAAACTTTATATTAAAAATTTAATATCTTGAAGACTAATTAATCTAAATCATTCTTCGAGCACTACACACAAGTAGACATTACTTAATTTCATTTTAATCCGATTTGTTAATTTCAGCGTTTGACGGGCCCCTTTGACAGAGAAATGGTCATTTTAGAACACTTTTGATTGTTTCTTTGTCCACATCTTCATATTAATTAACCTTGTGTAATTTATTAAAGCTTCTAAAACAATAAAATAAAAATCTACAGTACTCTAATTTAATTATTTCATGTATATATATGTCAAAGGTTGTTAAATATTTGGAGTTATAGCGAGGAGAAAAGTTCAAAGCTTAACTCCAACTTAATTAGGGGTACGGCATGGAGAGTTACTATTGAAAAAAATAAATTAATTAAACATGGGATCTATCAGAATTAATTTGTTTATACCATAACTACATGTAGGACAACATATATATATATATATATATATATATATATATATATATATATATATATATATATATATATTTGACATGTTACTAGTAAATGGACAGATGGAAGACTTTTTACGGCACAGGTCAATCAATACTACCATGCATACATAAATACAGGATGTTCGTATTTTAGAGTTTTTATAGGAAGAGTTTCCGAGAGAGCGAAGGGGGCTAAAGAGAGAAGGATTGAAGAGAGAAGGAGGTTGAAAAATGAAAGCCAAGACGATTTGTGTTTCTTAGATGAGTTTTTATTTTCAGAGAGAGAGAGGCTAATGAGGTTGGAGAGTGAGGGGCTTGAGAGTTATTCTGTTTTAACACATCGTAATTAATTTGACGTGGATTATTTTTCCACATGCCACTCAAAAAGTTGAAGTAGTACCAAACTAGTTAGTACTCCAGGAGCACTAGAGTTATTTCCATAAATGGCAGGAGCACTATGGTGGACAGTAACTGGCAGGGAATCACGTGTAGAAACTATTAAAGCTCTATAAATTGAGAATATGGCAGCCTTGCCAAAAGGGCAAGCAAGCATTTGATTATATAAGCTCGTAATATTCATCTTCATATAGCTGTGGCTAGAGCAACTTAATCGCACGTGTACCCACCATCATCAATGGCTATTCATCATCCTTTTGCTTCATCAATCCCTGACTGCATCACTACTTCCAACAGAAAGCAACCATTTATATCATCTTCTGCTCCTCTCTCATCACTTGCATGGATATCCGAAACAACTCTTCGTTCAGTCCGGGTCATGGACTCCACTAGAAATTCTGAAGGAAACAACAACACTATTACTCGCCGATCTGCAAACTACCAACCCCCAGTTTGGCAATTTGACTTTGTGCAGTCACTAAAAAGCGATTTTGTGGTAGTTCATTAATTATTTGCTTAATATATTGGTAGCTTGTACTGTTGAACTTGGTATTGGTTTTACTGCTTCACGCTTACTGACTAAATTGATTAAAACAAAAATTGTAGGGAGAAGCATACGTCAAACGAGCTGAAAAACTGAAGGAAGAGGTGAGAATGATGCTTGAGAAGTTGGAAGATCCTTTAGCTCAACTCGAGCACGTCGACGTGCTGCAAAGGCTTGGATTGTCTTATCACTTTGAGGATCAAGTAGAGAGTATTTTGAATAGCATTTACACTAAGAATTTCCTTGACGGTGCAAAAGGGAAAAACAACTTGTACTACACAGCTCTTGCTTTTAGACTTCTCAGACAACATGGGAATTCGGTACCTCAAGGTTTGTATAATTGGTATTTTTGACGGTGCAGTTGAATGTTTTTCCTTTTTTTTTTTTTTTTTTGGGTGAGGATTCGGGAAAATTTAGAGAGATATTTTCAATTGAAGGAAATTGGAAACCTTAAGGGCCTCAAATGAAAGAAAAAATTTAAGAGGGTTCAAATCGAAATATGGTCAAGCTAGTTACTAATTAAAGTGTATTTAATAATATAATATTGTATAATTTTGAATTGCAGAGATTTTCAATGATTTCAAGGACGAGGATGGAAATTTAAAAGCAAGTATGTGTGAGGATACCATGGGAATGCTATGTCTATATGAAGCATCATATCATTGTATTGATGCTGATAGTATTTTGATAGAAGCAAGACATTTGGCCACCAAACATCTCCAAGCATACATGGATCGGCAAAAGCAAGTACAGGATCAAAGCAGTGATCTTTGTACATTAGTGAACCATGCCTTGGAGCTCCCACTACACTGGAGGGTACCGAGGTTGGAGACAAGATGGTTCATTGATTCATATGAAAGCAGACGAGACTACAATCTTATTTTGCTTGATTTTGCTAAATTGGATTTCAACATGGTCCAACAATTGCACCAAGAAGACCTTAAAGATGTGTCCGGGTAATTGAAAAAGAAAATAACCAACCAATTAAACCCTTCAAAATCTCTACCAAACTTTATAAATTAAATAGTCAATTATCTTGGATCACTGCTAGTGTTGAAAACAAGCTACTTAATACCAATACTATGTATGTTATAAGTATGTATATCTATGTATTTTGACCCTAGTTAATGATGATTATGCACTTGCTTTATCTATGCATTTTGAACCTAGTTAATGGTGATTATGGACTTGCTTACAGGTGGTGGAGGAACAGTTGCCTTGGTGAAAAACTATGGTTTGCAAGGGACAGATTGATGGAGAATTTCTTGTGGACTGTGGGAGTGAGTTTCGAGCCCAAGTATGATTATGCTAGGAAAATGGCCACTAAGGTTAATGCATTAATTACTGTAATTGATGATATATATGATGTTTATGGTACCTTGGACGAATTGGAGCTCTTTACAAATGCTGTTGAGAGGTTAGTATTTATGCACATATTCATATCTTTCTATATAATTAAAAGAAATGGGAAATTAATTAATTATACATACTGCTGCAGATGGGATGTGCATGCAATGGAGAATCTACCAGATTACATGAAGATTTGTTTCTTAGCACTTCATAATTCTATAAACGAGATGGCATATGATGTGCTGAAGGATCAAGGATTGGACATCATTAAATACCTCAAGAAATCGGTAATTATTATTTATTTTCACTAATATATTATTTCATATTTTCTTTTAAAATAATAATTAAAAAAATGTACTTAATTTTCCAGTACTCTATCCGTCTCCATTCATGATGTCCCATTAATATTTTTAGTACCCCACGACATTTTATAAAAAAAAATAAAAATGGGACGGATGAGATAGTACTAACGAGACCAATTCAAGGATACGAATTAATCAATTTTATTATTATTAGTGCTGCCTGGATATAGATTTTGTACATGTATGTGTTTTAATATATTTATATAAAGTGATCTCTCTATTATCTGACTCAAATTATAAATTGTTTAGTGGATAGATCTTTGTAAATGCTATTTACGCGAGGCAAAATGGTATCACAGTGGATACGTACCAACTTTTGAAGAGTATATTGAAAATGCATGGATTTCAATATCAGGACCTGTTATACTGTTTCATGCTTTCTTTGTTTCCACAAATCCCATAAGTAAAGAGGCCTTGCAGTGTATGGAAGAATACCCTAATCTAATCCGTTGGTCCTCCATGATCTTACGGCTTGCTGACGATCTGGGAACGTCATCGGTAAGTAAAATAAAACTCTGTTAAACTTTACTATAATACACTTTACTACCTTTTAAAATAATAAAGCTCTATTAATTTACGTATAATACATTTTATTACCTTTTAATTTGGTCAAAATCATATTCATTAATTTTTTTTTCTTTTTTTGATTATATAGGACGAAATGAAAAGGGGTGATATTCCAAAATCAATTCAATGCTACATGCACCAAACCGGTGCCTCTGAAGATGATGCGCGAGAATACGTAAAGCATATGATTAGCGAAACGTGGAAAAGGTTGAACGAAGAGGGTCTAACTGCAAACTCCAACTTCTCCAAAAGTTTTATAAGGACGACGATGAATCTTGCTAGAATGGCACAGTGCATGTATGAACATGGTGATGGACATACTACTCAATGCCAAGAAACAATAAACCATGTCTTCTCGCTGCTTATTAGGCCAATTCCCCTAATTTAATATATATAATCGATTCTTAGTTATATATTGTGCCTGCCTCGTTTTCTGTTTGCATTACTCGGGGATCGATGTAACTTTTGATTAATTAATGCGAATGTTGTGTCCCTTTCTCTCTTTAATTAGACTGTATTTCAGTGTAAATGTGGAAAACGCCAAATTATTTTCTTTCTACAAAACAAAAGTATTCGCTGTCTGTTTTCACTGATGGGTGCAAATGCAATACTCACACATATACTATTTACGGTAATGAGTCGACTTTAGCTGTATAAATATAAATTGCATTTACCTGCTGTAGTGTACAACGTAAAAGTCGATTTTATTGTGAGAAAAATGAACTGTGAGATGCAGATATCAATTTTAATGTGGAAAAATTAATTTTTGATAAGAAAAAAGTTGACTTCAAGCTGAAAAAATCAGATTCAATATTGAAAAATAAAATTAACTATATAAGTATGTTGGTTTTTTTGGCTTGGGATATTAGGTGTTTATCTAATTTTCTATTTTTGTTATTCATTACAAAACACAACCGTAAAAACAACAACGATGAAATTTTTTTTCACCTTTCGGTGTTGTAGAATTTTAACGGGTAGATTAAAATTAAGGCATACGCATTTTATAATATACCTATATATATATATATATATATATATATATATATATAACGCAGATGGGATGTGTGTATATATACTTAGACCAACTAACATATCAATAAATTACACTTGGGGTGTGGTTAGGGGAAAAGAAACAGTTGTTTCATCATATTCCATCGCAAAAGTTGTTATTTGAATTTTGATAAGTTTGATTACCTCAGGTGAAGGAGATTGTTAGGGGTGTGAGCTCGTTGCTTTAAATTTCTACAGGATTAAAAATTAGAATAGTAAAAAGATCTTATCCATTAATAAAATTCTAAAGGATGAAATCCATATCAAAATCATTTTTTATTCAAAAATTTTTTAAAAAGAACATATAAAGTCCTTTTTTATTCAAAAAAAAAAACATATCAATAAATTCGTTTGCTTGACTTAGATTGATGGGTATCTTAATATTGCAAATCATGTCAAGTAAGTAGTATACTTTATTGGAGAAATGTAGGTTTCACATAAGATTCATTGGACGACCCCCAAGAAATTAATCATCTATCGTCTTTCTCCGAGTATATATATGAATTAATTAGTAACCTTGTTTTGTGAATTTCCTAACGAATTATTTTCAGTCATTTCCATGCCTGGGTTTGAGAATATGTAGACGAGACTATGAGGTAACTGAAACAATCCCAGTCCAATCCAATTCTAAAATTGGGCTCGATAAGCAACAGCAGCTTAGCTGGGTTTACATATTTAACACACAGGTTTAAAAATAACGACAAATGTGAATTTTGTCACTAAATGTTTACAATAATTGGCATCCGGCACGCCAATGTTGAATTAGTAGAGAAACTATATAAAATTGTTATTTTTTGATAAGGAAGAGGATTAAATCGATATTTACCACCATAAATTAACAAAATGATAGGAGAGTCACGTGTAGAAAATTAAGGTACGTATATAAATTGAGAACATATATAGCAGCTTTGGCAGAAGGGCAACCAATTGCATTAATTTAATTTCTATGGTTATTTCTACTTGACGGTTTCCTAATTAAGTAATGAGAATCACGTGGAAGATAGGAGAAATGGCCTAGAAGTAGATATATAGGGGACAGAATCATATATTATTAATAAATCAAAGTTAGGTGGTGCACGCGTACGTTATTATTATTATTTTTTTTATCTTCTTAAAAATTATTTTTAGGTGTTTAAATTTCCTACCCTTAATTTTTATTTGTACTATAGGTTTATAAGGATCAATTAATCACTCACGCGCGTCATTGAGAATGAGCCTATATATATAAATATATATATATATATATATATATATATTTATAATGATGATGATGATGATGATGCCCATAAGCCGCTTGTACATTCACATTTGGTGGGAAAAAGTTGGTGATGATGTTAAGATCTTTAATTGTTTGTTAACTCTACATATTGAGAATGAGCCCACTTCTTCTTCTTTCTTTTTTTTTAGAGTAATAGAATGAGCCCACTTTGCCTCAAATAACACGAAGAAAATGCATACTGAACTGATTAAATATGTTTTAATTATTAAGTATGTCATTATAACTTATTGTTAGATTTTGATACAAAACCATTAATAATTGTGGACAGTAAGCTCTCGATGGGGGCCGTTCGCTTTCGTCACGGACCTGTCAACTCCTTGCTTGTGTCGTTTGCAAAGGCAACCAAGTGGAAAGAGAGCGTGATCACATTTCAGGTTAATTATTGATTTTCAAATGCTTAAAAAATGTGGATTTTGAGGTTTTTTTTTTTAATCAATAAAAAATGCTTCAATAAACTATTAGCATAGAAGTCTATCAGCATATAAACGGTATTTGCTATTTCAACTTTGTAAGTATACTGGAGTATGCAATATCATATTCACGCTTTTTAATCATTTTTTTTATTAAATATTTTAGCAAATCTATGTAGGTGACATCTTTTTCTTTTCAAAGCTCATGAATTTGTAATAAAATAAAAATGGATATAGTTGCCTACTGAGTGTTTTTCACTCACAGTTGTCTATCCTGCGTGATAAGTAAGTCAAAAGCTTAACAATAAGAGCTTGACAGGGTGCGGACTGGAGGATGCATTATAGTACACTGTTCTTCCGTATTTAGTTTGTTATATTTTGGGAGATAATATTATGTATTTTTAAATACTATATTTTCCTTTGCGGTGTGAGTGTATAAACTTTATTTTATTTTAAAATATTATTGTTTTTGGTGTGGTTTAAAAAACGGTCTCAAAGAGTAAAGAAAAATCTCTTATTTTATTGTGTCTTTGTTCAAAAGGTTTTTAATCAAATCAAATTTTTAAAAAATATATATATAATAATCACACCTTATTTGGTAACCTAGACTTGGATAAGAGGGTGTTATAGTTTTTTGTATAATACAAAAATAAACACAGATGAATCACGTGGGTTAATTAAAGCATATCAATTCTATATTGGAAACTAGGCAGCCTCCGAGTATAAAAGGGCAAGCATTCTTTTATATCATCACCTACAATCTTCTTCATATATACAACTCAAAGCTACTGCTGCGCTCAAACACATTCATCAATGGCTCTTCATCCTTTTGTTTCGCTCCGTGTTTGCAGTAATAATATTTCTTCCACTACTAGACTGCAACCAACACCCTCTACAGGTCTTCTCTCAGTTGCAACATCCAAAACTAGGTCTTCTCTTTGTTCACTCCTATCCCATATGGTTGCCACAAAAATTTTTGGAGGAAACAACATTGCTCGGCGATCCGCAAACTACCAAGCCCCAATTTGGAAATTTGACTATGTTCAGTCACTAAAAAGCAAGTTTGTGGTAACAAATTTATTTATTTCTCATTGTGTTCAACTTGATGTTAATTACATTTACAGCTTTTCTTAATTGATTGATCATAAATTGATATTGTAGGGAGAAGCATACGGCAAACGTGTTAATAAGCTGAAGGAAGAGGTGAGAGCGATGCTTGTTAATGTGAAAGATCCATTGGCTCAACTTGAGCAGATTGATTTGTTGCAAAGGCTTGGTTTGTCTTACCACTTTGAAGATGAAATCCAAAGCATATTGAAAAGCATATACTGCAATAAAAGTTACTGTAATGGTGGATGGAACAGCAATTTACATGCCACTGCTCTTGCATTTAGACTTCTTAGACAACATGGGTACCGTGTACCACTAGGTATTTATACACATAAGAAAAATTGGGATGAATTAAAAGTTTGGGTTTTCATGCATACATATATCATAATAATTTGAACTAATTAACCGACCATTGCTTTTTAATTGTATAATTTCAATGGCAGATGTTTTCAATGATTTCAAGGACGAGATGGGGAATTTTAAGGCATGTATTTGTGAGGATACAAATGGAATGCTAAGTTTATATGAAGCTTCACACCATTGTGTAGAAGGGGAAAGTATTTTGGTAGAAGCAAGAGATTTGTCTACCAAGCATCTAAAAGAATACATGGAAGATCAAAGTGCTAGTAGTGAACTCTGTATGCTAGTGAAGCATGCCTTGGAGCTGCCCTTGCATTGGAGGATGCTAAGGTTGGAGACTAGGTGGTTTATTGATGTATATGAAAGCAGAAAAGACATGAATCCAATCTTGTTTGAACTTGCTAAATTGGATTTCAATGTGGTACAATCAACCCACCAAGACGATCTTAAACAAGCGTCAAGGTAAGACCAAATTAACCTGAGTATATATATATATATATTATCTAAACCAATCTTAATTACATATCAAAAACAGTCTTGGATCATGACTATAAGTGCATATACATAAAATTAGGTGGTGGATGAGCACTGGGCTTGGTCAAAATTTGAGCTTTGCTAGGGACAGATTGATGGAGAATTTCTTTTGGACTGTGGGAGTGATATTCGAGCCTGAGTTTGGGTATTGTAGGACTATGTCCACCAAAGTGAATGCACTAATTACAGTAATCGATGATATATATGATGTCTACGGTACCTTGGAAGAATTGGAGCTCTTTACAGATGCTGTTGAGAGGTTGGTATATATATACTCGGTAATTAATTAACAATATTGTTTTCATAATTAAGACCAAATGTTGAAACTTTGTTCATTTTTTCATTTTAATAATTATATCATATATTTGTGTGTGCTGCAGATGGGATATGAATGCATTGGCCCAGTTACCAGATTACATGAAGATGTGTTACCTTGCTCTACACAATTCAATAAATGAGATGGCATATGATGTACTAAAGGAACAAGGGCTGGACATAATTAAATATCTCAAGAAATCGGTAATTATTGATATTTTTTTCTATTAATGCAGTATATATTATAATGATTAATCTTTCTAATTGGTTTCCCAATATAAAATCTTTAGTGGGCAGATATTTGCAAATCTTATTTACGGGAAGCAAGGTGGTATTATAGTGGACACAAACCAACGTTGCAAGAATACATTGAGAATGCATGGATTTCAATATCAGCACCCGTCATACTTGTGCATGCTTTCTTCTTTGTCACAAAACCCGTGACTCAAGAGGCTTTGCAGTGTTTGGAAGAATACCCTAATCTCATCCGTTGGTCTTCGATGATCTTACGGCTTGCAGACGATTTAGGAACATCATCTGTAAGCAATATTTGTTAATTAACTATAATTTTGATTAGAATCTATTTGAGCTTCTAATTAGCATATATATATATATATATATATAAATATATTTACTTATTTATGATTAATGCAGGATGAAATAAAGAGAGGGGATGTTCCTAAATCAATTCAATGTTACATGCATGAAAGTGGTGCTTCAGAAGATGAAGCTCGTGAATATATAAAGCATATGATTAGTGAAACTTGGAAGAAAATGAATGAAGATGGGTCAATTGAAAACTCTTGCTTTTCAAAGACTTTTGTTGGAATTACAATGAATCTTGCAAGAATGGCACAGTGCATGTATCAGCATGGAGATGGGCATGGTGTTCAAGACCGTGAAACTAAAGACCGAGTCTTATCATTGCTTATTAAGCCTATTAATGTTAATTAGCAAACTTCTAGCTTAATTTATGACTTTGTGTTTGTACAAGATGGAACCTAGCCATTTCTGTTTTCTTCCTAGTCATTAGAAATAAAATGTTCTTTACTAATGGATGATAAGACTAATTAGAGTACGTAGTACCATTTTTAAAAAAAATTCGGATAATTTATTTATGAGGAAACAGTAACTTTTTTTCATTGGGTATTTTTATGGGACAAGTTGTACAATACTCATTGGAAGAAAAATGCGAAAGATTCCATATCACACAAAATTGATATGACATTTCATTTAGGGTTGCCGCATAACTGATTATATTTTTCGTTTTAATTCAAATAATTAGGCCTTAACTTTTTATTGATTTTAAAATTTGAATAATAAATTTAAAAAAAAACAAAACACTAATTTTTCTTGGAGTGTTAGTGTTGGGCCAAACAAGTCTACACGCATAGATAGATGGACAATAGATCTTTTGAGCTCAAATAGATTCACGTTGTACTTTTTGGGCTCAATGAAAAACACGATCTTAAGACCCATAGTCCAGTCCACTGAGCTAGATAATAAATTTAAAATTTATTTTTCTTTTTGTTGAATATTTATGACTTTTTTGAAAGGCTATACGAAACTCATATATTGTTAGCTGAATTCAGTGATCAACAACAATAAAAAAGAGGGGAAGATCAAACAAGAGAATCAAAAACACAAAAACCCACGATCAAAATCATCCATTAAGTTCAAAAATCTCTGTATTTTTTTTTTAATAAATAAAATATCTATTTATTAACTACACCTGTTCGTGGCCTCAACCTTAATTGACGCGGTCGTCATTTGTCACATTCCAAAGAAACCAACATACCACCCTTCAGAATTACTTGTTTCTTACGCACATCAAATGTATACTCCTTGCACCCTGCAAAAACCATTTATATATTTCTAATTTTTGTATATTATTTGTAACATATGATATATACCAGAATTCTTATAGTTTTTGGGACACTTAAAAAGTGTCGTATACAATAATCAACTAAAAGGGTTGGAAGTTTTTCAAATCAATCTACTGTATGGCATTGAATTATAATCTTTTTAATTTTTCACTTTATGATTATGATGTGTACATATGTTGAAAATCAAGGCCAAAATCTGACTTTAGAACTAAAAGTACCAAGGCAGAGAAGGAATAAATATAATGGTCATCACACCTGTCATCTTTGACAGAAGTTGGGACACTCTGTACCGGCAATGTTCGCATCCCAAGTTTGCATTCATCTCTATCACCTGAAACTAAAATTACATTTGCAATCATCCCATTAATATCATATTTGAATTGAGTTGTTTGTTAATTAATTTGATTTTTTTGGCTGATTAAAACACAAGTATATATACTTCAACCTCTTTCATGAAATAATCACACAATTAAATTGGAGAAGTTATTTTGCAGTTTCTGCCTTGAGAATTATGCACATGTTATATTAATTATGTAGGTAGTGTGTGTGTGTTTGTGTGTGTGTGTATATATATATATATATATATATATATATATATATATATATGTATCCTAGTTAGCACGACCTTGCAAGTGCATGCCATGTCGAAGGAGTTTATAACATATATATATATATATATATAACACTTTAAATTCGTAATATATAAAAGAAATATATTTGGGCGAGGACACAGAAATAACAGATATTATAAAATTTGACGAAGCTAGAGGGTAAAAGAAATTGTATAAAAATATATGAATCCTACCGAAGGAAGTGTCAGATTCTCAAATGACATGAGAGATCGTTTGGTGTTGTTCGTTGCAGTCATTTGTGTGATTGCAATTAGGCCTCTCTCTCTCTGTATATATGGTCGACGATGATGACGATGGTGATGATAATCTACGTCCTACTCCTCATATCTGGATATCATGCAGAGCTCGGTCATGATCAGTATCTTGGTATTTGGCAAGCTATATATATGTATATTCTGTATTTCTGGTATATTATGGTCAACGTTTTTATTATATTTAATTATGGTAAACTTACCAGGCAAAACCATATACTTGAAGCCTTTAATTTCCTAAAGAATATATATAGTTTTATTTCGTAATTAATGTTTAGATAGTTTGTAAATGCTTGCAAGTTACAAATACCAAATGTCAAAGGACCACCATTCATCCAAAGAAAATAATAAGAAAAATACCCTACAAAAACGCCATCAGCTGTCACCAAGACCAATTAACGTTGAACCATTCAATAATAATCAATATTAAATCATTGTAATTAGATTAATATATATGTATATGGATTCAACCAGTAATTCATTTGGAAGTTGACATAGGGCGGCTTGATTCTTTTGCAGCTTGAACCATTCAATAATGAGAGAATTTACTTTGATGTTATTATTTCTTTCCGTTCCGTTGCCCATGTTTTTTTTAATGAATCCATAATAATATAAGAAAAAATGGCTAACCCACTTGTAATGCTGCAATCGATTAATTAAAGAAATACAAAGTGGATATTTGACAATTCAAATCAATATAAACTTGAAATGGTAATAAATGGAACAGTGGCCCTTCAATTTGGAGAATACATCTTTCTAAATTATAATTAATCTTACTCTCTTGACCACTAAATATACATAGATTCTCTCCAATATTTACGAAGGATAATGACTTAATTGATGGTAGTCTCTTTTACAATTTCTCTTTGGAGTAGGGTTTTGAACTTCCCAATTGAAATTCTCAAATCTCCCTTCACAATTACTTGTTTATTGCGTAAATCTACTGTATACTCCTTCAACCCTGCATTTATCAGCAAAGAACAATAAGATGCATACATGGTTTACTCTATACCCCATATAAACAAAGCCTTAAATATATGGCTTAGCCTTGTATCAGCAAAGAACAATAAGATGCATACATGGTTTACTCTACCCCCATATAAACAAAGCCTTAAATATATGGCTTAGCCTTGTATAAATGTGTGAATATGATTTGAAGTTCCTTTCTGTCTAATTGTTCTTGAGGCTCTGGCTTTTTACGATTACTAATAGATCGAACACTAGTAGTCATAATCCTCACCAGTCATCTTTGAAATAACCCGGAAGACTCTCTGCCAGCAACTTTTGCATCCCATGTTTGGACTCATCACTATGACCTGAAACTATGAACATCACAAAGTGAAAACAATTAGATCATGATTCTTAACATTCTTTACCCCAATAACTTGAGGATTGGCCAGAAGTAGATATAAATGTCAGAGAAATGAATTTGACTGAAAGATAAAAGGCATGCATAGCATGTTCTGGCTGTACGAATCGTACCGAGGGGAGTGATAAATTCTCGCAAAACATGAGAGATTGCTTGGCTGGTGTTGCCATTGCAGAGTTGGTCGCAGAAAAACGTGATTTAGTGTTAATATGCTTATGAATTTATACTCCTTTATGTCTTCCCAAGGGATGGAATCAAACAGCTCGGTTTGGCTGTCTACTTTTTATTGCTTATGGAGTCACCTACTACAAAAACTATTATATGTGTTTTTGTGGAATAGTTTATTAGGGAGATCGAGGTCCAGCGTGTTATTCCCCCACCAAATTTAATGCCAAAGTAACTATATTATTGTGGTCTTCATGTTCTGTCCATATCTGAATACATTTTCTATATTTAACTAAGGATAAGGTTGGAATCTAGGAGCTTGTGGACACTACAAGAACTCAGTGATCTAACTGTCAAATAGCAATACAGGTATGGAAAAATTGATAGTTTGAATTCTCAAGGAATTAAACATCACTTTATGAAGAAAGAAAATGAATTGTTCCCTGAAGACATTGTCATTAGCTTACCTAATTACTTTATGCAAACAATCAGGAAGCTAAGTCAGTAGATCAGCTCATACAAGAAGGGGAAAAAAAATCAGAAACTGTGAAAATAGAGTGAACTTGCTTTCTTTCTCTAATTTACTGTTTGATATTGTTTCATATGAATCTTTTAGTTTGTAATACTCGCAAGTCATAGCTGATCAAAATTACTCGTTCATGGCCGTATTTGCTCGTAGTAGTAGTAGTAGGGCATGATAAACGCATCATTTAGATAATAAATAACACAAAAACAAAGAAGGGACCTTAAATAAAGGAAAGTAAAAGTCACTCAACCTGGATCCAATTATAATTACGTTTTGGCCAAGTGGTAGCTATTATCTTAACAGACAACATGTAACCGAAAGACTAAACTATTTTGACATTGTTTTGTTTTAGGATTTTCAGACTCAAAGCCTATATTGAGTTTCAACAATTAATTGATAATGGTCAAAATTATTGCCGACAAGTTTCAAGACGTGCAATCCTGTCCATCCTATGAGACACTACTTTGGAACTACAAGTTTAATATCGACATCAATTCAAAAGGAAAGGAAATTACCGAAAAGCTGAAACCAATTTAGCCACCATTAGGTTAAGCAAGTTCCCCTAAACAATTTCATAATGGGACTACCCATGCTCTCACTTGTGCCACATAATAAAGCCTATGCTGTAAACATTACCTTCGAACAAAAGCTAACACATTGAGAGGAATTCAAAGTATATTATAGATGCATTAGAATAAAAGCTAAATTAAGCTTGATAATTTACTTAAAAACATTTAATAGCTAAACACATTGTATACATTTTTTAAAATCTCCATAGCTCTTTCATTATTATCTCTTCTCTGTTCTTTTTTTTTTCCTCTTCATATTCCCCAGGTTAAACCGGTGTGTCTTGCTTAAGTTCAACCATGCCAGAGATCCCTAATGTAAAAGTCATTTGTTGTAGGTCCATACACTCTTACACTGAATGAATAAACAAAAAAACAAACAAACAAAAAATTGAGGAATCTAATTATTATGTTACAATCCCCTTGCTAATCACAGTACAGAATATTAAGCCCGTTATAAAGTTATAAATCAATAAAAAATTATTTAGGCATATTCATCTACAATCAATTCTTCATGTACAAGGTATCCTTTTCCTCAACATAGCTAATTTACAAAAGAGTAATGGACCATTTCAAGTACAAAGATACAAACTTCCTCGAAATTCAGCAACTTAAAATAGAATGCAACGTTCTATCCCATAGAATCCAGACTTAAATAGGACCACAAGATGTTTTGCGAAGAACACTGGGTTAAATCACAGAACAAAAGTGAAATCTGCAGAACCAACTCCTAGCCTAGATCACATTCTGCACAAATATCAAGCAAAAATATTAAATATTCCGCTTACTCAAATTGAAAGGAAACAGATTTAAACCATGCAAGCATACTTCTCTTCCTATATGGCATTTCACTAATTACTCCCATATGAAAAATTAACTGAAACCTCATTATTCTGCATCTTATAAAGAAGCATTCTTTTCCATCGGCACTTTTAAGTGCCAAAAAGTAGCTCACAGCCTAACAGTTGCATTACCATAGTTATTATCTGATTGTCTTAACTCTCCAACCACAAGGTGCTAACTCTGCTGAACAGCTAACGATCCTTAACTTATCAGATTAAATGTTCAATCCATTAAACAAGAATTAAGTTCTCCTCTTCACATAAACTTTAAAACAAAATTCCATGAAAATAACGAAAATCTTATTTGTATTATGCAATAGCAACTATACATGAATTTAGATAGTACACAAGATGAACTTTTGTAAGACACTATAACTCTACAAAAAATCACAACACCATCCATGTATCAGAAATTGAACATAACAACTGCCAATATTCAATCGCTAGAAATACAAAAGGCAAACAGCAACAATAAGCTCACCTCCTAGAAGGGAATCTATTCCTAGAAGCAGTTCCATTGCTTCTGTGTTTTTCCACTATTAAAGCTCGTTCCCTCTCCTTCTCCTTCTTCTCCCTTCTCAACCGCTCTTCCCTCAGCTCTTCCAGCGTCTTCTTGCCACTCTTCTTTGCATTCTCCTGAACCCCACTGGACGACCCATCATTACCCTCAGCATCCACATTATCGCTTGGTCTGTCAAGGTACCATGGCAATTTTACTCCTTTTCCAGCAACGCCATAACCCAACCTATACTTCTCATCCTCTGCTGTCACAACCTTCTTTTGCACCTCCTCTTTCTTCATCTTCTTCTTCTTCTTCTCATGTCCACCATCTGTTTCAAAATCTTGCTCATTCTCCAACCCTTTAATGGGATCAAAGATCTTGATCCCATCGAACAGATTGATATGCCCAGGCTTCTCTTCCAATTCGGAAGGCTCACCATCGGCTGTGGTCAAAGGAGCCAAGCCACGAGCCGTCCGGAGTTGCTCCAGACGAAACTCAGCGTCTCGCTTTCGCACCTGCTCGCGCTTGAGCTGCTCTTCTTTGGCGGCGGCTTCTTCGTCTCGGCGGACTTTCTCTCTGTTCTCGTAGTTGTATACATTCCACCGCTTCTGGGGAAGAATATTCAGACCTCCATGACCTCCCATCTTCTACACTTCTATCTCTACCTAATTCAACAAAGCTGAATTTAGGGTTTTTGGATTGGGGGTACTGTAATTCACAATCAACAAAATTGAATTTAGGGCTACGAAATTCGATTACCCAAACCCACAACAGGTCTTGAATTGGTCTCGAGTTATATATACGCACAAATACATAAAAAGAGAATGTTAAAAAAAAAATAGAATGTATTTACAAAATAAATATATTACATATTATATATATCCAAAATTGTTTTTTTTTTTTTTTTGCTAATATTAAATTTATTGTTAAGTAAAAGTATATAAATCAAATTATTGTAATTATTATTGTTATTTTTTTTAAAAAAATGATATGGATCTTGATTCTCGACATTGAATGTGAATGTGAATGGCTAAATGCAACGACAGCGTATTTTGAAGTAACCAACCGGGCTATAACCGTCCAAGCCCGTTATGAACTTTGAACTGATGGAACCCAATGGGTTCTTCTAACAAACTTTTTGGGCCCCTGCTACTCTGAAAAATTCTCACACGTCTACAAATTTTAAACATAAAAATTGATTGAAGATTATTATTAAAAGAAATGATGGGATAAAATTGTAAAACATATAAATTATATATTTTTGTGAATATATAAATAAAATTATTTGACAAAAACTAAATATAAAATGTTTTTTTAATTTAAAATAAAATTTGTTGGGGCCCTAGGCAAAGGCCTTACTGGCCTTGCCCTTTAGCCAGCCCAGCTGCTCTCAACATTACTTTCACATTCCACTTCCAATTCTGCAAGATCTTAATCATCCACACCATGTCGCATTTGTTTATCAGGTTTGTTACTTTCAGAAGCCACAACTGGCTTTCTTAACAATGGAAACCCTGATTGTTGACTACTAAACAAAACGAACTCAGCGGCGTCATTAGAAGACCCTGAACCACCTGCCTTTTCTCTGTTGCTGGAGAGCTGTCAGAAACCTTTCGCTTCTTCTTCAAAATAATTATTTGATGTTTCCGTTTCACCATTGCTGTTTGAATGCTGAATCAAATTTCCATCATCAACATCTTCATTATCATCATCAATCCTTTGCACATAAACTTGATCTGACTTTTGCAAATGGTAAGATTCTACGAGTTCTTCGTCAACCTCCTTTTCTGAAGCTGAGCCTGAGCGTTGCAAGGCCCCAAGCATTGATTTTATACTGACATTAGCATGTCTGCACTTGATGGACTCCAATTCATCCAAAGCAGCCAAGCCCTCTTTTAGAATCTAATGCTCCAGGGCTTGTACGACTATGAACAGCCTTGGAACCACACTCAGAAAATGAAATCACTGAGTTGAACACACTTGTGGTTCTTTGCCTTCCCACTTATAATATATGCACTGTCTTCTACGTTTGCATTGGGACAATTCATCATGTGCCTGTTGCAGTAGCAAACAATTAGGAAAAATAACCAAAAAAATTCAACTATATTTATGCCCTACAACACACTTACCAAGTAAAATGATCTTCACAGGAGATAGAACCCCAAATGATTGATAGGCCAGAGCCTTTCCTGCAACAAGAAAACCACATTCAACCTATTAAACATATCAATCAATGATGATCATGTTCTAAGTCCACAAATAAACAATAGCTAATTTTCACAAGTTTTGTTACAAGGAATATATGATTCAACTTTGAAATTCTCTTAAAAAAAAATTAAATATAAATGAAAACAAACAAACAAAAAATTCAAAGATCAAAAGTTCTTAGTTTCGTGATTTAAAAGAACAAAAAAAAAAATGTTCTCAGTTTCAGTAGATATGAAAATTACAGACAATTCAAGTCATATCAATGTTATACCAAGTTGCAGTATACATATCATAGAATCTGTCAAATGCTTTATCAAAACAGTACTGGCAAGCCAAAAGGTCCTTGATGTCTGTCACCTTGCATGTTGATTTACTGCATTTTACCTATGTCAATCACATAAATTATTCAGCGTCATATAAGACAGATAAGGAAAATATTCCCAATACACAAGTGCAAGTAGCAAAGATACTCTAATAGCAGACATATTCATGGTTTCAAATGGAAAAATCAACGGTCCTACTTCCTTTTCTCAAAATACAATATCCTGCAATATCTTGTAAGCTGGTAGGGTCATTACATTTGGGGATAACACTTTAATACTGTGTTTACTAGAAACCTAGGCCACTGAAGCATGAGAAAGACCACATCACATCAAAACTTACCAGGAAGATGGAAAAGAAAACAAGAAATCTGAATGGACACTTTAATTTTTAGAGTTATTACCATATAAAAAGTATAATCCCCGATGATTAGTATAACGTTTTCATTGTTCAAAAACTGGAAAATAAAGCAGGGTTCAAATCCAGATGGATCCGAAGGAAAAATGTTAACATTCTTTTCAGCAATCCAAGTTAACTTGAAATCTAACTATAATCTATAATAAAACCCCTATCAACCTAAACTACCATGCATACATAAATACAGAAACTCTTGCTTGGTTAATGTTGCTTCACAATGAATCAAAGTATAATACTCACCAGACGCTTGAGTTTATGAGAATAAAACTGTTGATGGGATGGGTGTGTCTTAATATGCTCATTCAAATGGCCTGCACTGAAAATTAGGGTTTATCAGTTCAGTCTCTGTTCTGATCACTGGAGAATGGAATTGAAAAATGGAACATTTTTCATCAAGAAAGAATGAAACAGATTATTTTAGCAAGCCAAATAAACAATAAAATCTAATTTTCAGGGCAGAGAGTGAGTAGTAAAGTAATAATCACAGAAAATAACTGAAAAACTCAACCAAAAATGGAAGAATGCCGTAAAGAACAAAACAATCTTTTAACTCCACAAATAAACTTAAGACAAGCAGAGAATACTCATAATGCTTACTTGTCACAGATAACAGTACTGCAACTAAGGCACGTGGCTAAACTTAATGTGCTGCTGCATGCATTGCACTTTGCAGCTGACAAGTTTCTGCCTAGCTGGTGGCATCTGTAGACACAAAGATATTGCAAAAATGATACTGAGTGAGCTCTAATTTGCAAGCCACGTGAATCATAAAATAGAGAACTATGAGTTAACTTTTTTAGCTTATAATCCTGATTTATAAAACATACCAATTGGTAATCTAAAAGAGATTGCACAACCTCGTCATGCTTCAATAATTAAAGACTTCCAGTTACTAAATTCCAGCATGGATCATGAAACTAAATCTAGAAAAACTGCCATTATAGCATTAACATTGGTAAAGACACTATTACAATGCAAAGTGCCTATAAATTCATGTTTCCTAAATCCACTATGCATGGGGCTCAAGCTCATCTCATGCCAAACCATACCTCAAACAACTTAATATTCACGAAGAGAATGATAAAAACCAGAACTAGATAAATGAAAAATGAGATAACACAAGAAAACAACACATGAAACAAAATTTTCAAACCTTTTGTAGAGTTCAAGAAGATCTCTGGATATGGAACTAGATTTATTCTCCCCCGTTGCCTCCTACAGACAAAATGTAAACTTGAACCATTAAACTTCTTTTTCTTTAATTGTTTCGAAAGGTAAATCATACACCAGAAAAGTTTAAGCTTCCTGTAGTATAACCAGGAAAAGAATAATGACCTTGTTCACCAAACAATCTTCAGCAAGGTGTCCAGGCCTCTGACATTTCAAACTACAAAGACAAAGTTGAGAGTTTTAGTAAATATAGACCCATGACCATGATAAGAAATGCATCTTACTACTTACATCCTTGCATGCATATACAGTTGTTCCACTTTTAACGTCTTATCGCAAGTATATATGTTTTGCTCATGTGTAATAGTTTGGGGGAAACAGATAACATGAAGGTTCCCGAAAATGCAACATTCTTTTCCTTCCAACTCACCTCTCAGTATGAAACCTTTCAAGCCCTTTTCAAAAATTGAAAATTAATCTAAATAAATGAACCATAAACAAGATGTTTTCATAACTATACCATTCATATGCACAAAGCTTAGATCTCTTCCTTGACCAGCGATTACGGTTAAAATCCCAAGTGTCTTCTTCCTCAATCTCAGGTATTGGTAAGGTACATTTAAGTCCAGATGAGAAGGCATCCGTTCTTTCATTCCTTAAAGGCCCCTGAAAGATTTTCAAATGGGAGGCTTCAGAAGAAAGAAGGCATTATCATCAAACATTATAACAGGCTTGTAGGCCCTAAACACCTCAGAAACTTTACGAATTTCCAATAGCTCAGCTTTGCAGTCCATGCTGCAGATATCATCATCAGTCTGTTAAAATACACACACATCATAAGTAGGTTACCACACTGAAGGAAACGAAGAATCAGTGACCAGAAATCTGAAGTTAAAATACACAGTTCATAGATACCTACCTCATTGCATATATATTCTCCAAATTTACCACAAACTACACAGACAGGTTCCCCTGGAACAGGGAAGCGTTGCTCACTTCTGCTTTTTACTCCATCAAATTCTTTGTTACCTAAAATATTACAAGTTTTAGAGTAAAGAAAGAGACATTATAATTTCCAGGTTGAAGAGAGTGAGAACCAGTTAAAAGCTACAAAGAAATATCTCAAATAGCACAACTTCACAAAATAAAAACTCTCAAAGATTGGTTAAACTAAGCCATAGTGCTATTCTGGTTGACCCGCAATTACTATAGTTTTAAGTATAACTATACTTTTTTGTGAAGAAACATTTTATGCTACACAGTTCATGCTTCTATCTAGTTTTGGTGAATGGCAATTTTTTAGGTCATGTCTTCAGTTTTAATTTAACTGTAAACCTGCTGAAGAGGTAAGACAGTACTTTCATTTCCCATACTGGAACTTGTTTTTCCCCATTGAGAAAATAATAATAATAATATGTCTGAGTAAGTCAGATTATGTGAATATATGGAGACAAATCTTTAACAGCCAAATTATTTGACATGACCTAAATACTTGCTTAAATTTAATTCCCTATAAAACAAATAAGTTGAGACCAAGAATCTAACCGGAATTTGGAGGATCTTGCTTTTCTTCATGTTCTGAAGAAGAACTCTCATCACCTTATTTTTCATTCAAATAATTAAAAATTAAAATTAGCAAAATGAATTGAAAAATCAAACTTCCAAATTAATAATATTCATAATGCAAAATTAAATATTCATTAGTACAGTAACAACTAAAACAAAAAAGCAGGCAACAACAATTAACTAAGATTGAAATAAAGAAAAGAAGGAAAGATAGAAATCCAAAATAAACAATTGTCAAGCTTCTCGACGGCAATACAGAGCTACTTTAAGCATGTCTTACTAGTCAAAAAGTCCAGCTTGTCAAAAATCATAGAGACAAATTAAAAGATAACTGAACAAAGTAACATGAAACGAAATTAATGAGAAGGCGTATATTTATGCCTTCCAGAGAATGACATAAACTATTAATTATCATCATGGTTACAAAGTTTTACAAAACGAAAAGCAAAACACACGTAATTTTCACGTTTTAAAGATTATAATCTTAACCCCTCCACCCCAAAACTATCATCCACGCTTCCACGTAATTGCATTTTAAATGTTTTACAGGTTCATTTACAATGATATTTAACTATCACGGACATTGAAAACTCCATCCCAAAACACCGAACGATATATATATATCTTTTAAATAATAAAATAAAACGGAATCAAAGTTAAGAGAAAACTTACTTTCATATTCTACCAAATTTACACCCGAATTAGAAGTTCCCTGCCACAACGAGAAACTAAAAATTTAGTGACCAAAATTAAAAACGTCAGTACGTCGGTACCTACCAAAATGTACCAAATTGCAAACTATTTCACTTGCCAAAACATCTGCACTCAATTCCTCATAAGCCTGAGAAGAACGAACTTCGTTCCTGCCCATGAATTTAATAACATAAACAAATAATTCTAAAGAAAAGGAACAACTTTCTAGCTTGCAAAGCCAAAGAAATAGAATTTGTCTAAATATTAATTGCATTAAAAAAAAAGTGAGCTTTGCCTAATCTTGTCGATGTACTCCTGGTGAGACAGAGGTCCATCCTTATCTTCGATTTCACGTTTCCTCCGAGGCGGTGGTTTCCGATCGAATCGGCGTTTGCGGCACACCTTGTTCTCGTCGACAAGTGGCTGTTCTTCGGTCGCAGAAGCATTGCCGGTGGCGACGTTGTAAGCTGAAGAAATCCAACGCAAACAAAGAATGAGACAGCTAAAACTACTATAATTTTTTTTCTTCTCGGGGAAGAAAAAAAAAAAAACTGAGAAATAAAGATGGTCTTACCTTTCAGGTTCTGAAGAATGGAGGAGATGCTTAAGTCTTTCTTGTAAGCGATGGAAGGATTCTTGTAGATATTCGTCCTCGTCCCCATTTCAGCTGTGCTTGCGACCTCCAAAACACCAAACAATGCGTACTTTTGCAGAGAAGAAGAAGGAACCGTGCCGCATGGAAGAAGAAGATTTGGGCTGAATATCGATTTTGGGCTTATCGATGTAGGCCTCGTGCCGATGGTATGGATAACTGGCTTTGAGCCCAATACACCTCTTGAGTATTATCTAACATTATTTAATTCTTTTTTAATTATTATTATTATTATTATTATTATTATTTACGGGTGTTGTCTGGATTATAATACTCGTTATCATTTTTTATTTATGGTAAATTACAACACTAGTTTATTTGTAAGTTTTTAAAAACTATATAATCTATTAATATACAAACTTTAACATGATATAAATCTGTTTTCCTTTTAAGACAGTCTCATACAGTCAGCACGAAATGAAATACAGCGGACTAAAAAAACATGTTGAATTGTTTTTTGAATTTTTGTGATATGCTATTGAATTGAATTGTCCAAAAAAAATAAATATTAAGATAAAAAAAAAATTATAGAAATCTAGAAGAGCACAATTTTAATTTTATTATGTACCAAATACATTATCTTTACTAACGCATTGTTAGCTTCAACTTGACATTGGAACATAATTGTCTTCGACCAATGTTTTGGGCTACTTTTCATGACGGAGACAATGGAACCAATCCCTTAAATATGACTTGAGCACTGATTCAATAATAGAATTAAAGTCAAACACTAGAATTCATTCACCAATTTAAAAAAGATAAGAGAGTTCAGCCAATTAGCCACCACTAGAAGCAAAAACCAAGTCATCAATCAACTAAAAATTCAGGAGTCAAAGCCTTAGTTGAGGACTATGACTTTCTTTTGCCATGGAAGGTGTAGACTGCCACAGACAGTAGAACCAAAGTAGATCGAGAAGACCTCTTTGAGCTACAAGAAGATGGGTAAACTTGGCTGCAACATCGATGGCAATCTGAATGACCAGAAGTTCAGTGAACCTTTGCCTTGGATTGGCATCTATGTAGCAGCAGCATCTATGGCATGCCTAGCAGCAATGGCAGCTGATGTCATTCATGGATTCCGGCACCAGAAGTTCTGGTTTCCCTGCAAATTCTTCTCTATCAATGCAACTTCCCTGACCTTGATAGGTGTAGCAATCAAGCTGTTGGTGGATCTCAACACCGCCATGCCTAGCCGCCAGGATCAGCTTGCCAAACTTAGCAGCGTCGTCTTCATCTGTACGGTGATGGGTAACTCTATGCCTTCTTTTGGTACCATGGGCAACGAAGAAATCCTCATGAATATTATGGCTCTGGCAATACTAGTTATTACAGTTATTGTGAATATCTGTATGCAATTAGCTACTGGGGCTATCTTTGTATTTTGGAAAGAACATGCCTCTGTCATGTTTCTCATGCTTCTCTTGCTTGTCATGTTGACCTTTACCGCTTTAACGGTTCCAACTACAAAGCACTATCTAGAATACAAGTATAGAAAGAAGTATGAGTTAGCTGTCCAAGAAGTTTCGGATGAAATTGAGAAAACAGTTGCTTCCAAGCTTAGAAAAGGTCTTGTAATGTATTGGATGATGGCTCATACCTCCAGCCCCCAGTTTGTGATGGGGCGGTCAGTGACGTGCACAGCTTCTGGGGCGTTCTGTGTTCTTAGTGCCATGATTCTAGCAGAAGCCATGCTTCGATCTTACTTTATGCCTGGGTTCTTTCAATTTCAATTTTGCAGTGGCGATTCTGACTACAAGTGGTCTACCACTATAGTTCTCATTACTCAGACCATTGCAGTTGGAGTGGGTACCATTGCCCCAGCAATTAGATGGTTGTTTGCCATAAGATTTAGGTGCCCGAAAAGAGGAAACATTAGCTTCAAAAGAGAATTGTTCTATGTGGAAAGTTACTGGATCCAGAGGCTGTCAGAGATGAAAGAATACCCCTTAACTACTAGAATCATTAAGCTCCGAAGCAGGCATTTTCGGAGAGCTGCCCATGCTGCAAAAGTTCAATTTTTGAACTTATGCATAGCATTGCAGACTTGGATTGTAGTAATGAGCAAGGTGGTTCGATATATTTCCATTTTCTTTGTATCTCAGGTCTTGTTATGCTGCGACTGTTGCGGAGAGTTGAAGAAGAAATTCAAATTCAATAACACCATTTCAAGCAATTACCCAGGATCAGATTCGCAACCAGATTCCAACTCCAAATTGGATTTAAGCCGTTATGTTTTGCATCTTGAAGGTGAGGAAGCACTTGTTGGGTTGATGATGAGGAGCAACTTCGATGCAACTGATCATTTGCTTCAGAAGGGGAAGAAGCGAGAGCCCAAGTATTTGACAAAACTACTGGAGAACTCTTCAAAAGGGTTCAGGGGTGTGGCAGAGTTTGACAGCAACCAAGTTCCTTCTCTAGTTTGTGAAGAACCTACAAATTGCTGGGCTCTTCCTGTGGTGACACTAACAATTATTGCACTTGCACTTCCAGACACCAAGCTTTGCCTAAGGAAAGATTTGCTATGCAGTGTAAGTGAAGGTCTTATGTATGTGAAACACATTGAGAAAATCCTGGTCAAAAGCGCGAAGCTGGGCAATATCAAGAAGGCAGCAGAAGTTTTATGGACAGGAGTTGATCTCTACCACAAATGGCTAGATGTGGATCTCCATAAACTCTCACTTCAAGGGAAGAGCCCAAAGGAAATACTTGAAGAACTTGCTGAAAATGCGAAGAACAAGATTTTGGAACAGAAAGATAAAGATACGCAAGCCTGCCTAAAGGAAAACCCTTTGAAGTGGCCCACTAAAGTACTGGCTGCCAATTCCATGTACAGAATAAGCCGCACTATTCTGCTAGAGCATGAGAGCAGAAGCCAGACGGGTGAGAAGCTATTTGGAGCAATAAGTGTGATGATCTCTGATATACTAGGTGCTTGTCTGACTAATTTTAAGGAAGTAATATGCATTAAGGTTTTGAACACTGCCATTGAAGAGAGAGAACGTAGTGTTAGGCATGCAGTTTTTGCTCTAGGTAAAACTGAAAACATTTTGAAAATTCTAAACGATAAAGCACTACCAAGTTTGGAACCTCACCAAATGGCGTGCATTGATGCTTGGCGTCTGTCACTCAAGCAAAACAGCCCTTGGGACTTCACCAAATCTTCATCAGAAGAGAAAACACTTTCTTCATGCTCAAATGATGTCTACCTAGCCATTGACTAGAATTTAGATTACCTGGAGTCGACAACAGAGTTCATGATTTCCGTGTTCGTAAAAAAGCTAAGTTGGAGATGCTTTCCATACGATATTAGTGTAAATATTTCTAGTGTGATTGAGATTTCTTAAGCTAAGTTGGAGATGCTTTCCATACGATATTAGTGTAAATATTTCTAGTGTGATTGAGATTTCATAAAGAAGTCTTATAAGTATTTACATTCGAATGTTTATATGCAATCAAATACTCTGTTTTCTCCACCTTGTTTCATGTCACCAGATGTATTTGAAGATATAAACCTATATAAATCTTGGCTTAAGCAAAAGAAACCTTTTGAAAGGCATCAAAACCAATGGACCACTATATCATTCCTGGATTGAAATAAACATGTAATCTACGTAACTAGTTTGAAAAGCATCCTAAACGTAAACGACTCAAGCAAGCAACTGCAGGAACTATTCAACAAATTTAAGTTGGAGTGTTTATTGTTGACAATATTCTATCTCTCCCCTCTCTCCTAAAGCATGATATACATATCAAACCCACCTCCTAACAGCTTAAGCTTTTGGGATCAGTGGTAATTTAATATGGTATCAGAGCTTCAAATCCTGTACACCTGGTTCAAGTCTCATTCAGCATTACCACCCATTAAAATGAATTAACACTTGTAGGACCAAAATGGCTACAAGTGCGGAGGAATGTTGACAATATTCTATCTCTCCCCTCTCTCCTAAAGCATGATATACATATCAAACCCACCTCCTAACAGCTTAAGCTTTTGGGATCAGTGGTAATTTAATATTTATATGCAATCAAACTCTCTCTTTTATCCATCTCTTTTTTATGGCACCAGATGTAAATGTTCAAGAGACAACGATGACAAAAACAACATAAGACCATATTAAACCGCATCCCAAGCAGAACAATCTTTTCAAGCATCATACCAATGGGACAGCCACATTATTTCTGGATTGAAATCAACGCATAAGCTAAGCGATTAGTTTGAAAAGCATCCATGGGATTGTAATACAATAACCATGCATCCAAAAGGACCAAAACAAGTTGAGTGCAACAGCAAAAAGCGAGTGTAAAAATTTCCACAGAATTCTCAAATTAAATGAAGTCACACACCCAGTATGGTGAACCCAAGTGACTAACCTGTGAAGCGTAAAGCAACCAACATATGATACGCTAAAGTCTCAACGCTAGCAAAACTTACAGAACCAAAATCCACGTACTTTTGAATCTCACAGCCAATGTACATGTACTTCTGAATCCTTATTATACATTGGAAAACACACATTCCGAATTCAGACACTGAAAACCCATTTGCACCGTAAGAGCAAACAAAACCAGCTTATTCGGCTCCCTCTCTTCTTGCGATTTCAGGAGAAACCGCTGCTCTTTCAGGCTCTGTGCAGTGTCTACAGTATGATTCCAAATTGTTTGGATTTATTTCACAAAATAATAAAATATTCAACATTTTGTTTAGTTTTCTCTTCACATCTTTTTCTAACTAATAAATAAAACAAAAATATATAAAACTCTTTCAAACTATTAAACAGTTTGAACTTAACCTTTTCTCAAGTTACGTAAACGATTAATACTTTTAAATTATAATATGAAGGCGACGTATTCGACTGCATTTTATAATTACAGAAGTACCCTTTTATAATTAACTAAGTGAAAGCGTTAATTGAGGACCAAGTCATCAATCAACTAAAAATTCAGGAGTCAAAGCGTTAATTGAGGACTATGACTTTCTTTTGCCATGGAAGGTGTAGACTGCCACAGACAGTAGAACCAAAGTAGATCGAGAAGACCTCTTTGAGCTACAAGAAGATGGGTAAACTTGGCTGCAACATCGATGGCAATCTGAATGACCAGAAGTTCAGTGAACCTTTGCCTTGGATTGGCATCTATGTAGCAGCAGCATCTATGGCATGCCTAGCAGCAATGGCAGCTGATGTCATCCATGGATTCCGGCACCAGAAGTTCTGGTTTCCCTGCAAATTCTTCTCTATCAATGCAACTTCCCTGACCTTGATAGGTGTAGCAATCAAACTGTTAGTGGATCTTAACACCGCCATGCCTAGCCGCCAGGATCAGCTTGCCAAACTTAGCAGCGTCGTCTTCATCTGTACGGTGATGGGTAACTCTATGCCTTCTTTTGGTACCATGGGCAACGAAGAAATCCTCATGAATATTATGGCTCTGGCAATACTAGTTGTTACAGTTATTGTGAATATCTGTATGCAATTAGCTACTGGGGCTATCTTTGTATTTTGGAAAGAACATGCCTCTGTCATGTTTCTCATGCTTCTCTTGCTTGTCATGTTGACCTTTACCGCTTTAACGGTTCCAACTACAAAGCATTATCTAGAATACAAGTATAGAAAGAAGTATGAGTTAGCTGTCCAAGAAGTTTCGGATGAAATTGAGAAAACAGTTGCTTCCAAGCTTAGAAAAGGCCTTGTAATGTATTGGATGATGGCTCATACCTCCAGCCCCCAGTTTGTGATGGGGCGGTCAGTGACGTGCACAGCTTCTGGGGCGTTCTGTGTTCTTAGTGCCATGATTCTAGCAGAAGCCATGCTTCGGTCTTACTTTATGCCTGGATCATTTAAATTTTGCAGTGGCGATTCTGACTACAAGTGGTCTACCACTCTAGTTCTCATTACTCAGACCGTTGCAGTTGGAGTGGGTACCATTGCCCCAGCAATTAGATGGTTGTTTGCCATAAGATTTAGGTGCCCGAAAAGAGGAAACATTAGCTTCAAAAGAGAGTTCTATGTGGAAAGTTACTGGATCCAGAGACTGTCAGAGATGAAAGAATACCCCTTAGCTACTAGAATCTTTAAGCTCCGAAGCAGGCATTTTCGGAGAGTTGCCCATGCTTCTAAGGTTCAATTTTTGAACTTATGCATAGCATTGCAGACTTGGATTGTAGTAATGAGCAAGGTGGTTCGATATATTTCCATTTTCTTTGTATGTTATGTCTTGTTATGCTACGACTGTTGCAGAGAGTTGAAGAAGAAATTCAAATTCAATAACACCATTTCAAGCAATTACCCCGGACCAGATTCACAACCAGACTGCAACAGCAAATTGGATTTAAGCCGTTTTGTTTTGCATCTTGAAGGTGAGGAAGCACTTGTTGGGTTGATGATGAGGAGCAACTTCGATGCAACTGATCATTTGCTTCAGAAGGGGAAGAAGCGAGAGCCCAAGTATTTGACAAAACTACTGGAGAACTCTTCAAAAGGATTCAGGGGTGTGGCAGAGTTTGACAGCAACCAAGTTCCTTCTCTAGTTTGTGAAGAAGCTACAAATTGCTGGGCTCTTCCTGTGGTGACATTAACAAGTATTGCACTTGCACTACCAGACATCGAACTTAGCTTAACGAAAGATTTGCTATGCAGTGTATCTGAAGGTCTTATGTATGTTAAACACATTGAGAAAATCCTGCTCAAAAGCGCGAAGCTGGGCAATATCCAGAAGGCAGCAGAAGTTGTATGGACAGGAGTTGATCTCTATCACAAATGGCTAGATGTGGATCTCCATAAACTCTCGCTTCAGGGGAAGAGCCCAAAGGAAATACTTGAAGAACTTGCCGAAACTGCAAAGAACAAGTTTTTGGAACTGAAGGAGAAAGATACGAAAGCCTGGCTAAAGGAAAACCCTTTGAAATGGCCCACTAAAGTACTGGCTGCCAATTCCATGTACAGAATAAGCCGCACTATTCTGCTAGAGCATGAGAGCAGAAGCCAGACGGGAGAGAAACTATTTGAAGCAATAAGTGTGATGATATCTGATATACTAGGTGCTTGTCTGACTAATTTTCAGGAAGTAATATGCATTAAGGTTTTGAACACTGCCATTGAAGAGAGAGAAGGAAGCGTTAGGCATGCAGTTTTTGTTCTAGGTAAAACTGAAAACATTTTGAAAATTCTAGACAATAAAGCACTACCAAGTTTGGAACCTCACCAAATGGCGTGCATTGATGCTTGGCGTCTGTCACTCAAGCAAAACAGCCCTTGGGACTTCACCAAATCTTCATCAGAAGAGAAAACACTTTCTTCATGCTCAAATGATGTCTACCTAGCCATTGACTAGAATTTAGATTACCTGGAGTCGACAACAGAGTTCATGATTTCCGTGTTCGTAAAAAAGCTAAGTTGGAGATGCTTTTCCACTTTGCTTGATATGTAAATAATTCTTAGTGTAATAGAGTTTTCACAGAATTTATATAAATATTTAAGTTAAAGAGCGTTTATATACAATCAAATAGTCTAGTTTCTCCATCTCTTTTTCATGGCACCAGATGTAAATGTTCAAGAGACAACGTAGAAAACAGTTGACAGAAACAATATAAACCCATATGGAACGCAGCTTAAGCAAAATAATCTGATGAAAGCTCCAAACCAATGAATAACTGCATTATTTCTGGATTGAAATACAAATGCATAAACCAAGCAATTAATTTGAAAGGCATCTTTAGGATTGTAATACAGTAACTATGGCTCCTAAAGGACTCAAAAAGCAGAAGTGATTCTAAAAATTTGCACAGAATTCTCAAATTATATGGAGACATATACCCAGTATGGTGACCAAATGATAAAGTAACCAACATATGATACGCTAAAGTGCAACACTAGCAAAACTTACAGAACCAAAATCCACGTACTTTTGAATCTCACAGCCAATTTTCAGGTACTTCTGAATCCTAATTATACATTAGAAAACTCATATACTGAATTCAAACACTCAAAACCCATTTGCTCAATAAGAGCAAACCGGCAGTTGTTTCACTCAATTGCTGTTCATGAAAATTCATGGTAGAAGTAAAAATTGAAAATTGATGATGTCTTGTAACATTTTGAAATAATGAGATTGAGATGTAATTCACAACAAGAAGAAGTAGTGAGTGAAAACAAAGATGCAAAAAACTTACGTCTAGTCATGAGCTGGAGACTAATCATCATCGTTCCGCTTATTCGGCTTCCTCTCTTCTTGGGATTTTTACGAAACTGGCTCTAGGCCATTGCTCTCTCATGCTCTGTGCAGTGTATACAAATTGTTTTGGTTTCATTTCACAAAAATATTAAAATATTTTGTTTAGTTTTCTCTTCACATCTTTTTATAACTACTAAATAAGACAAAAATATATTAAAAAACAGTTTTAACTTTAACTAACCTTTTCTCAAGTTATGTAAATAATAAAAAGATTTTAAAATTATAAACAGAAGGTGACGTATTTGACTGTATTGTTAATTTCTTATAATAAAATATAATTCAATCTTTTTTATCATTATATATAATATCTTAAATTACTCATATGTTTCTAATTATCTGTAAAGTGAAAATTTGATCCAAAAAAAAAAGTATGATATAATATTAAATCGTCAATGCTGAAGACATTCGATTTTTGGACTTGCGAATAGCAGTACAGACTTGGATTTATAGTAATAAGCAAAGCCATTCAATTCATTTCCATTTTGTTCATAAATCGAGTCTTGTTATGCTGGGACTGTTGCAGAGACTTGAAGAAGAAGTTCAAAATCAGTAGCACCAACAAGAAGCAGTTTCCCAGTACCAGATTCAACCGCAACCAGACTCCAAATTGGATCTTAGCCGTTTTGTTTTGCATCTTGAAGGTGAGGATGCACACTTGTTGAGTTCATGAGAGGAGCAACTTCAATGATACTGATCATTGGCATCAAATGGGGAAGAAGCAAGAGCCTCAATATTTGATCAAAAAGAAAAAAAAAACTGCAGGAGAATTGCTTCAATAGGAATCAGGGGAGTGGCGGAGTTTGACAGTGACCAGGTTCCTTCTCTGGTTTGTGAAGAACCAGCAAATTATTGGGCTCTCCCTGTGGTGACACTAACAAGCATTGCGCTTGCACTTCCAGATATCAGACTTGACTTAACCAAAGATTTGTTATTAACTGAAGGCCTTATATATGTGAAGACCATTGAGAAAATACTGGATTGTATGGGCAGGAATTGATCTCTATCACAATTCACAAATAGCTACATTTAGATATCCATACACTGCCCCTACCCTTCTCAGTCAACCTGTAGGGACAATTCCCAGCTCCCCGAAAATCCAAAGAGCCAGTCTTTCTCAACTATGAGTACTCGAATATGAGTTTAAATCGGAAAGATCCGACTCAGAAGTTTGAGAATGAATAGAAGGATGACTATCTATATCTTTATCTTAGTTCCGTTCCAGGTAAGGCACAGGAAGCAAAAAATTAATATAACCCATCTTCTTTTAAATAACGTAGCCTGTCTTCTATTAAAGAGAGCTCGTGCGCCGAGTGAGCAATTTGGGGGCGCATATACGCCATGATTCGCCAATATAAAAGCCAAGGGAAATGCACAAAGTAAACACCTAAAGAACTTGCTGAAATTGCAAAGGACCAGCTTTTGGAACAAAAGAGTGAAAATACAAATGGCAGCTCAAAGGAAAACCCTTTGAAATGGTCCACTAGAATATTGGCCGCAAATTCCATGCACAAAATAAGCAGCACTACTCTGCTAAACTATAACAACAGAAAAGCAATAAGTGTCACGACCTCTGATATAATGGGAGCTTGTCCGACTAATTTTCAGCAAGCAATATCTATTAAGTGTTTGACAAGTTCAATCGAAGACACAGAAGAAAGCGTGAGATATGCAGTTCTGGTTCTTGGTAAAACTGAAAAGATTCTCAAAATTCTAGCCCATAAAGCACTTCCCAGTTTAGAACCTTACCAAATGGCATGCATTGATAACTGGCGTCTGTCACACAAGAAAACTAACCCTTGCCACTTCACCACAACTTCATCAGAGGGAGAAACACTTTCTTCCGACGGGTCAAATGATGTCAACCTAGTCATCGACTATAATTTAACATAACCTGGAGTTGACAACAGAACTTAGGATTTCCATGTTAGCAAAAAGTTGGTTGAAAAAGCTTCAATATGATACTTGTGTAACTATTACGAGTGTAACTGAGATTTAATATGGAAATTTTTTGAAAATATATTAAGTGCATTCAAATACCTTGTTTTTACACCCCTGATTCATGTCACCTAGATGTTCAATAGACAACTTACAAGTTTGAAACTGGATGACAAAAACATATGAACCTAAATGAGACACAACTAAATCCAAGAAACCCTTTAAAAAAAAAAACAAATTCATACCAACGGACCCCTTTTTCTTACATGGATTAACATAAACACATAAGCTAAGCAATGAGTTTGAAAAGCATGTAGAATTGCAAATAATAATTAAGCATCCTAAGTGACTCAAACAAGTCACTGCAACATCAAGAACGATTCTCAATTTCCATGGAATACTGCAACCATATTTAGATTCAGAAACAGCAACCTGCATATGCACCATGAGAGCAACCCAGTAACTGTCCCATATAATTGATGATCATGAAAATCTATGGAAAAAAGTACAAAAAGCTGATATCTTGTATAATTTTGAGGCAAAATTGATTGAATTGTGCATTGTGTAATTCATACAAAATGTAGATTATCTACACAAAGTAATTTGGGACCAAATCTGGAACTTTAAGGTCCAAAAGCAACAAACTTTATCAAACTACATTAAAATCCTAACAGATATATTTAAAAATAAAATAAAATAAAATCCAGCAGACTGTAAGCATTCCAGAAACGAGTCCCACAACAATTAATTTCCCCAAAAACGATCAAATAGAAAAACCTAATAAAGAACGACGTCGTATAGTAAGGCGAAAGACTAATCATCGTCTTCACGCTTCTTCCTGGGCTTCCTGTAGTTCTCTTCGATGTGCTTGGCCATCAAGAGGCCGGTGTCGGCGAGCTTCTTAATGTTGGGAACGTTGTAGTTCTGAGCTACGTACACTCCGAGCATGGTCCCCGTTATGAATGAGAAGCAGCTTCTGATTATACCCATCACCTACTACTTCCTTAACTTTTTGCTAACGGGGTTCTTGGTGGGATCTGAATGGGACTGTGTGTGGAAAATGATTATAAAGACAAGTCTCTGCGTTTGCGAACTTGTTCTCCACGTCCCCTTAACCCCTTTCCCAAGCAAAAATTTGGATTTTAAAAAATATAAATAAAAAGTAAAATAGAAGATGAACTTGGGAAGAACATAGCGTGGGGCCCACATAATGTTCAAAAGCATGGGTCCCCCTTGGGCTGACCGCCCAACCTTCTTGTTAAAACTTTGAATTAATTATTAAAAGAAAAAAAATCTCTCTTTTTTGACCCACTTAAAGAGACTCTATTCACCAAATAAATAAAAAAACATTTGAAATAATCTGTATTTTTTTTTTTCCTAATTTAACCTCTTATTTTTTCATTAACATGCATGAAAAAGATATAAAAAAAAATTATGTATTACATAATCTTTTCATTATTAAATTTAATTTATCACAACAAAATGAAAGGCTACATAATTATTTTTGTTAAAAAAATACATCAAATTAATTTTATAATTTCACTATCAAACTATTTATGTGACCGAAAAAAAAATATATATATATATATATATAATTAAATAAGAGGTTTTTTTTTTTGGGTGAAGATTAAATTATAAATAGGAGGTTAAGTTGGGCTAAGCTAAGCACAAACTAATTGTAGGATATTGTTGGGCTTTGGTTCTGGAGTATAGCGAAGCGGGCTGTCAGGAGGCAATTAGAATATAAGCCACCATTTTATATGGGCCATGCCCAAAATCAATGTAGTGAACGCATCCAAATCTCATACACATGTCGGTGAATATTGTCGGCCCAGGTCTAATCCAATCCAGCAAACAAACGGGCCGTTAGGTGTAACACTTATAAAAGGAAGAGTGAGATTTTTTTAATTTTTTTTCTTTTCTTAATTTAGGCTATATCTATTGAAAGTAATTTTTTCACCTCCAAGTTCATTTTTTTCAATTTAAATTTGTTTTTTCTACATCAAAGTCGATTTTTTTTTTAATTTTAATTCAACTTTTCTACATTTTGATCTACATGTGCAACATAATATTAATAAATGGTGGGAGTTGATTTAGAGTTTGAATTTTCATTGATTTGATGAATTGATGAAAGAAAGGTCTAGTGGAACCAAGTAAAGAGAAAGGGAAGAAAGAGATAGTATATACGTAGTTGACAAAGATTGATAGTTGG